>NW_024121421.1:5828899-6144028 GCF_016745375.1 Pimephales promelas
TAGTGCGAAAAATAGGTCTGTATGATTTCTCCAGAAGAATGTACAGAACTGCAGTGGCACACGGGTGGATATAGATGATTTATTTTTCCAGTTTTGTTGAATGCTGTTTTTTTGGGGGGGGATTATTGAAGACCTTTTTTCAGGGGGGCATAGTAGGTCAAGGCTGTCCGCGTAATCTTAGACATAATGTTGGGGACAATGGGACGGATTTAAGGATTTGAGTCAGTGGATGCAGCCTGAGATTTATGCTGTAGAAGTAGAGCAATTTTTATGGGTGTTTTAACTGTATTTTGAATAACACTTTGTGCAGTTTTAGTTTTTTTTTACAGTGTATCTGTATTGGAAAAAACAAACAAACAAACAAAAAACACTGTAGCTTGTTTTTTGTACATATATAAAAAAAACTCCTTTAGATTTAAGAAAAAGCATTAAGATGGAGTGTATGATTTCTGAAAGAAGTGATCAAATGTAACCATGTGTGTAATTTATTGATGTATCAATCAATGATATATCATATACTGCCATTATATCCGCAATATGCCAGTTCTAAGAAATATCAACACTGACAATTGAAAAGCCCATAAGCCAAACACTGCTCTGTTTAAGAAATAAGTTATTCAGTATGATTAATTTCTTTTTCACAGTTTAACCAGAGCTCAGGCTACGATTTTTGCAAGCAACTGAGAAGTCGCTGACTGCCTGCATGTTTCAGTGGATAATCGGGGGTTGTGTTAAAGCTCTTATATGTCTGTTGTCTAAGTATAATTCGATTATATTAAGCCCATTGTGTACGTGTGACTATGGAACTGTAGCTTATTGGTGTCAGACTTGCTAAAGGGCCCCACTAGGTGGCACTCAACACCTAATACTGTCCTACATGGCATCACATTACTTTCAGCTGCTGGGATTGTCTGCTAAATAAAACTACAAACGTTTGAGCTTGGGCTCAAGTCAAGTCTGTTCCTGTAGTTTTCATAACGTACAGCTGGGTTAAGAGTGACGCCACACGTGTGTGGCCTCAGGCATTAAAGCTTGAATTCATCCTTAATGGACCCCTATTCAAGGTCCCTCTTTAAAATGAAAAGCTCTGTTAAAGGAGAGGGGGTTTGTGCCACATGCTTATTCATGAAAGTGGGCTGTATGTCAGCGAACACTGCTGAAAAAACATAAACACAGCCCTCCCTAAGTTCTAGTTGTGGATGACCAACAACAACCATGTTTTAGTCAAAGACTTCTGAGAGGAAATTATTTATTTATACATTTTGGAACGTTGAAATGCAGTCTAAGTGGTTCAAGCATGGATGGATGCATTTATACATACCAACCTTGGTGTGTTTATAAAGCTTTAAAGGGCTAGTTTACACAAAAATAATTAATCATTAATTACTCACACTCATGTCGTTCTAAACCTAACACTTTCGTTCATCACGGAACACAAATGAAGATTTTTTTTTTTTTAATGAAATCTGAGAGCTTTCTGTTCCACCATTGACGGCCTACGCTGTTAGTACTGCTCTTAGTAAAAATCAAACCGTACTGTTCTCCACACATTGATCTACGCATCTATGGTTTGCTGAAAATAACAGTACAACAGACAGACAGAGTTAGGCTAATCAATGTTTGTTTCTGATGATGGATACACATTCTGGCTTCCCCTAAACTTTGTTTCACTAGTTCACACTTACAAATAAGTTAGATAGAATAAATGGTATGCATATTTGGTATGTTGTCCGGAGAGAGGGCTCTGAGCTTGGATATTTGGCCCGAACCCAGAGTATTCCTCTGTATTGCTGGTTAAGGAGTAACCAGGTGAGTGTGAGGACACAGGGTGGTGGAGGGATGCTGAAAAATTGTCGAGGAACATTGGTGAGTCAAATATATATATATATATAACTCAAGCTAGGATAGACATGTTGATTACTGATTGTTGACAGCTGGTTGGAATAATGTGATAATTGGATCAATTATTTGAAAGTGCTCCTCCCAAACTTTCTTAATAAAACATCATTCAATGCAAATGCTTTATGCTCTATATGACCAGTCATTTACGCCGTCATCACCTGGGTGTTGATAGCGTAAGAGCGCAGGTGAGACATGAACTGCACATTTCTACCAGAAAGACTCGGGAGAATAAATACTGTAACAATTTATTGATAGCCCAGCAAGCAATAAAATTCTTTGGCGTAGGCCATCGCCCCGAGGGTCCGGACTCTGCATTTCCTGCCTGAAGACGAAGGCAGGGGCGCAGCCGACCACCTGGGAGGTATAGGAAGGGATCATCTTGGTGGTGGTGGGGAGGATGGAGATGAATGAAAACGTCAGCATCTGCGAACTCAAACATGTGTAAGTACCGGTCTTTTATACCGCAAGTATTAGACACGATTGGATAGATGAGAAGGTAATTAGTGACGCAACAATTGAGTCTCCCTGGCAGAAACGCTTAATGCTAAAGCTTCCATTTCTATCTGGTGAGACATGAACTACACATTTCTATCTGTGTTTAAAATAAACTAATTTAAATACAAAAACTTGCTAAAGAGAACTTGTGTGTGCGCTCTGCTTTGAATATTTGTGCGCTCAGACAGTGCGCAAATATTGAGTTCTCCTTCAAGTCTTGCGTTTGAATGGACAAAAAACAAAAATTGTCAACATGTGCCCATCTTGGCGAGTATCCTAGCAAGCATAATAGGTCATGTCTTAAGTGAACGTAAATAGTAGAGAAAAAAACGCATGTGTACAGTATCAGTCACTCTGATTCGTTTGTGGCCGGAGGCCCAAGCTCGGCGAGATGCTCGAGCTTTCAGCCTGCGTTGTTGTGGGCGCATGCGCATTAAGCCAAGCTGGAGCAATGCAGCAGCTTAGGCCATACGACCCAATGTTTTCAGGGGGACTGGAAAGACGCAGCCAGGTGTCGAACATGGCACGAGTACTGTGTCGATAAATGAGCCATCATAGCCACAGAGTCCAGTTCCATTTCTAGGCAGGAAATTGACTGGCTGTGTAGTAATGAGCTCTTGGTCCAGTTGACCGTGAGACCCAGGCTTTCCAGATGACTGAAGAGCATTGTTCTGTGAGATAAAAGTTCTATTTCTGACTGCACAGAAGCAGCCAATCGTCGAGATAGTTCAGCCCGTTATCATCCTTTAGCGTCACATAAAATGCTATATGACAAAACGGCGCTATACTACGCACATGGCACCCTTTGTCGTTAATATAACACGCGAACCCAAGACGTCATAAATCCTTTAGCATGAATATGACGCGCAGACCCTACCCCACACCTAAACTTAGCCCTCACAGCGCATTATATTAACGATAACGGGTGCCATGTGCGTCGTTTTGTCATATAGCGTTCTATATGACGCTAAAGGATGAGAATGCGTTGAATAGTTCATAATTTGCAAGCCGCTTATTTCTCAAGTGGGCGAGAGCTGCTTCCATGCACTTCGTGAATGTACGGGGTGCTAAAGACAGGCCGAATGGCAGGACGGTGTATTGATATACCCGACTATCGAAGGCGAATCTCATGAATGGCCCATGACGGGGTATTATCTGAATCTGAAAATAAGTGTCTTTTAGATCGAGAGAGACAAACCAGTCCCTCGGGCGAACGTGCGCGAGGATTTTCCTGCTTGTAAGCATTTTGAACGGTCATTTTACAAGAACTTTGTTCAAATGTCTCTAAAATAGGTATGGGTATCTCGTCCTTCTTCGGTACGAGAACGGCTGTAAAAGCCTGACTCACTCAGAGAAGGCGGTACCAGTTCTATGGCCTATTTGCTCAGCAGTTTCGCTATTTCTGCGCGGAGTAGATGGACTACTTCCGTATTCACTGTCGTCGCGTTCCGTGCTCGAAAGCGCGGGGGGCGGCGATCAAACTGTGGTGAATCGCCTTCAACTCGATCTTCGGCCGAGCCCCCCGTGGGGGAGGCGGCCTGTAATGGCTGGCCGGCGTCGTTGTGAGGGCTGGCTGGGCACTGTGAAGCGGTTCATGCAGGTGGCTGGTCATGTGAGCAACCTGCAGAGGAATTAGAACGTCACAGCAGGAACAGGTTCATGGCCTGCGTGGTCATCTGCACCTCAGAGAGACCAGAGGGGGAGAGTGGCCCGTTGAGAAAGGTGGCACGCTCAGACTCCCTCATGTCAGCAAGTGTCAACCAGAGGTGCCTCTCTGTGACGGTTAGTGCGTCCATGCACCTTCCTAAGGCCTGAGCAGCAGACTTAATAGCACGAAGGGAAAGATCCTTCGTGCTTCTCAGGTCCGTGACAGCAGCTTGATCCAGGCCTTTCTCATCCCACTCCCGGAGGAAATAGGCCTGGAGGATCTGTAGTACAATCATCGAGTGAAGGGCAGATGCAGCCAGTCCGGTGGCGACATACGCCTGCAGGCTTTGGACCAGACTTTGTGCATCATCTCGCGGAGGGCGGACAAAGGTGCACTGCGACCGCCTCCTCCACGGGAGGGATAAAGGTGTATCCCTTTTCAGTGCGACCTATCGTTTCGCTAAATAAGGCCCTCTTCCTCAGCTGCGATCGTGCACAGCCGGTTAAAGCACTTCAAAGACCTTTGAAACTGCATTGATGAAGACTTCAAAATATTGGTTGCAATTGAAGTCCATTATTCGAAGAAATGTTTTCCTCAAAAAACGTATTTTTTCTTCCACTGAGGTGAACTAATCTTTTAAAAGTGGAAGTTGCGTTGGCTGTCAATTGAGAGACAGAAAGTTCTCAGATTTCATTAAAAAGATCTTTATTTGTGTTCTGAAGGTGAACGCAGGTCGTAAGGGTTTGGAACGAAATGAGGTAATTAATGGCAGAATTTTCATTTTAGGGTGAACTAACCTTTTAAGACTGTGATCCACTTCATTGGGCATGAACAGTGAAACACCTGCCTGAATGAGCTTAATGTTAATTGGGGGAATGTGTTGGCTGCGACGCTGCATTTTTTAACATGGCTTGTTTGCACCCTCCCTTCCTCACACACACACACACTGCAAAAAGACGGCAAGCCCATTGCTCAGTTGGTGTGTCTCCATGGCAACACTGACCTCATGCTGTGACAGGCAATCTGGGCTGGTTGCTATGGTGAGTCGTTGTGACATCAAACCTGAGCCCCAGTTGCCATGGCACCACACCTACTGGCTCAGCAGCTATTTCTGTGTGATGTCTGGAGCCAACAGGCAACGGAGTTACAATGTCCCATTTTCATTTGTGATGCTTGTTCCTTTGTTCTGCTGCTATTTTATGTGCTGCTGAGTCCATCTTTGGCTCTGTGATGTTGAGCGCTTATCTACGCTCTTAGAAGAAATGGTTCTATTTAGAACCAGAAATGGTTCCATCCCCCGCTTCATATATGGAACTCCAAAATAGTTCTATCTAGAACCATTTTTTTTTTTTTTGGTAAAAGGTTCTATTGGCCAAGTATGGAACACCATGGTTCTATATAGAACCCAGAGGAACCCTTTTTTTAAGAGTGTATAGAACCTTTTAGGGGTTCCAAATACGTAGCGCTGATAGAACCTTTTCTTCTAAGAGTGTATAATTTTTTTGTAAAATTGCTTTTGAATGATTTTCTTCATTCCTGATTTTCCCTTGTTTTCACAAAGAAAGGTTAACTCAAACTATTATTTAAAATCCTTCTGATGAGGAAGTTTATTTTGTGAGATAGATGTGTTTGAGTAAATCCTGGTCGTACAAAGGCAAATGAAGAATTATAAGCCACATATTTAATCTAAAGATGGCGCTCTGGGTCAACTAATCGCCATCTCATGCAGAGCATCTGAATGAAGGTATCAACGCAATTTGCCTACTTCTTACTGATAATTGCACTTGCATCACACCACAAATTGAATTATGAGGATATTATAAACCAGAACTGGAATTTAACAGCATACCCTATAGGTTTGTAGTGTGTGTGTGTGTTTCCTGTTTCTCTGCGACTGATCATAGGTCCTTGCCCATGCTTGTTCGGTGTCTTGTGACACATTAGAGGTGTGTGTATAGGGTCCCTCATTACTGAGGGGTTGGGTACTGCAAAGGCCCCTCACCCATCATCATTATGGGTGATAAATGTGAGCAAAGGCCCCCAAAACAGCTCCGCCCTGCTTCCTTCTTCCTTCCCTCCCTCTCTTTTTTCTCTTTCCACCCTTCCCCCTTCACTGTCACTTTGTTCCTCCCGCCTTCTTTATTGTGTGTATCATCAATAAGCCTCGCTCTCTGATACAGTCGAGAATTATTCGAATTTAGAAATCCTGTGTCTGTCACATTCCAGTCATTTTTCATCCTGACTTGTTCAGAGAATCAACAGAAACCGCATCTGTGAAGTGAGCCATGGACTGGAGCCACATGAAGAGTCTGTCAGCAAATCAACTAACCTTCCCCCTTTCTTTCTTTGTAGTCTTTAAAGTGCTAAGTGACATTGGGGAATTGTGTCCTAGTTTGACATGCATCATGTGTAAGACAGTCTGCACACATCATCTGATGCCCTTCAGTTTGATAATGAAGCTGATAATGAACACCACTGGGCCCAACCTAGTCCCGAAGGAAATCGCAACTAAAAGAGTATAGAAAGAAAAATCAAACAACCCTTCTGATTCTGCTGTCCCGGCTAACAAAATATGTTTTAAGAACATTTTGCTAACTTTCCCATTAAGTGAAAACGTAATTTACTGGGAATGTTACTTTTGAATGTTCTCTATACCATCTGTAAAAGGATCTGTAATAAATGGTAATGTTTAAAACATTAGGTGAATGTCCAACTAAAATGTTTAGTTTGACAGGGACATTGTACATTAATAAACATTCCTGTAAATGTACCAGAATTAGCCAAAGGCTATTTTTCATCTGTAGTTTCATTTTTGTGGTAATGTTTTGATAACCTTATTGAAGACCAGATAATATTGAACGAACGTTACTGGAAGAACATAGAGTTCAGATGCAAAAGCCTCTAAGTGCCATTTGAAATTTTCTTCTAGAATGATAATTTTTATCAAGCTTGTATTTTTAAGTTCAGTGATTTCACTTAAATGGCAATGATAATTACCTATTATTTGTTATTTAAGTGAAATTACTGGACTTATATACAAGTTTGATAAAAATCATCATTAAAGAAGAAAATTTCAAATAACATTTAGAGGCTTTTGCATCTGAACTCTTTATTTGTTCATAACTTTGAGAGAATCTTGCCAGAATGCGTGCCAAATTTCTGTGAACGTTCCCTGGTTGCTTGAAGTGTTGGTGTTTGTGTTCATGTCATGTTTGCCATGTTGTTAGTTACTAAAGTGCTCTCTTTGACACTTTTGTAGGAAAGACGACTAAGCTGTGCACCTGTTTTCTGTTTTGCTGTAAAAGTTTCCTTTCTCGCACTTGCAGATTAATGCAGAATGTTTTGTGTATTGATAAGGCCACACACTAAGGGGTCATTTACACAGAACGTGTTTTTGCTTTCCACCGCTGTTGCATCTCGCAAATGCACGCCATTTTAAGGCTATGTGTCAAGTTAAAGTTTTGTGCAGCTCATCAATGCCACTTTCATAAGAGTGAAGTGCTTAGCTTCTTTATAATAAAGGCATAGTTACGGTGACCAACAGTCCTGTTTTCCCAGGACATGTCCTATTTTCACGTCCTGTCCTGTCCTGGCCGTCCTGTTTTTTATAAAGTGATGAAAATGTCCATGGTTTTCAAAAAACTGCTGGGAAAGATCAGTTCAGATCATCAAAATATAGATGGGCAAACAAGGAGAGAAAAAACAGGATAAAGAGAAAGAAACCTAAAGATATAAATATAATTTGTTAGTTCATTTTTGTAAGTTTGTAAGTGCTATATTTTTTTTTCAATTTGGATATTTCTTTTAGTTATTTATTATATTTATTTTTCTAAAACAGAAGAGACATTACTTCTATCATTATTTCATCCATTATTTTTGAAACCTGCCATAATAACCTCTGAGAAGCCTATTTGAATTTGTGTCTTGTAATAAAACAATTTTCTTTCCATACAGAGGCATAGCCTACTTTAAATGTATTGAAATTATTAAGGCATCTTTGAGTAAACTTCGAGTATCATTTAAGTATATGTTTAGTATATGTTAGGCCGAGTGTCCTGGTTTTTGGTAATCGAAATATGGTCACCCTAGGCATAGTCACACTTAGGGTACAGACAAATTAGCGAAACTAAAGGTACGGTTACATTTTGCAGGCAAAGAAGGTTCATTATCCAGTCATAGAAGGGCCAGTACTCTCCAGATTGCACATAATCCTATTAAGAAATTTCTATACATGTCATCATGGTAAAAAACAAGTGTTGCTATCTATGAAAACTGACAAAACAGTAATGGAAACAAGGGAAACAGGAACTAAACCACAGGAACTAGTTTAGCATATCAAAATAAGAGTCCATGAAAGAGAGACAGGGAATCGTGACAGCGACTTCAGTTGTGCCAGCATCTTTTTCTCTTTTTTTTCCCTCTTTGCCGCATAAGTGAAAAGAAGTTTTTCAAAAGGCATCCCTACTTTGTCCCTACTACCCAGCAGCCATATCACCCTGTAGCCCAAGATTGGTTGCCCACTGAAGCTAAGCAGGGCTGAGCCTGGTTAGTACCTGGATGGGAGACCTCCTGAAAAAAACAGGTTGCTGCTGGAAGAGGTGTTAGTGAGGCCAGCAGGGGGGTGCTCACCCTGTGGTCTGTGTGGGTCCTAACGCCCCAATGTAGTGACGGGGACATTATACTGTCAAAGAGCACCGTTCTTTGGATTAGACGTTAAACCGAGGTCCTGACTCTTCGTGGTGAAAAACTCAGGATGTAACCCCGGCATCCTGGTGAAATTTGCCCCTTGGCCTCTTTCCATCATGGCCTAATCATCCCCATATACTGATTGGCTTCATCACTGTCTCCTTTCCACCAGTGGGCACTCTGGTGCAATATGGCTGCCGTCAAATCATCCCGGTGGATGCTGCATATTGCTGATGGTTGAGGAGATTCCCCCTTCCAAATGTGAAATGAAAATGAAATGGCACTATATAAATGTAACGAATTATTATTGCACTTAACTGCTCTGCATGCAAAACTTTCTATTCATTATGATATCATATATGGCATACACATTATCGCTGATCACCGCGCACAAAAGTCCTATATCTGCATTGAGTTTGGCACTGCTATATTGAGGACACTTCACCTATGCACAGTAGCTTTTTGATGTATTAGTGCAGGGCAGTTTCCTGTTTTTATGTGGTCTGTCTTCCTGTGGTGAGGGTAAGGAAGGAAGTATACCTCAGGTGATCAGTTGCAAAGCCAATGTTTACCCTGTCACTTTGTTTCCAAACCATTTCTGCCTTTCAACTTGATGGCCCCTTCACAGTTCACAAGGGAGAATTTTGCAACACCACATTAAGAAGATAGCTAATGATTGACCAATAAGTTAAAATTTGCTAATGACTCCTATAATGCCAGCCCTCCCTTAAGATAGGTCATCTAAAGTAATTACACATTTTACATTATATGTTTGCACATTTAGAATTAAAGCAATAAATATTTGAATCCGAACCAGGGCAGTTAAGTGCAAAAAAACCCCCCAAAACACTAATAATAATAATAATTTGTTACATTTATATAGCACTTTTTCTGGGACCTCAAAGTCATGTTAGCATTTTATAGTTATTAGCCTAGTAATTGTATATTCCTAGCAAGCAAGCATCAGGTCATGTCTGTTGTGCTGGTCCGTTCTTCCATGAGGATTGGTTTAGTTTAGATGGCTTCGTCATATTCAGAGGTTCACGTCAGTGTGGTCATTAATCATGCTTGTCTGTAGGAGGTGCCGCTCTCCTTTTGCAGCGGCCCAAACATGCCCACATCAGAACTCACTCATTTAGTCTTTCCACTCTCCTCACCACTGGCATTTTTCAATTACACTTTTTATCCTTATGGATGCGGTTTGCCTTTATATGTAGAGTATTTATATGTAGTGTATGTATTTAAAAGTAGAAGGAGTTTTAGTATGTCTATGACCACTGAATACCTGCAAAAGTTGCTTTAGCTGTCAGTGTGAACGGGGCTTTACCCATAAATTTGTTTTAATGTTTTCTTTTGTACTACATTTGATAAAGAACTCAACTAGTAGTAGCCTATGTAATGAAAAATATAGAATTTTTACAGTGTACTTACAATGAACTTACCTAATATGAGGTAACTAAATGGGTTAGGTTTAGCAGGGTTTAGTTAGTACATAGTTATTACCCAGTTATCGTAATAACTATAATAAGTAGCCTACATACTTGCATACATTCATGCACAGAACTGTACAATAAAGTGCTACTGAATCAATACATCCTCCATTGGCTTTGTCATGTAACCTATATGCTGTCAGCTGTAGTGTTGTTGTTCACTAAAACTAAACTAAACATTGTTTATGTAATTCAAATAAAGCTGGAAACATATAAATATTAGATGAAACACTCAAATGAAATGAATAAGTTTCAGTTGAAATATTAATGGTATCACTTTAGATTGCTGGAATGCACATATTAATACTGTATTCTGCATGACCCAACCACTACAAACACTACCTTACTATCAGTAATCAAAAATTGGGCATTTATTGAGGGAACTAACTTGTTAAACAATGACACTATTTTCTTTTAGAGCTGCTGTACAGCTAAAATGAACAATCTTTGCATCATTGAATAATTTTTTGGTCATTAAGCTGCTTTAAAACTATTTGTATTGTATAAAGCACTATATAAATAAAGGTGACTTGACTTGAAAACTGAAAATACTCAGATTAATAAATAGGCTAGTACATAAATTGTACTAAAATAACACTGGCCATATTAGTATTGTATGTGTGATAGACCTAGTTCCTAGATCACTTATAATTTTCCACATCTCAAGTTGTCTTGAGTTTTTGTCTACAGACATTTCTTAGAAATGTGTGTGTGTGTGTGTGTGTGTGTGTGTGTGTGTGTGTGTGTGTGTGTGTGTGTGTGTGTGTGTGTGTGTGTGTGTGTGTGTGTGTGTGTGTGTGTTTAATCAGCAGAAAACAGGCTTTACTCATTTAACACTATTTGGTTACACTTTATTTTAAGGTATCATTGTTACAGCGTAATTATATATTAATTAACAACAGTTAGGGTAGGATAGGGGTTTGGTTTAAGGTTAGTTGCCTAATTATGCATCATTTACTGTTATTAAGTAAATGTAACATATGTAACAAGGATACTATAAAATAAAATGTTACCCATTTTTTGCATACTTCTTAGTACAGAAGTATATTCAGATGAAGGAATTAATTGATGAAATAAATAAACTGTCTTACAAAAGTGATATTTCATAATCATTTATTTTATTTTACTTCATTTTGAAGGAATTTACTATATTTCCAGTCTCCCCTTTGCAATTTAATAATTCCTGCAATGTTCAAAAGCAAAACAAATGATATTAATTGATGGCAAAATAACATGTAAATTCCATTCAAGTTTGTTTCATTGTTGCTTTTGGTCATTTGTAAGAATTTGGACGTTCTGCGAATGTTATGTAAATCAAACATTGCTGTTGATAGAAGAATGAGCCTGTCTTGTTACGAAATCATTCTACATAATCTGTACTTGCAATGCCACAAGGACATTAAGTCATTTATAAAAGCCATAGGCATGGTTTATATCTTCTAATATCCCTCATTCAGTGAGGACAGAAAACTCAGGGTCTTCTGCCAAGCAACTCATGCACAACAGCAGCAGATGTGGTTCAGATTTTCACCCTCTGGTTCTATTGACTTTGTACCCTACAATCTGCAGCCTTATGTATCTTCAAAAAGCCCTATGTAAATATGTGAGTACACTAAAAACTCTTTGTATCAAAAAGACTGGAAAGAAACTCATTATTTAAGAGTCGCTCGTTTCTGACACAATTGAACAAACAATAACGGGCTGTTTCAATTTGCAAGTGCATTTTTCTGTGGACCTCCTGATCAGTGGAATCATTCTTCAGGCTTGTAAATGTTCTCATTCCTCCCCCTCTCTGTTCTGCATTGGTATCTCCCACCCACATTACAAAAGGCTGGAAATTTTGCACACTGCAACCTTTCTGTCGGTGAACATGAATATGTATTCGTTGTTTGCATTTGCCCTCTCAGCCTCCTCCCTCTCTGTCTGTCAAACTTCCCATTTTTTGTCATTTATCTTTCATCTTCCTCTCCATTGTTATCTCGCCTTCTCATTTGCCAGGGGTTATATATCTGTACCTACCGTAATGAACAAGCAGGTACTGTATGATATCAGGCCTCTGTCAATACGGAATTCTTGAGCTAATTTGTGTCTGGGTGAGAAAGACTGATTAATGTTTTAGGTCAAAGTTGAGGCTTGTTTGCCATTATCCACACGCAAGTTCTAAGTCCACGTTAAGCTAAACATTATAAGGACCTGGCACAGTTTTGTCTTTAAAGGAGGCGTTCTCTCAGTTTTAGGTTTGACATACCTGTAAGTGGATTTCTCCAGGGGAATTTCCACACGCTCTGTTGCCTGAAAAAGCATGGTAGCGCAGGCAGACATCTGTAGCCATAACAAAGTCTTAGTCAGAACAAAAAAATTTTAATGGGGGAATGTGAGGTCGGATGGGTCTGTGTTGTATATTGGAATAAATTCTTTAGTGAAGGAAAAGTACAAGACTTAAATTTATAAGGACCTTATCACTAGCCACTGTGTGAAAAGGAAACCTGTTTTTTTTTTTTTTTTGGCTAGTCTATCCGTACAGTACTGGGGTCTAAATCAAACCGTATGCCTAAAATAAAGAATTTCCAGCTAATAGCTTCTGAAGAATTGCTGGATTTTTTTAAATGTGATTTTGAAGCATCTTGACACCTTAAAATATACATTGATTTAATTATAAATGTTATTTCCCAGATCCTATAGAAGTACTTATTATGGTGGAAATTGGATTTTTGGTTATAACGGAATGTAAATCGTTTTAAGTGTGATAAGTAGGTCTTTTTGTGCACTAAAGCATTATCATGTGATTTTTATTTTTATTTTTATTTTTTTCACCAGCTGTATGTAGCTGTATCATGCGGGTTTTAAACAATCTTGACTAGATTATTGCTACGCATTCCTCATTGGCTTGCTGTCATTACCCATTGAGTTCATCCATAATGTGTGGATCAATGTGTGTTATACAAAAATATGAAGTGATGACTTTGCATAGGAATGTCTTGTTTATGGCGAAAGGGAAAAAAATTAATCTGTAGTATTGTCAGGTCAATAAGACCTTTTGTGATATATGACTAGAATGCAGTGTTAGAGTGATAGCTTTTTGTCCACCATATCACCCTTCTCCAGTTCTCCTCTTGTTGAACTGGTGCTTATTACTTCTGCTCTCCCAGATAATGTGTTAATGTCAGAGCAATGTCAAGAATGAGTTTTCTGACAGGGTGTTTCACTACTGAAATATTTTCAGTTCACTTTGTCAGTATTTTGCTTATCATTAAAGGAACAGAAACCATTGGTTTACTTTGTGAAAGTAAAGGACCAGGGGCTGTCAAGTTATAGAAGTTACAAAATACATTATTTATTGTCATTTTTTGGAGTTTGATAAGTCAAGTCACCTTTATTTATAGCACCTTATTCAATACATGGTTTCAAAGCAGCGTCACAGTAAATAAGGATTAATAATCAGTGTTGTGCAAGTTACTTCCAAAATGTAATACATTAGGTATTACTTGTTACTGTTATTTAAAAGTAATTCATTACCTTACAATATTACTGTCCCAGAATTGTAATGCGTTACATTACTCATGTATTACTTTTGAGTTACTTTCACCAAAATAACTAAGTAGAACTTAACTTTTGGGCTGTAACGATATGCAATATGAAACCGAAATCGCGATTCGCCACACGACTCAGATCCACGAACCTACAGAATCGCGACACAGCGTTATTCTCCTTACCGTCCAGATACAATGCTGCCTTATATTTAAATTAGGCTATTAGTATTATTTGAAGTTACATTATAAAATACGTAGACCTACACCACAAAACTAGTTGAGGATAAATTACTTAAAATTGGGGAAGTCCAGCATTATGGACATGACATTTGCAGTCAAAACTTGAAATAAAAATTCTCAGAAAATACATGTATTGAAACGTATATAGGCTACTTCCTTAAAGTACTCCAGACATTAGACAAATATCAGTCTATGTTTTATTTTTAATATTAGGGAAAAGACGCACATTCATGCGTGACAAAAAAAAATAGGAGGCAAAATATATTTTTTGTAATTCTGTGAATTACACTGCGCAAATCGGATGAGGAAGGGCTGGCTCTCCAGTCTCCAAAGAACTTAAAATATTCATTTTATTTTACTTTTCGTGTTCGCATTTATGAGGAAAAAACAATGTTACAGACGCGACCGCTCTGAACTGGCACTAAAAGACTGCTTTAAAACTTTCACATAGTCTGTTGCCTTTAAGAAGTAAAAGCAGACAATACACTGTAATACAACTGTAATACAAGCCTCACTGAACATGTAACGAGTAAAATATTACTGAAAATTGATTAGTAATGCCTTACACTACTGCGTTACAGCAAAAAGTAATATGTTACTGTAATGTATTACTTTAATGCGTTACTCCCAACACTGTTAATAATAAACCTCAAATAAGAGACAATAGTGTGATATTAAAGTTTAACGAGTTAATTTGCCCATAAAATCTTTAGGATATTAAGTTAAACTTATTTGGCTTGCTGTCCTCTGGAGAGGGGCTCGATGAAGCAGCTTCAACTCGAGCTCTGATATACCCCCCAGATAGCAAACTGACATTGAATCAACGTGGAAATATGACATCGAAACAACGTTGATCTGACATTGTTTTGCTCATCGAATTAACGTTGAACCAACGTCAGATGCGTCATTCTTTCAAAACTAACGGAAAATCAACATAAAATCAACGCGTTGTTTCAACGTTATGAAAGCAAACCAATTTTCGATTTTATTTAGCTTTGAAGAATGCCGCGTCTGACGATGGTTCAACGTTAATTCGATGAGCAAATCAACGTTGTTTCAATGTCATGAGAGACGTCGTTTCCACGTTGATTCAATGTCAGTTTGCTGTCTGGGCCCCCAGTGGTTAAATATAGGACCTGTTAATTAAAGGGCAAGGTACCTAAGATGAAGATGGAGTTTGGGGAGGTGGAGGGATACTGGAACAGCTGATACTAGGGAGAGGTAAGCGGCTGCTTATACTCTGGTTGTTGATTGAAAGATTAGATGAGCTCGCTCCTCCCTAACTTACGTTTAGGAACTTCAGTTCAATAACTGGGCCTCATCAATTATGAAATAAATTCAATTCAGCCATAAAAGCAGCTCTACAGAAGACCATAATGTCATTATTCAGCTTAATTCAGTTCACTGTTAACTAAATTCAGCTCAATAACAGTGTTGATGTTGCAAAATTTGTCAATTATACAAAGTCAAATCAGCTAAGCAGCTCTTCAGATGAGACAATAGTCTCATCGTTGTTCAAGTTTTGCTCTCAACTAATATCCAATAGTGTCAGAGCAGTCAAATCAATAATATTACACCCCAGTATAAGCAAGCAAAAGGCGACGGTGGCAAGTTTACTCATGGTTTGGAGAAGAGCAGTATTGACGTTATACATTTTTTTTTTTTTCCTTTTGTGTTGAACAGAAATAAAATTTTACTGGTTTAAAATGGGTAAGGGAGTGCAAATGATCACAGAATTTAAGTTTTTGGGTGAACTATCCCTTTAATATTACTGAAACAGAAAATGAGGGGTATGGGATGATGGAGATTTGAGATATGAGCCCTATTATATCAGACATATGGGACTAAGAGGATCCACAAGGAATAGCCAGACAGACAGAGAAAGTGCTGCGAGAGACAGAAAACCAGGAAGTGGGTTGATAAGAATCATTTTATCAGAATTAGTGTTCTTGTTCATGACATTTGTGGTTGTTCATGGGTGGATCTTATGTTTACATTATTTATAAGGCAATGAGGCATAACACACTTTTACACAGTCAGGGCCAACATCATGATCTGTGTTCATTTCTTAAAGGAGACCAATACCCCTTTTTACAAGATGTAATATAAGTCTCAGGTGTCCCCAGAATGTGTCTGTGAATTATCAGCTTAAAGTACCATACATATCTTTTATTATACCATGTTGTTCATTTTTGAGAAGGAAAAACATGCTGTACATGCATGTGCATGTATCTTTAAATGCAAATGAGCTGCTGCTCCCCACCTTGTTTTCCAGAAGAGAACGCCTTTACAGCTTGTGTCTCAAATTCTCTGCCAAAAACTAAGACTTCTGTTTGGTTTTGATTATCATCTCGATCACGGTCACGCTCATGTGACATTGCAACCCGATCTCACAAACAAGTCGTACGAATTCGACGAATGATTAAAAAGTGGCTAATTCGTAACAATTCATACGACCTCACTCGTACGAATTAATACGATTTTGCTAAATCGTACATATTTTACGAATTGGCCTATTCGTATGAATTAGTACGAATGACCTACCCCTTACCCCGCCCCTAAACCTAACCATCACGTGGGTTTAGACAAATCGTACGAATTAGTATGAGTGAGGTCGTACGAATTAGTACGAATTAGCCACTTTTTAATCATGCGTCGAATTCGTACGAATTGGTCGTGAGATAGTGTAGGACATTTCAATTCTTCATCATAATGATAGTTTATTATCTGCATCCATTTTAAAGCCATATCAGTCTAAACTTCTGATATGGTTTTCTGAGCGCACACATCCAATTCTCACTTTTAGAAAGCTGTATATCAGACGGCGTGTACGTATTAAACATGTTCTCTTTCGTGTCTTTTTGTGCTTAAACTGTCAATACACATGATTATGTCAAAAACACACAAAGTTCACATAAGCACGGTCAGCTATGCCAGTGAATGTAAACAGCAGAGAAAGAAATCGCATGTGTATTGATCATAATGTATTAAAGTGAAAGCAGTGTAGGCCTAGTCCTAATGCTATATATGCTGTTAATATGAATTAAACAACAAAAGAAAAACAGAAAATCACTCACTTGATTGAATAACTTTAGAAAGTTTTCATCAGCTTCTTAAAAAGCTGCTCTTAAATGCTCTGGCTAAGAGATAAACATGTGCACTGCTTCCAGCTCACTCAGGGCAGGGTGCGTCATCACCAGTCGTGGGCGGGGCCTAAGCAAAGTGACATCACATTGCTAGAATCTGCAAAAGGCTTGTTCTGAGACGCTGTTTACAATGTATAGGGATTAAAAAAGATGAGTGGTTGGATTTTTATAGGGTGGTTGTGTACACATTGCCTACACATTTATGTTCAAACACCATGTAAAAGTGAATTTTGCATTAAAGGTCCCCTTTAAAGTTTGTTTCGTTAGAGTTTTTTTATTAATTGTTACTTAAACTTTTTTATATAAAGTTATTTCATGTTTATTTACTAACAATCTGTTGTGTGTAGTGGGTGGAATTTAGTTGCACTAAAGGGCGAAACTGAAACTTGTAACTGCGAACCTGTAAATTCCTATTTTTTTGCACATGATGTCTGTATGAATGTGAAAGCAGAAATCTGTTCCACTTCTGTGACACGTTATGTAACCTCTAAAATGATCATAGGCTACTCATCTTTGATAGTGAGAGATAAAAAGAAGTGAACTGGCTACAAAAAAAACTACCATAACTTCCTGTTTCAATAAGAACTATGGGAACACAGCACCGCTGTGCTCATAAAGTGATTCGGGGTCTATATGAGCCAGGAGTGATGCAGTGTCATACAATGTGCCGTTGTAGGAAGGAAGGCTATTTCTCACATTAATAACGTTGCAGGAGTTATGTCATATCCCCATCAAAAACACCTACTTTATGAATCAGATACAGTTATTTGACTGCTATGGATACTTACACTGAGAATGTACACTAATTTTTCAGTGTAAGTGTAATTATGGGGAAGGAACAAATTACTATGTAACTGAAAAGTTGTAGCTTCAACTCCCACCTCATTCACACAATTAGAAAGAGAGTTAAGTTTTGTTTATGAAGCCTGTAAAATAAAATGAATCACTGACACCTGTAACAGAAAGAGTATTTTAACATCCACACCCAGAAACATATTTGTTGCTTTTACAGTGAAAGTCAGTTCAAGTCTTTACAAGCTGAGTGAAACACACAGTCCAGCTGAAGTTTATGTTTCTCAGTTAGTTCCTCTGGGGCAATTTTTAGCTCTACACTATTACAGTGTAAATGTTTGTGGTGAAGGAGTTACATGGCCAGTGCTACCGAGTCCGTGTTACAGGGTCCACCCTTTCACACACTGGCCTGTTTGAGTGGCAGATCAGCTTCTTCCTACAAACTCTCTTAGCCTGACGCTTTCTTCAAATAAGACCATGTATGGTCAGGGACCAATTCGAGAGTGGATGGGAGGAGGGACAGCTGGGAACAGTCAAGGCCCCAGTGGTAAAATTAACTTGAGAGCAAGTATTTATTTTAAGGACCAGCATAATCAGAGCTGTAAAAGAATGAAAATGAGTGAGAGACCAGATTAATATTTAAGATGTATAGACTTTCACTATAAACAAATGGGTCAGCAGCCAGACTGTATTTCTGTAATATCAACTTTATGAGGTTGTCCAAATCCTTAGTATAGAGTATAGGCAATATTCAGATGTCGTACATCCAATGAGATTCTAACAAACAAACAAACTGCAACCCCTTTTTAAATGTAGCTAAATGCAAGAGCAACCAATCTAGAGAAGACAAGTTAAAATGGAAACATGCTGTAGCCTATGTAGTGTGTCTGGGAATATACAGTGCAGTTTTGCACAAGTAACACAATTTAACAGAAATATAGTTCTAAATCATATTCAGTATAGGCCTACGTGTAGCTACCTGCAGTAGCCTAGGCCTGTGAATTCAGATAGGCTGGCAGTTACTCACACACCAAGTCACCTTTTTCCTCAGAGGAAATAAGTAGCCTACATTTCCTCAAAATTACTTGCAAGGACATGTGATGCATTCCTTAAACATATTGGTTTAAACGGAAAAGTTTAAGCAGATTCTCCTGAGCTCCTGCATATTGCATAGGCTATTGGTTGTAGACCCATTTCACAGACTGATGACGCATCTCCACAGTTATTAACATCAGAATGCATTTATAACACTATAATGTATAGCCTAGGCTATGTTATATCACCTTGTCCTTGCCTTTCAAAAAAAAAAACCTGCTGAGAGTGTGTGTATCAAATTCAAGTGGCGGTACACGAATAACTAAAAAAAAATAAATAAATAAAAAGGTTGTCATTAACTTCAACAGTGCTGAGACTGGCACACGGGCTTACGCGACTGTTTGATTTTCTAAGTAGACAGCTGAGTGCGTTTATTATAATAGAGTGTTCTCGTAGTTGTCGCTGTTGCAGAGTAGCTGATTCCGATCAATGAATAAACTCCGCTTCGGGTTTTCAGTTTCACTCGTTGGTTCAGTGGCGCTGTACTGTATCATGTGTCCGTCCTCGCCTCCTCCTCTTGCCGCCATTTCACATAATCAAGATTTTCGCTTACCGTGTCATGGTGGAACCTTTCTTTTACTGTCTATGGGTGGAACAGAGTCCTGCAGTAATGAAAGTAAATAATACCAGTGTACTACGTTGTGCCAGGCGCTACTTTGCGTTTTTTTCTCTTTAATAATATAAATGTTCTATATCTCTTTATATGATGTTATTCTAGCTCTTTAATCGAACTAATACATTATTATCCTTGATCATAAAATAATATAATATATGTTTTATTTATTTGGTTGTTTTTTTTTTTTCACTATAACCTGTTAACCACCACTATGAAACTGTGCTTATAGTAAGCTTTTTTAAGAGATTAAAGTGGCTTGTTGTTGCTGCTGGTTGATGCTGCATATAGGATTTTGGCATCAATTCTTGTGAGCTGCACTCCATGACTATTTATAGAGTGGGTTTATTTCCTCCACTTGGCACAAATCTGACATAACATAACTTCTACATAAATATACAATATACATATATTTCTAAACACATTTTTAACACATGAATCAGCTTGTATCACCAATAGTAGCCTATCTGAATTCACATTCATATATATATATATATATATATATATATAGAGAGAGAGAGAGAGAGAGAGAGAGAGAGAGAGAGAGAGAGAGAGAGAGAGAGAGATTACATTATAAAGGTGAAGTAGGCTGTATCATGAGATGTCAGCATTAAGAGGCTGCTTTTAGTCCCTCTAGAGGTCATGAAGGCCATTGCACACCTTGCTACAGTTCTACTAAGAATAATATCTGGACAATTTTCAGTGCTTTTTTAGAGAAGTGTTACAAAATGTAAAGTGTTATCATTTTGTAGACAGACATACCATTGAGCAGAGAATTTAACAGTTTTAGTTATGCAGCAGTTGAAGTATTTTCAACACTTTATATTTAATCAGCTTGTAAATTGATAAATACAATAAATACTATAAAGCCTATTTGAGCACTAAACAGTTTTTTACATATTGATTTTGCCTAAATAATAAAAACTTTTTTACAAGTGATCTTTTCATAGCCTATAAGTGGCATTTGAATTGTGCCTCGATATTTTGTGACTATTTGTAAAAGACCACTTTGGTCAGTTGGACAGTTTGTTTGCTTGTTTTTGATAATATATGAGCACACAATTGCCGTCATATAGAGCACTTCAAATTGATTTGAGAAATATTTTTAATTTCAAGTCGTCAGGGAATATCCTACTCAATGTAGTTTCTAAAAGTGTCCACTAGATGGCAGCAAATAATTGGTTTCCTCCAACTCTTCCTTCGCTTGTACTGTATATGAAATTGTTATGCTAAAATATATCAGGCCTACATAGCACTTAACATGAAGAATAAATATATGTAATTACACATATTTAACATATAGGCCTAGATTTATTATGGTGACCACACAAAAGTGCCTTTTAGTCTGTTTCTTATGGAACGTCAAAAGACAATTGAGATGGAACCATCCATCATCCAATTTGTGTTTATGGCTTAGTGCACATCAGCAGAATCCATCACATTTTGTTGCTTAGTTCAAAATGCCATTGACTTTAGTTTCCATGAACCAGATATGAGTATGAAGGCATTCTGTTATGTAATATGTTAACGTATGCTATCAGTTACGGAAAAATGTAAATTTTGCATGACATTTTATAGAACTTAATGAATAGTTAAAGCAAACCTTTTCAGTATTTATGACAGATTGTGAGAATGGCACAGCTGTGGACACCATGTGGTGTATGAATTATTAATACATTTCTGATGTTTCATGCTTTTTTCGAGACTTCCCACACACTTTAAATGTACTATGGGAACAAAGATGACATTGAATCTGAAAATGATATGGCCCTTAAGTTTCAGTGTACCAATAAAACACAAAATAGTTCAAATAAACATTGTCAACATATTAAATTCTTTCTTTCTTTCTTTCTTTCTTTCTTTCTTTCTTTCTTTCTTTCTTTCTTTCTTTCTTTCTTTCTTCTGTCTGTCTGTGATTATAACACTTCTTGGGCAAGTTTGCCATTTTGCTTAGTGGTCTCATGGTAATTTACTTAAGCAAGAAAGACAATTAAAGAGAGGAAGAGTCTCTGGTCAGCAGTGTTAACTCAATCAGCTGAACTCACTTTTGTTAACCAGAGCAGAAAAAACACAGTGATGTGCCGAGACTTCCTCCTCTCACTCCATCACAGGTTGAGTGGTGTTTATTTATGGGGGGTTGCATTGAGGTTAATGGATCCAAATAGCCTTTTCCACATCTCACTGTTGTATTAGGTTTCATCCTTTTCATAGTTCAATGTCATCACAGGACATATGGCAGAATAAGGAATATTACAGATCTCACCACTAGGTGATGTCAGAGCACTGGAAATAGGAATCTGGTTACTATGTGATTCTAGGCTATCCTGCTTCCTTTGCCGTCATGTGTTTAGGAAAGCAGACAGCCAGTCTTACCACAGACAGTTAACTCTGCCCTGTTCCCATACATAACTTGAGCGGACATCAAATACAGGAGCACCATACAGCCTCGGCAGCACCTGAAGCTCAGAGAGTCAGGCTTCATGGTTCAAGTAAAGGTCATTAAGCAATGCAGGCCTTTGATACTTCAGTAGATGTAATTTCTGGTTTGTATGAGGTCAGTCAGCCCTGTAGATGAAGAAATACGGCCAGTCATTCTGGGAAGGTAGGTAAGGTGGCATCTGACCCGATCACTGTGGAAAAATTGCAATCGTTTTTTTACATTTGAGTCTAGCGTCATAGGTTTCTGTGATGTTTAAAGGGATACTCCACCATTTTTTTTCATATTAAACTATGTTATCGCCTTAACTAAGACGAGTTAATTCCCCTCTCGTCTCAGTGCGTGCACGTAATCGCTCTAGCGCGCGACACACTTTGATAGAACTTAGAGGGACTTTGTGTAGGAATTGCTGCCATCTAGCGGTGATAATGTATTTAGCATTCAAACGAATTGTGCTCTCCAGCGCCTCCCTTTTTCAAATGCGCGTTGCATCTACGGTAACCATGATGTATCAAAAAGCTATGACAGGATTAGCACTTCGTCGAGTGTTCCTTCGGGTGAACAGGTTTGTTATTTCAAACAAACAGCAACGAATAGGGTGACCACCTGCTAACAAGCCCAAGGGGGGACAAGCCTAAACGAATGTTACATTATGAATTACTGACTTGAAAAACATAAACTATTGTAATAAGTAGTTATATGCCTTCTTTATTCGTTATATTTTCTGAAGTAGCCTATTATTCATTAACTTTTAACTATAAATGTCTATAAATTACACAACCAAACAATGAAAAAAAGCTTGTAATTAAGACTGCAACATTGCAGCGTTGCCTGATCTGTCGAGAAGAAAGCAGGACTATTTTGAACTCTTTCTCCTGCATTAATTCTATCCACCTGGAAAAAGCTATCTTGAAATTAACTTGTGTTTTTTGTAATCTTTGGTCACGTTTCCTTATCTATTTTTTGGACTTTTGTGTCGACGAGGATTTGCAATGCAGCCTTTTAAACTTGCTGGTGGCAGTGAGTGACAAGCGCCTCTCACTACTCTGCTCCTCCACTTCTGCTGCGTTCAGTCAGGTCACCCTGGCTCTGAACGAAAACGTGTTGTGGAAACGCGTTAGCCTAGTACTTTTTGTACATATCAAACCACTTCGACTTGGCCCATATATCTGATATCTGGACTCGGCTCAATAAAATATCATCACTCCGGAAAGGGAGAAGATTTTTCAGGAGTGATGATATTACTGCGCCGAGTCAAAGTGCTCCCAAGCACTTGCTGTGGTAGCTATTCCGCCATATATTAGGCTAGTTATCCACTTTACACGCTTAGAAAAGTGCAACGTTTTATTTTGTGTCACCATTCTTGGTCGAGTTTTATTTAAATAGGGAAAACGTGGTGGTGTTTGGTCGCTTCTCTGCTTGGATCCCAATGAATGAACTGGGCCAAGTTAAGTACTAAAGTGTCTCGCCACTCTCGCGAGCCATTGAGTGCACGCACTGAGACGAGAGAGGTATGTATCAACTCGTCTTAGTTAGGGAATAACAGTTAATATTTCAAAAAACGGTGGAGTACCTTTAAGGTTTGAGGGAAAGAATCTTTCATCATGACATATGTCCACACAAAAGTACCATCATCGACTGGGGATCTCTTATGTTGACATGCCTTAACTCCTTTCAAGCGCCGAGATACTTGTTAAGACAAGGCCCACAGTGGTTTGCAGCATTCCTTAAGCATAAGACATATACCATAAGTTTAAAATAAAAATGACATGTTTCTGCTGCTCTTGACAAGCCTTTAATCGGAGTAAGTATTATTAGATGCATGCTTTTCTGGTCAAGCTAGCCTACTTTATTTATTTTTTTAAATTCAAGATAAAAATTTTAATTATGAAATTATATATTTATATATGAACACATTTTCCTTCAAGAATTTGATTCTTTTAATAGGGCTTTTTTTCTTCAGTGTGACATTAGCAGTTGTACCGGCTGGCATGTTTTGTCTCGTCTATGATGTACAATTCATTTTAAAATAAAAACATGTTTTTTTTAGAATTTTAGTCGTTTAAGTGTGTATTTTAAACTTCATACAGTTTTTTAAACAGTTTAAAAAGTTTAGGCTCAGTAAGATTTTTTTTTTGTTTTCGATAGACGTCTCTTATTCTCACAAAGGCTATATTATTAGATCAAATATACAGTAAAAAAAACGTAATATTTTGAAATATTATTTCAATCTAAAATAACTGTTTTCTATTTGAATAAATATAGCCTATTTTTTAAATGTAGCCTAATTTATTCCTGTGATGGCAAAGCTGCTTTTTCAGAAGCCAATACTCCAGATCTTTCAGAAACCATTCTATGTTGATTTGCTGATCAAAATGTTAAAAATGGTTCTGCTGCTTATTATTGTGGTGGAAATATTATTTTTTTTCCAGGATTCTTTGATGAATTCAAAGTTTAAAAATCACAAACATGTACTTGCTAAATAATACGCTATGCAAATGAGAAACTAGCATATGTAAAAGAGAAAACAGTTATCCAGTTGTAGATGACCCAAATACCCTAACACAATTTCACCACAAATATCCTTAGAGAAACAGTTTTTTTTTCAAATTCCTAACATCTTTATTGAGTTTTTGTGATAATAAAGTTACTGCATTTTTTTTTTCAGTCTCACCTGGTGTATATAATCTACCCACTTTAACTTATCAGTTAGCACATGTTATGCTGCTGGGTCAAAAGGCCTCTTCTTCACAGTTTGTTTGTATTTGGGGAAGTGAGTTGTTTCGGTAAGTCTCTCTGGGACTGGGTTATACCTTTAGAGATATGAGGATTGTGTAAACACTGAAAGGCATGCGGAGAAATCAGCATTGGTCTACTGCTGAATTACTACACTTCTATTTTTTTTATAAGAAAGTTTTTTCTTGGTTTATGTGAATGTTAGAGCAACGTACTTCTGTCATTTTGAAAATGTTAGGTAAACATTATATCTGAATGTTTTCTGGACGTTCAAAAAGAATGTTTTTTTCTTGGTTATGCACAAATCCTCAAAACATTCGCCTGGGAACATTGCTTTTATTCTTCCATCCATTCTCCACCGCTCATCCTCTCCAGGGTTGAGAGGTTGTTGGGGTCTATCCCGTCTTCTCGAGCCACAGACGGGGGAAACACCTAGGCCAGTCCATCACAGGGCACAGACAATGTACTATCACCAATTTAGGGTGGTGCATGTCTTTGAATTGAGGGGGAAATTGAAGTACCTGAAGGAAACCCGCACTGACACAGGGAGAACATGGAAACTGCACAGAAAGGCCTTTTGGCTCTACTGGGACTCTTCTTGCTGTGAGGAGACAGTGCTACCCACTTGAGCCACTGTACTGCGATATATCAAACCTTCCAGTCAACATGTATTTCCAAACCATGCATGAAATATTGGAAATTATCAAAATAACAGAAAAAAGACTTTACTTTAATGCCGGGGACACACTACCCAAACGCGCCGAGTCAGAGTCAGTTGTGTTCAGTCTGTGTTCACAGTCAGTGTTTAAAATCTGCTGCAGTCGTTGGAAACAGTATGTAAGTGTGTTCAGTTCAGTCTAGAATGTTTCAGCTAGTCATTAAGTGTGTGCGATTCCATGTTTGGACTACAGTTTAGTGTAGGCTAGTAAATGTGAATCAAGCCAGGGAGATGTGTTACGAGATGTACATTATGAGAATGTTCCATAAACATTATTTTAAGAACATTTGGACATCCTAATATTTACATAACTTTTAATGAACGTTAGTGAAAATTATGGGAAAATTCCCTGCTAACTGGGATGTTGCACACCACTAAAGCGCTTAAGTTTTAACTCATAAATTACTTAGTGAGCGAACCACATAACAATTTCGAGCTATTAAATGTTCCATTATGATTCATTAACTGGAAGCTGGCTGGATAGAATTGTTTTAGGAGATATCATCAGCTCTGTTATCTCCGATGTTCCTGTGTTTTTCCATAAAGCATGTGACTAATGGACCCACAGTGAGTCCCAATACAAATTTACTGTGACTATCATCAAAATCATCTCAGAAAGCCTCTTCTGATGATCGCTGTTAGTCGTCTACCTATATTGATGCATTTGGGAATGTTATGAGTGGAGAAACCAACACAGTCTCATGATCTATACCAAGATTGTCATTTCTCGTGGCATTTATACGGCAAAAATGTTTTTTGCGTGCATATGGTATGCACTGAAAACCCCCTGGGTAGGTTTAGGGGGAAGGGGGGTGGGGAGTTCGTACTTATTATACACCAAAAAGTGCGTATCATATGCACGCGAAAAACGCATACAATATACACGCAAAAACTAGTTTTGGCGTATAAATGGCACGAGAAATGACATTCTCTGGTCCGACTTGAAACATGCACTATGGATTCTGCACTGAATGTAACATGATCTTATTTTCAATGCAGTATGGAGTAATGTAAAAGGTTAAATTTACACAATTTATTTTGTTTGTTTCTAACCCCCTTAATCAAATATTAATTAAATTAGTTCCTATAACAATTCCTAAAAATTGTGTAAATTAAAAAAAAAAATCCTAAAAAAAGAGCCTTGGTGATGGTGAAACATGTGAGATGGGAAGGAAAATCACATTTCTTTTTTTTTTCTGTTTTGAATTCTGATGAAAAAACGTTGTATTGGTGATGAAAAAATATGAGATTGGAAGAAAAATCTATTTAAATGCTTTGGCATTCCCCCGCAAAACTTTGCATCCGCTTTCATAACACAAACTTTCTCGGGGGAATGCAAAACTTATGAGAGAGCAAATAGCCTATTGGATTTGTGTTCATCATTATTTTTTACAAAGCTTTATTTATTGACTTAGCTGCCATCAGGTGATGCTTCTAGCTACATCACACATCAGGAAGAGCATGATGGGGCTAGTTGTCACACTGTAGTTTGTTTGCAGTTTCATGTAAAAAATATATATAATTTACACAAGAAAATATATATCAGCCCATTCTCACTCCCAAGGCGTCACCTAACTGACGCCTTGGGAAGCATTTGGACATGCTTCAATATCTGACGCTTTAGGCGCCCTTTAGCGTCAGTTAGGTGACGCCCTAGGATCGCGTGTACCCTACCCCCACCCCACCCCACACCTACCGCGTCCTCTATCTGACGCTTTCCTTTAGCGTCAGTTAAATGACGCCGTAGGATCGCGTCATGTAAGTGACGCTAAAGGGCGCCTAAAACGTCAAATATTGAAGCATGGTCAAAGGTGACGCCTTGGGGTGAGAATGCGTTGTATATATATATATATATATATATATATATATATATATATATATATATATATATATAACAGAAACAGAACAGTTTGTGGGGGAAACTTCTGGTAACAAATGGTAGTTCTTAAAATTCAAAAATTGTGCTGTTTAATATTTTTATAGGGGACAGTGATACATTTTTTTCAGAATTATTTAGAAGTAAAATGAAATGTTTCATATTCATATTACTGGATATGTGTTTTAATGAGCCATTAGTGTATTAATTTTTATTTTTAAGATATATTCGTTTAATGGAAGTTTATCTTCTTGGTAAATATACTTTCTCCTTTCTCGAATGTGGCTGTTAGGTCAGAGCCAGAAAGGACAATTCAGTTTCCCTTCAAATGAACAAATACTATAACACAGGAACAATGTTCTAGTCATGTACCAGAGAGGAGGAAGTGAAGAAAACAAAGCACCTTTATCTGTTCCAAACGAGCAGCCCTCCCCCTGAAACTAGCTCTGAGCTCACTGCACTGCCTTACATCATCTGTGTGTGATGTCACATTAGATGCATGACCTCAGGCTAAAAGGAATGACCTGATCCACTCACAGTATAATCAATACGGTTTGGATAACATAGTTTTCATCACAATTAGTTTAGTAAAAGTAAAGACCGCAGACATTTTTGACTAACTTTATTCAGCCAAAAACACAAAACAAAAACAGCACATACATCTTGATTTTGCAATTAAAATATTTTGATTTATAATCCAGCACATTTGCAGTTTAAACATATGGAATGAATCTGTTTTGGTATTGCAGCTTTGGCCTGAAATGCCTTCATTCGCTGCACGAAAAAATAAAATCATGCAGTGAGGTCTGAGCCCAGCGAGTGTGTGTGATTTAGGGGCACTGCAAGAGTTAGTCAACCTGTCAGTGAAACTGTGATCACACTGATTTACAGAAGCTCCATTGTCAGGCTGAAATAAACTCTGACCCTCTTGTTGTGTGGCTAGCTACCGTTCCTAGAAATCTACCTTCTTCTTCTGTGGGCATTGTCAGCCAGTCAATATGCTGGAGCATAATGTAATGTGTTGAAGGGAGAGAGGATTATGGCACCAGATTTTCCTCTGCCATTCCACTTTTCCAGTCAGGAGTGTCCTTGGTGAATTCTGTCTTGCTGTAAATATGCCCAGGGGCCCCATCAGGCTTTGTTAGGAAGCTACAGCTGCTGATATGGATAAGCTGTAATCCAATTCTCAGGTTTTAGCACCACTCATACAGGGTCAGGTGCGGGACCCCCCAAGACTCCCAGAACTGTCCTAATAGAGCTGATGAGATATCGAAGATAAATTTATAGCTGAATGATTTGGTGGGTGAGAAGAGAAGAAAAAAGAGAGAGAGATTTAGAAACAATTTAAGAGGAACACTTGTCTTTTGTCATGCAAAATATATAGAGGGATAACCTAAATAACCCACTTTACACTGAATTTTGTACCCGGTACTTGTCAGAAATCTATGTTAAGGTTCATCGAAGTAACATTTTTGTGGTATTCAAATCGCCGTCAATTTTCCATCAGATATGGATCTGTTGCTATGAGAATACTTAAAATCCAGTTCAGTTCCTGAATTTGAACTGAATATTACATTGTAAAATTCAGATTTGAAATGAATGGGATAGGTCACCCAAAAAAATGTTTGTCATCATTTACTCATGACCCTCATGTCATTCGACACCTGTATGACTTTCTTTCTTCTGTTGAACATAAAATAAGATATTGTGATGACATGAGGGACATGATGGCATCATTTTAATTTTGGGGGGATACTTTTTATTTATTTATGAAGTGTGTTTTATTCCTTACAAACAGACAGATTTATGGATGAGGAAATGCCATTATCTGTTGAATTTCTTTGAATTTTAATTCAGCAAATTCCACTTCGAATTCCATGCATTTCAATTTCCTGTGATGCAGAATCTATTCATTTTAAGTTTCAACTCATGAATTGATTCTTAAATTCCAAATGTTGCCCAGCCTGGGTTGCTGTGGCTATACCTCCTCCACACATTACTTCTGTTCATTAACATCCATTTTATGCTCTAACATATAATCTGACTTTTATGATTACTGAAATATTTGTCAAACATATCAGCTGATCACACCTTCTGCTCAGAGTGTGTTCTAGTACATGGACACTATTGTGATGAAGCTGTTGGCGCTGGTTAGTGTGGCAGCAGTCGGCATCTTTTCCCAACTGAACAATATCCTCCTCCTGGGCCGCCTTATACCATCATTAGTACAGGAAATTGAAAAGTATGATGACATACAGGCTAATAGTCACACAACAACCCATCTTGTTGTGTTAAAATACAAACGGTTGGAGTCAGATGATGGATGAACCGGATTTTAATTCATATTAAAATCTGACTCCCTTCAAGTCCTTTGTGCTTTTACAAAGCAGTGTCAATCTGTGTGACATCTTAAAAATGCACACCACAGTGCTTGTATCACAGCTAACAAAATATATGATCTAAGAATGTTTATTTTGTCATGGAAGTATTATTTCTTGAATGTTCTCTGAATGTCTAGTTTTAATTAATGTTTGTTTTTAAAAAAATTGTTTTAAAAAAAAATAATTACGACTACAAAATGTTGCAGAAAACTGTAATATATGAATGAATAATAGCAACCTGTAAAGAACCTTTGTGCCAAAAGGGTTCTTTCTTGTGATTATAGAACCTTTTTTAGCATATAGGGTTCTTTGGAGTTGAGTAAAGAACCCTATGCTTCATATAGAACCCCAATGAACCTTTTTTTCTAAGAGTTTAGCATATTTTTTTTAAATGTTAGACGAATGTCCAACAAAACTATCCAACTAAAACCTTTAACGGACAATGTATAAATATTGTTTTTGTGCTAAGATTCTGAAAACATTATTAAAGACTTGATAACGCTTAGTGAACGTTACTGGAAGAAGGTTTGCTTGAGAACCTTGCCAGAACATTAGTCAAAGTTCTGTTAACGTTCCTTGTTAGCTGAGATTATGAAATATGATTCCTTTTGTGAGAGGAGATCATGTTAAATGTATGTGAGAACATGCCTTCATGGTCTGCAAGCTCCACTGCTTTCTGGATGACTAGCCACATGCCGTTAAGTGCAATCTGTTGTTTGCTCACACTCCTCTCAGGGTCAGAAGAGCGCAGCCCTGTTAGTATCAATTCACATAACTGCTCAGACACGCCATCACACATGTAGCCTATAGTGCAAACATGTATTTATCCCCTCTAGAGAGTATGTCTGCTCAGAGCAAGTGTGTAGTGATTGTGTTCACAGGACTGATTTTGCACCTTGTATCTGGAGTTACCAAGGAGACGAGCAGCGAGGCTAGGATTGTTCGCAGACGTTCTGATCATGCTGTCATATCATGACCCACACATTATATATGAAACTGTTAACTGAGATTTATTTATTTATTTATTTATTTACTTACACCATGGTTTATTCGGTCCTATGTGTGAAATTGGGCTTACAGTTTGTTCAATAATCATCATAATCTCCAATTGTGTTACCTAATCTGATCTTGATAAAAGTATAAGTAAAAGTGTAGTCCAATGAAGGAATACCAGTCTTTTACCTCTTTTGACCCTGAAAAATTAATTTATTTGCTGTAACCCAGGCCTGGCGTCAAGTGGGTACTTGGGAGGGGGGGGCTTAGCCCCCATGATGTTAATGAATGATGATTATGTGACTGAGCGTTCATGCAGGGTTTTTCTACACACTTATGAATAGATAACAATAAACGAGAACCGTCTGAACTGTTCTTCACTTGTACACTGCACATGTCTGCAGCACATTACGGCTCAGACGAGATTTTATTCCATCCTCCACACAGTGACACTGCCAACTCACACCAGGAACATTTCAGAAGCAAAGCTAATGGATGCACGTGACCACGTGATTTGCCTGTCCCAATGTGTTTTTTTCTTGATTCTTGGGTTTCTACCTTACAGTCTATGCTTTCAACTGGATATAGGCCTATTGGTGTGCAATACAATTGGGAGTCCTTACAGGGTGCTTATTTAAAAATTTACAGTGTTTTTTATTTTTATTTTGTAGTTACGGTGTGGCTTGGACGCGACGTCCGTCAAAAATAGACTTGGCACCTGTCTTTAGTGAAGCGGTGAGGAGAGCCGCTTCTGGGATGCTTCTGAAACACCGTAACGTGGTTTATGTAAACCCAATCATTGACTAGAGTGGGCGTGATGAGCTCCGGTAGCCGCGTCACAGCCGCAGACTGTATAAATTATCTCTGCTAGTGTTAACTAGTTTAACACTAAACAATTCTCTTTTTTTTCCAATATGTGGCACAAGAGACTAAGTATAGAGAAGCCTATATTTATAATATATTTGATTTAAACACAATTTAAATGTTACCACAAAAGGCATTTTTAGGTTCTCTTACAAGAGGTTCTCTTGTATTGCGTAAAGCCCAATTTGTGTCGAATTCACGCCGTAGCCATACGCCGACTGTGTGTCGTACCCTTCGGCTACCCTGACGTGCACCCCTCCAAAAATGTCAAAAACGCGTCAATTCTATGCGCACCGCAAGCGCTGTGATTGGTCTGCTAGAATTTCTCCCCGGGTTTCACATGCTCCCTTTGCATGTGTAATGCGCATCAACGTGGACAACGACGCAGAAGTGAAAACCAACGCGTAGTCTATAGCGTAGAGGCTCAGTAGGTCCGACGCAGAAGTATAAATCAGCCTTAAGTTGCTTACGCTATGGGAAAAGTCATTTTTTCTCGAGATCTTAAGCCAACAAATGATGGACAGCAGACCATAGCAGGCTGTATAAGAGTGATCATTGGCTGTCCTGCAGCAACTGCAGCAGCCTATTGGTGAGCTCTGAGTGATGTCACGCCCTCTACGCATCACACCCCGCCAGAATGGGAGTGGCTAGCGTATATAAAGAGGGGCTCAACAGGCTGAGCTTTGGTTTTCACCTCTTCAGCCAAACTCTTTGCATCGCTGGATCTTGAGAAGCTGCCGCCGTCGAAACAAGCAACCAGCAAGCTTAGGAAGCGTCTGGAGAAGCTGGCCGTCTTCACCGCCTTTATTCATCTGTGCCTGCTACACTCTCTGGCAACAAAAAGTACCCTTTTTCTTCTCTGCTGTGTAAAAGAGCGTGAGGTGTTTTTGGCAAAATGCCTCGCGCTTCCCGTGGCTCATGCCAAGCCTCGCTCAGCACCGGAGACCGCCATCTCATCTGCGCTCTCGTTCTGAGCCGTGCGGCTTCGGGCTTCGGGCGGCTCCCCTGAGTGTGAAGATCTTTCAGTGACGACCCTGCGAGCTCGACTTGAGATCTTCAATGACAACGCCACCGCTCCACCTATCTCTGCTGGACCGTGCAGGAAGAAAGGCCACTCCCAGAGGCCACCGGAGACCAATGTGGTGCCCAGAAGCTCACCGGAATCTTTCCCTTGCGCATGGCAGTCCTACAGATCCTCCAAGCTGATCTCTTCCGTGAGTTGGATGAGAAGAGCTCGGATCCTACCTCCATCACGGATTTGCACAGTGCGACGAACCTCTCCCTTCGCGCCACTAAATCTGCTGCCCAGGCCCTTGGAAGGTGTGTGTCCTTTCTGACTGTCACAGAAAGGCACCTCTGGCTGAAGCTCGCCGACATGAGGGAATCCGAGCGGGCTGTTTTCCTCAACACTCCGCTCTCCCCCACCAGCCTCTTCAGCCCCGCAGTTAGCGGGATTGTGGACCACTTCTCGGAGGTACAAAAGACCACGCAGGCCATGAATCTTTTCCTGCCTCTACAACAGAGCTATGCTGCATGCCGTCCTCGGGACCAGCCTGCACAAAGCTCCACCCAGCGTCCAGCTCAGCCTCCGCCTTCGCAGCGATGAGAGGGCGGCTGCCCTAGATTGTGCTCGGCCAGCCATCACAGGCCGCTTCCACCCCTGTGGGGACCCAGGCCTACGATTGCATTGAAACCAGAGCCTGCGAAGTCCTCTTAGCAGTTCAAAGGAGGAAGAGACGGTTGAGCCCCGCTGCGGCCGGACCACCGAAACGCTCTGTTGCCAGTCCCCATAGTCTCAGCTACTGCAGATGTGTATTTCACAACCAACAAGCCATCGATACAACCCACTCGCCTGCACGCAACCACCATTGTCAAGGCAACCCAGAGAAATCTCAAATAGAGCATAATGTCTGGTAAGTGTACAAAATGGGCCCACGTATCAATGTTCACCCCTGCACACAAGCACATGTCTCTCACAGAGCCCACTCTCCTAAAGCTGGCAAAAGCCACTCGAGTGTTAGATGTAGAATATGTGCTCACGACCTCTTGTCCACACCTACTCACTGCCCGCTCTGTTTCACAGCCAATCCCTGCCGGTCACTTTACAGAAACAGACAACCCGCTCATGAGCACTCACACTTACTAAAAAGCACTGTACCCCCAGCAATGCTCTCGCGCCCCGTTCCTGGCATAATATGCTCCCTGTCCGAAGCCAACGGGACATCGTGTATAAAACGACGAGCCATATTCCAGCACAGAGAGCGCGCACGCTGCACCCCCGCGCCTCCGAATCAGGTTCTCGAGCCCGCAGTACATGGCAATCAGAACCCAGAAGCCATTCTGCTCCTAGTCCTGCTTCCAAAAGCATGGGAAGCTATTCCGGGCATGTCAAAATGGGTGGTGAGCACCCATTGCTATGCATTGCAGTTCGCTCGCCTCTATAACCTGGTAGTTCCCGCCTTGCAGGCTAAACTTTTGTCAGTCTAAGTGATGTGTATGTTCTGCCCAGTTGTTTATGTGCAGGCCACTCTCATATCAGTTAGGTGAGACTCTCTATACATAGACCGGCTGAGCCGATCTGTTATGACGTGCCAGTATATCTGTGCGGGCCCGCTTTGCTTGCCGCCTACTCCCAATCAACTGCGCAAAAGGGTAATGCTTTCAATACAGAGTAAGGCGGAGCCGCTCTATTGACTGCCCTATTATGTACTTGTGATCTTGTGCTGGCCCGCATTGTTTGCCAACTTTATTCTACGTTTAGACCGGCGGAGCCGCTCTGTTTTGTTCATGTTTTGTTCCACGGGTCTCCCCGGGTCTCATGCAGCGGATGCTTGGTGCGCACAGCGTTTACAAAGGGTTCCCGTATCGTAAGCTACTTGCACAATACAAGCTCTCGTAAGAGAACGTACTCGGTTACCTAATGTAACCTCTGTTCTCTCTAGAAGAGGGAACTAGTATTGTGTAACCTGCCGCAAGCTTATTCTCTTCAGTCAATGAAAACCAGCGACATCATGCAGGGCTCACCGATAGGCTGCTGCAGTTGCTACATGACAGCCAATGAGTACGCTTACAGCCTGCTATGGTCCGCTGTCCGCCACACTGCGTTGACAATAAATAAAAAATTTAGGATCATTTTTTGGCTTCAGATCTCGAAAAAAGATTATTTTATCCGTAGCGTAAGCAACTTGCACAATACTTCTTCCCTCTTCTAGAGAGAATCGAGGTTACATTCGGTAACATTGTGCAACATGTTTTTCCTACTGTCTACTGATCTTTCTCAGATGTGTCCTATAAGTCAGCAGGTCAGCTACATGTCACTGTGTGAATTTGATGAAAAAATAGAAGACGGATAGGAAAAGGCACAAGTGCAATTCTGGCTGCCAATTAAACTACAGACATTGTGACAGATTGTTTTTTTTAAGTGTTTTTTTTTTAAGTGCTTTAGTTTATGAATTTATAGTTCAAAAATCAAAATTAAAGCCCCATTGCAACAAGTCAAGTCAAACAAAAGTAATTGAAATAGCTCAACACAACAAATGTTTCAAGTGGTTCCCCCAAATTCAACTGAAAATGCAACTTTTAATTACTTTGGATCCCATAGTTTATGTGACAATAATTGTATACAGTACATCACATTGATTTATAATAAAGTGAGTTTGTAGCTCCTTAAATAATGCCTCACATTGCATGATTAAATATAAGTAACTGCTGTTCGGGTTTTGATATGATTTATAATATTTTCATATAGCTGTTCATTCCAGATTTGTATTATTATCAAAAGTTATTCAAATTTCAATCCGATGTCATTGTTCACTTTCCCCCATTCACATTTCACACACAGACTAGTAATTTGGTATTTTTATACAGGCAGTCATATTTAAACAGACATTTCAAAACATTAAAACAAACATTTAATTAAAAGTTAAATATTCTCTTGATACTTTTTAACGACACCCTTTAAACCAGCTCTGTCTAACAGTATTTTATCTCTTTTTTTAGATCCATTATACTGAAATGTGTATGAAACAAGAGATGCCACATGATATAATGGATACAAAACGCTTAATATGTTCAGTATGCCTCTAATACATTTTGTGATTCTTTTTTAAAACAAATTAAAACCAGATACAACATCATTAGTGCACTGCTGTTTTAGATGAATGAATGAATGCTGTGAAAGTTCACTTACCATGACTCAAATAGCTAGGAACAGTCTGAAAATGATGTAGTGGGATTGCTGTTCATCATAACATCAAAACAAAGAAGACTTGTCCTGTAAAGCCAGAATGTGAGAACTCATCTGTGAGCTCTGCAGCTTTATAGGTCTTAACTGCACATCAGTGCCACCTAGGCTTTAACACAAGTAGATCTGGTTGGTTCTTGCTGAGGAGGAGGGGCTATAGGGTTTTATAGTTCATCTCCATATCAAATAATTTACATTAATGTCAAATTAAAATTTTAAATATGCTGCTAAACTGTGATGATGCGAGTACATAAATAGTAACATTTATGTAGGTGTCACTGGTGGAATTGCAACGTGAGCACTAAAGCTGAAGAAATTGCTGTTTCAAAGAACCACCGGCCCAATTTTCATGTTCGAGAGTCAGATGACAGACTACAACAAACCAAATGCTTTAATAAATAGAGCACAGAATGTGCAAACTCTTCGCCAAATAGATTGCCAAACTCCAACGCTCAGATAAGAAAAATCTGCCAGCAAATGACAGGCCTACTGTGGCTGTGTTGCAGTCATGCAAAGCAACAGAAAGGAAGGAAGTGAAACTCACATCTACCAATAAAGAGTAATCTTGTAACTGCTTCGGATTGTAAACAAAAACCACTGATCTTCCCATAACCTGCTCAGGTGATAATACTTTGGCTTGAAAAACAAGTTAGGTAAGAGGTGTTCTTTAAAATAGATCCTTTTCTTTTGTATTCAGGGTAATTAGTTTAAGAACAATCCAGATTCAGTCACAACAAACGTTAAGCTTGTAATATCATGAATAATCTGCCGGAATACGCCTTTGCCATACTAAATTGCGCGTAAAAAGCACTGAGACACATCACAGAGCTCAGGGTCATGGGGTCACACGCTGCATGGATCAGCTTCATTGATTTGTCCCTCATCGACTGCTGTCTCCTGGACATAATTCCTCTTTTGTGCCTCAGTGACACTGAGCCACCCAGAGGCAAAGAGTAGCTTAATGTCATGTCGTTTTCACCTCCATTTTTGGCAATCTTTCCAAATGTTTGTAAAAAAAAAATGTAAATGTAAAAAAATGGTGATATTAGATCTGCAAGGCCTTGTTTTATTCTTTTGTAATAATGAAGAGAAGAAAAGAAGAGTTTAGAGCAAGAACACCTAGCATGTTTCTGCTCTGAATTAAAGTTTGGTCCTCATTCTTTATCCCAGCTGTGGGAAAACTCTGAGACCAGCTGCTGCAGGACAAAAGAAGGCTATATTTAAATAAAAATGAAAAATGAGAGGGGAAAACGCTGCAGGCTGAGCGTCTGCAGTCCTGCCCCTACTACATTAGGAAAGCGGACGACGAGAAACAAGGAAGAATCCCAGATCAAACGAACTCTTCCCTTCGAAACCAACAAGGGTTTGAGGAAGCATTAAACAAAGATCATATTTTACTAAATGTATATTTATGGAAACGTTTGTTGCACTACTGTTACCCTTGGGAACAAAACATTACGTTACGTTATTGACTACAGTGAAACATTACATTTACATTTATCTGACACTTTTATCCAAAGCGACTTACAATTGCTATACATGTCAGAGGTCGCACGTGTCTCACAGTGGGTTCGAACCCGGGTCCCTCACACCAAAGACGTGTCTTATCCACTGTACCATCAACACCCTTCATTACACCTGACACAACATTTATTTATTTACTTTTTGCAGAAAATCCTGGCCCTGACAGTTCACTCAAAAATGAAAATTCTGTCATTTACTCACTCAACTTATGTTGTTCCATACTGTACAATGAAAGTAAATAGTGTCTGAGAAGATTGATTCTGCCTAAAATTGCCTTTTTATTATATGAAATAATAAATATAATACAATGCTCACACCTCTTCTGAAATGCAGGTCTATTTCTCGTCTTGACTGAGAAATAGTTTTTACCCAGCAGCCATCAGAATGTTAAATGGGTCAAACATTGATTCATTGACCCTGACACAGCCTTGATATTACTCGAAACTCCTCACCATACAGACGTCCTATTCATATTCCACACCGCAAGCATTGATGCACATTTGCAAACTGTACAGATTTTACACCAAACTGTACCATATTGCACTTTGCATTATATATTGCATTTTTTGTATATTTGTAATTTATGTTTTCTTCTTATAATACTTTATTCAATTGTACAGGAAACTGTGCATATGACAATAAAGGATTAGAACTGACTTGCCATGTGTGTTACCCTGAAAGTGTTTTGCGTTTAAGTGTGTCACTCTGTGCACCATATAAGAGTATTGAATTGAATATATATACACGATGAATAGTTTCTATACCATACTATACTATACTATTCTACATTCATCCATGAAGGTAAAATAAATATTCAGAATAAGAGTATTGAATTGAATATATATACACGATGAATAGTTTCTATACCATACTATACTATACTATTCTACATATAACTATTCATCCATGAAGGTAAAATAAATATTCAGAATAATAAACATAATTCAATTACTCTCCTAGTTTGTGCTGATGACCTAAACAGCCAGGGGTGTAATAAACAGTGGGCGACCATGTTTCAGTCCCAAGGCCATTTGTGTATTCTTAACAGCAATAAGATTGTGTAAGTAAACAGGACCATCCAAGAGACCAGGGCAAGTAGGGCTCAGGGCTCCTGGGACTGCAAGATCACGTGACCAGCCATACCAGACGGCAGCAAAGCAGGGGATTTTCCAGATTGGTTATTATTGTTGCAGACAGGAAAAGACTCCATTGAGATGCCAGAGATCACTGAGAAAGCCCTCTCACAGTTTGTCGTATAGGAGAGGCTTTAATCAAGGCTAATGGAGAAAGATCTGCAAGAGTGAGAGAGAGAGAGAGAGAGAGAGAGAGAGAGAGAGAGAGAGAGAGAGAGAGAGAGAGAGAGAGAGGGGAGAAGATGTGAGAAGGGGAGATGGAGTAGGATTGTTTCACTGCACTGGGTGGTGGTGACAAACATTTCACAGATCTTCATCATTGATGAGACTTTTGACAGATACAAATGCTTTATTTTGTTTGTCCCTTTAACTTTTTTTTTTGACTATAAGTAACATTGCACCTATATCTACTCTGATAGTAGACTGATAGGGTTAGTGTTAGAATTGAAGTTGAATAAGTTAAGATATGTATATTTGCAAATTTACTTAGACTATAGTCAGTAATGTCTGTTGGAGGACCATCACAATAAAGAGTTAGCGGAAATTAAGCAGACAGTCTACTCTAATGAGAACTGGTTGACATGCTATAAAGTTACTTATCAAAAGGGAAACATTATCATTTTTTACATCAAAATAAAAGTGATATAAAATATAAATTTATAATATTTATTATATATTTATAATAATATTAGAAATATAACATTTATTTTATTTTTTTATTTTTTGCTGAATGATCACAACATAACTTTCATACTGTTAAGAGCCTTATTGTTAAGAAGACCTGAAGTCCAACACAGTCGTGAAGTCAGAGTAAGGACAAATAAACTTCTGCTCACTAAACATAAATAATATTTTACTATGCTATACTTATTTTACTACATTTAAATAATCAATGGATTGTTAGGATTAGCAAAAATTTGAATATCCTCATAGTATGCTTGCAAAATAATATTAATATTTTTACAAAATAAATTAAAATGTGTCTCAGTGCTGTTTTGAAAGTGTAAGAGACATACTCCTACGGTGGGTCACAGCCTCTGGGCCTATAAACTTGTGCATCCCAGATAGATTGATGGATGTAATTTGTCACCAACATACTTCAATCTCAGAAGGAGTAGACAATATCTAGTATTTGTTTTTGTTTTTTTTATATATATAATGACAGACTACAGATGCATGAGACAGATTATAGAAGCATTGGATGGTGGTAGTGCTGCCCTGATGGTTGCAGGTTTACTTCCAAGCAGCAGTGACACACCCAGGAACTGGTGTATTAGTGAGATCACAATTCTGCTCTATCACCATCATTTTGCCTTTGAGCGAGGCACTTAACTTCAGTTTGATCCATATATGCAATACTGTAGCAGCTAATGTAAATGGCTTTGGATGAAAGAGTCTGCTAAATGATAGACCGACAGTACAAGGCTCTAATAGTAAAACGAAAGCAGTGGGGTGAAGTACTATTTGAGTAAAAGTAATAGTTACGAAGAATCTTTTTGGTATCAAAGATATTAGTAACCTTTACTCTCTACTTGACTACTTTTTGAGTATCCTATATTTACTCTTTACTCCTACACATTTGTAATGATGAGTAACGCAAATTACGCGAAAATTACGCGTTACATTTTGTATGGCACCTAACTTTTTCTGCAGCACTTTATTTCTGCAATAAAGAAGCGATATCGCCATCTACAGGGCATTGAAGGTATATCTTGTGTATTTGCACTTACTCACACAAACTTGTCACAAAGGTTACTTTACATCAGTGTTTCTCAAACTTTTTCAGCCCAAGGACCACTTCATCTTCCATTTTTTTTCTGAGGACCACCTAACAAAATCCCACTCTAACACCCCCCCCCCCCCCCATAGGGTCACAGGGTCAACTGATATAGGTTGATTTTGCCTATGAATAATTTTTTTATTTACTGAAAGCTAAAGCTTGGTAATTAAGTTTATTAACCCTTTCACACGTAAGTTTAAAATATTCTAACTGACCCCCCAGCGTGAGTTTTTCAAGGCGACCGTTATTTAGAACTTGCCACTTTAATGTTTCCATGGTGACGCGTCTTTGCTTGTCACGTGACACAGCACAACCAAAACAGAGCGCGGAATGAAGGATGATCTGTTTTGTGTCATTTTTCCTCTTTTGTTAAAAATATTCATAAATGTATTAGCTATAACATGAAACACTGATATTCCGATTGTCAAATATGTGCAAGTGGATGGGTTTGACATTGTTTAAACATCTTTATAAAGATCGCGTTAGTTGAGCTTTTAGTTTCTTTTTCAGTTCAGAGAATCAGATCTGTTGGATTTACAACGTCAATTCCTCCACTTCTCACTAAATACATGATAGTAAGTGGCTGGTGAACTGGGAGAAGAATAGGGTCAAATGTAAAGCTACTTACACAATGTGTATCTGATATGAATAAAACGTGTTGTTGTCTTATTATAACTGAAAAGATTATTGCCGCTTCCATAGACATCAGTGTGTATTTTACAAACTCAAAATCATTGTTTTGCTAGTACTTATGTATATTTAAATGTCTGAAACCTAAAATAAACATTGAAAACACTCAATAGTGTTATATGACAGCTCTGAGTGCGTCCGTCTCTGGCTTAGCGCCAGCCAGCGCGCGAGAGCAAGTTTGAATTTAGCAGTTGCTGACGTGAAGCACTGAACATTCTAATCACACCGGTGTGATCGTATGCTCCAGGGATCAGCCAAGAAGACTGATCACACTGGTACGTGCGAAAAAGTGACGATTTTGTAAACACTTGCCTAGTTTAGGTCATCTTTTCGCGGACCACTAGGGGGCGATGGCGGACCACTAGTGGTCCGCGGACCACACTTTGAGAATTACTGCTTTACATGAATGTGAGTAGGTTGCTGAATAGCATGTGTTTGATTAATGAAACGAGAGCAAGACTGCAACCGGTAATGAGACTGAAACCAGCATGTCCAGTGCAAGTAGACTTTGACTGGTTAATTTTACTTAACATTGTTTTATTTATCCATTATATTGAAGAGAGTTGTTTGAATGATATTGGTTAGGCTATACTTATGACCTTTTTGAGCACTTGAACTTAACTGAGGTTGTTTTGTAAACCTTGATTTCTTGGAATTTTGAAATTTAATTTTAGTTTTATTTTGATTTTTTTTAAATAAATCCGATTTCTCTCTTTGCAAATCAACTTATTCTTATTTAAGATTAAACATAATTTATTTATTATGTTTTCACTTCATGTCTCAAAGGTTCTTTTATTTTTTCACTTCATGTCTCAAAGAATCTTTGAGCCTTCATGCAGTACCAGTAAAATACGGAACTGTTCAGATAATCATATGGCCCGGTTTCACATTTTCTTGTTTTAAGATATCTCTTAATTTGCTGGCTACTCTTCACACCTCTGAATTAAAGTTATAACAGTGGGCATACCCCTCTATGTAATGTAAATTATGTTACATTATGTAATGTAAATAATTTGTAAACGTCTAGCTTCTAGGATACTACTGCAGCTTGCTCTCACTTTAATTGCCATTGCACTGGGACTATTGTTAGCTCTTGCGGGATAGATAGTCTGTGATGTTTCTCATTTGGAAGTCTCTTTGAATAAAACCGTATGCTAAATTATTAAATGTGACAATGAATAATCTGTTTGTCATTGCCCCACACACCCTGTGAAAATTCAATCCTGGACGTGTTTTATTTGCAAACACCTTTTATCTGCCCTTGACATGGAACCATAGAACGGAAGAAATAAAAGGGAAAATACAGTAGGCTTATTCCAGTTCCATGTTTTCTTTAGCACCTTAAACTAGGTACTTCCGTTGATTGACGTTGGTACCAACCAATCAGCGTTCGCAAAGCGTCAATTCTGCGTTCGTTCGGCCCAATCAGCCAATAAGGAGACTTTAAGACGCCATACGGTATTTCAATCGGCCATGATGGTGAGGTAAGTTACAGAGGTACACCATTAAATATACCTGCAGCGTGCAGATTTTAAATTGCTTGAAATGTCAAAACATCACCGCTAATGTTTATAGAGCGCTTAGTTTGATGAGCATATCCGTTATCCTTCACTAGCCCACCAATAATCCGTGTTTGCCAAAAGAACAAGATCTCGGTCAAGCATCTTACAACAAAACAAATCGCGAATTTGATTGTTGTCTTACTCTAATAGCTAGAACTGGTAGCATATTATTTGACGTTCTTCCTTCCCGTGTTATATCTCAATAACCGATCTCATACATCACCCAGGATGATATTTTTACATACCCAGTGTAAAGATCGGAGAAGGGGCGGGGTTTGAAACTGTCAGTCAAATGTTGAGCAGGTTTCACCAGTGGGGCGTCTGCCGCAATATTATATTCATTGAGTGTGACCTTTCTTTTAGAAAGAGCAAAAGTTTATGCGCCTCCTAAAATAAATAAGTTGACTCTAGGTATGCAGTATACTCTTAACCTCAATGCTTACATATCAATTAGATGCGAATACCACTGCAGGATATTTTATAAGACATCTTTTAAAGAAATTGACAAAATATGTTATGGCGAAATGATGACACGAGTAACGATGTGATCAGTGGTTATGTATTACATGTAGCCTAAATGTCACCATATGGGAGAGAGAAAAAAAACAATTACAATAATGTAAACTCGGGACTTGGTCGGCTCTTAAAAATAAGTGTTTGAGACGAAATGGACCATTATAGATTTCAGGGCAGTATTATTGTCTTAAATACATGTTTGTTTGTTTTTTTTTTTGTTTGTTTGTTTTTTTTTTTACAGTGATGAGCCCATCTAGGCCATCCATCAAGGGGAGATTGACCAGGATGGATCGACAGTTATTCCACACATAAATGAGTCAGAGGTTGGTTTGGAGGCGGAGTTTGACTTTGTAGAAATACTGTCTATTGTTCCATCTTGACCAATCAGAAGAGCGGAGTTTTTCCTCACTGGCCAATCACTGAAAAGCGCCCGCCTCCAAACTCCGCCTAGTCTTCTATATTAACAGCTCTACCGCCTGTGTGAGCTCGCTACAGTCGCTTAATAGTCTTTTTTTTAATTATATACATCTCGTATTTATCTTTATATTATTTTGTTAAGAGACCCCATTACATTCTTAATATTTAGGAAAAATGGCTGACACAAAAGTCGATACCAGCTCGGAAGTCTCCGCCAAGGTAATGCAACTTAAGTTAAATCCTGATTTATCGAGATGCTGCGTTTTTATTCATCTGAATTAACGGGTTTTTATAAAATATGAATTTTGGCATGGAAATCAGGATACAGCATTATTGGTGCACTGTTTGCACATTTTGCAAGTGTTTTGACTGCTCACTGACACTTTGAGGACTTCGTGGATTGTAAAACGTTAGGTGTTCGGAAGTTGGGCTTCTTTACGGATACATTTGCAACCAAAAGGTTTTTTGTTCGGATTCTGCGCGGGTTCTTTGTTTATGCAGGCGGTTTTTCGGTTCCTCTTTGAAAAATGTTGCGAGAGAGATGGACGCAGATAATCGTAAGCACTATCCGTAGCCTACTCTGTTTATATGGTTTGTTGCACAAGTTTCTTTATTACCTCGTGTAGACTCAATAATTGAAGGTGCCTCGTACAGTCCGCGAGAGCGAGACGCGGTGATTCGTCAGCGAACAGCCCGATCTGTCACACAAGTTACTGCAGCCCTCACTATTCATGATGGCACTGTGAATAAAACGCGTTTTCTATGATGTCTAAACGTGTCTGCTTTATGTTTGACAAATGTTACTAGTGTTATGAAAACAGAATTTTATCTTTACCTTGTTAACATCAGAGTCCTGCCTCAGATTTACGGGGACTTTACCGAGCGTTAGGTCGCTTTGCTTTTTTTAAGTTCTGTCAAGTTCGGCTTGTAATTCGCTCTTTTGTTTTGAAATTAAGAGTTCATCATATTATATAATTATTATTATTGGCCAAATTATTTAAGTTATGAGCTTTATCGGGCTGTTTACCTGCCCAGTTGGTTACTTTATAGTCCTAAAGAAGAAGTGTCAGGGTGGGTAATCATTTCTCAGATCATTTCGTTCAGCGCACGAAAAAACGGTTTAGATTGGATCAGCGGCTAACGAAATATTCAATGACTTTTATGGTCGATGTCAGTTTGTGTGTAAACTTGTTCCCGCTAAACAACTGCTGCGGATGCTGCAGTCAGGCTGACTGAATGAGTTCATATTGCAGCGCGCGGTTCCTCGGTCAGCTCAAGAGGTGAGCGCAAACCCCGAAGTTAAGGGACATCCGTACAGGCAGCTATTATTTCATTGTTTATAAATGTAAGCACGTATTAGACATACGTATTTGAGGGTAGTTTCTCGCGGTTATTCTGCCGTTTCATGCATGAACGCCGCGTTTTTAAGGCACAGTGGCTCCGTTCAACTTTTAAAAACGTATCTCCTTCTGTTCCGTTCCGTTGCGCTCCGTCTGTGTGCTTGTGCGCGTGAGTACGGGTGCTGTGTGAACGGCCCCGTAGCTACAATGTATCAGCCCTAAACGATCGTTTTCCGCCGGTCTTGGCAAGCGTGTTCTCAATCTAGCTGCTGATGTCAAATAAGGATCGCTGGACTCGTCAACCAGCTGTGGGCACAACATTTCTGACTCGTTTGTCCTTTGTTCAGATTTTGTTTGTTTTTGGTTTTGATTAGCCTGCGTTTCTTAATTTTGCCTAAAAACGGAGATGATTTCCGCTTCAGGCTATAAGGTCAAAGCCCACGCCGTTTGTTTGATCGATATATGGGTCATTATTATGTTGTAGATAATGGCATATGTTCATTATTCATGTATGGCTCATTGACGCTCAGTGGTGGTAGGCTATAAAGCGGCATGCAATGGTGACGGTGTGAGAAGGCGTTGCAGGCGTAATGTAAGCTAACCGGCTTAAAAGCTGATGATTATGACCTACATTTATTAAGACGAGCGAGCTGCCGCATGGAAGCACATCCTGTGGTATTCATAGTCTGCATTTTTAAACGAACAAGATGCAGTGTGTTAAATTATTTGAAATATAACGGCTTCTCCTTCGATAATAATGGTAATTTTTGAGGGAACAACTATATAGCCTAGTGCTCGAAAAACGATTTGTTAAAGGCTCAAATGCACAACGCTATTGTTCCTCCCGTCTTTCTCTCTCTCTCTTTCTCACTCACTCTCTTTCTCTGAGGCTTATCGGTCCTGCCTCTCTTTGGTCAAGTCCGCACTCTTATTGGCTGAGTTAAAATATTCACTAATTGTAATCTGGGGGTTGTAGTTTTTTAGCGGGCGTGTCTTTATAAAGAGCAATGAGGTGGATTATAAACTAAACTACTGCGAGTATTGGCGGTAACGCCATCGACGTATCAAATTACAACAGCTCAATATGGTCTTTAAACCAGGCGGAGATGGAAGAGACAGGCATCCAATGAATAAAGACTGTGAAAGTGTCTCGTTTCAAATGTTCCACGAATAAGAGAGGATTTAAATTTGGCACTGGTCTAGTTGAATTTCCTAGATGAGTAACTAAAGCAATTACAGATATATATTTTTTTCTTCTTCATTTAGGACCTTAAAGAAAAGAAACAGGTTGAAGAGGCAGAAAATGGAAAGGATGTCCCTGCAAATGGAAAGGCTGTAAGTTTCCACAACTTGCTTTATTTAGTGCCCACAACATACTACTAAAATGTATCAAATGACCGTAGGTATTACCCATGATAACTTTATTTTATTTTTTAGGAAAATGAGGAGAATGGTGATCCAGAAAATGAAGTAGATGAAGAAGACGATGATGTGGCTGAAGAAGAGGATGAGGAAGATGATGTAGAAGGTAAGTAAACTAATTGAATAAGAGTAGTGAGAATGATGTAGACATGCTGCTTTAGCTCCACTTATGCATTGACTACCAAAGCATATAAACAAAGTTGCTTTACTAAGAATGAACTACATTATAGGTGATGATGATGATGAAGATGATGAGGCTGAGGGTGGCACAGGAAAAAGAGCAGCTGAGGATGACGAAGATGAGGTAAGTTTGCACTTACCTTGACTTATGTCATTGAAACCCTCAATTAATATAAGTTTATAAATCTGACCTCATAACTGCAGTGTTTTAACTCAGTCTGGCCTCTTTTTTTCAGGAGGATGTTGAACCTAAGAAGCAAAAGACTGTGTAAGAAGCTTCTCTGCTGGAAATCTTCTCATCCCTCCTTTCCTGAACTTGTCCACTGGGGGAGGCAAAAACAACATGGTCATCATCAAGTAGAGTCCAGCATCCGTGTACACACACCAAACTGCAGATTTTGTAGAAACAACCAAGACTTCAAAGTTCTACCTTCTTACAAAATACTTTAAAAGGAAAAATTTGTTTGTATTTTTATTTACATTTTATATTTTTGTACATATTGTTAGGAGGTCAGCCATTTTTGACAGTGATCTCTGGTTACCAAACGGTGCTTTGAAGTTGATGCTTCTCTATGAAATAGATTTTACTTGTGGTTTGACCATGTCATGTTATCTCAAATGAAACTTGTAAAAGTACAAAGCAAAAAAAAGAAACGAAAAATTACAGAAAAAAAAACATTAATTCAAAGCATTCCAGTAACTTTGTGTATGTACATCAGTTGTATCATACGTAGTTGGACTGTATGAGAGGGCAAGGCCAAAGGAAAAGATTTTTCTTCTTTTCTTTCTTGTCCATTTAATTGCTATCTCTTTGTGGCCTGTTTGATGTATGTGTGAAATTTGTTGTGCGACAATAAACCGAAATAATTTTTTTGTTTTGTTTTATTTACTTCTTTTTTTTAAATTCGTTTCATGACTTTTCATGATTTTTTTTATGTTGGAGCTGTATAGGCAAGAATAATTGAACCAGCATTATCTTCAGATGTGGTTCATGTTTTTCATCAGCCTGTCAAAAGTAAATGTACATCAATGTATTTTATTCAGGCCTTCAAGACTCCAATGGTATAAATTATATTATGTTAAATAAAATTGACTGTGTGAATTCTTTCATTTATATTCACATTTCTTTAGGCCATGTTGTATAAACTGTGTGTGTGTGTGTGTGATAAACCCTACGTTATGGGGACAAAATGTCACCACAGGGATGTGAATATTCAAAACCCTTGCCCTTGTGGGGACATTTTTTGGTTCCCAAAACAGCTTATAAATCATACTAAGGGATGTTTAGTTTTAAATTAAATGTAAAAATGCAGAAAGTGTTCTGTTATGAGTAAGTTTGTGGAGAGGAGAAAGAATATACAGTTATACATGAGGAGGATAAAAATCATTATCCTCATGAAATGACCCTATCAAAACATGAAAACTCAAACGTGTGTTATAACATGTAAATGGAAATTTATTTGGAAATTATTCAAGATAATTGGCAACGTAATTTGAAAGTAAAATTAACATGAAAGTGTTCACATGCCAAACTACCACCTTAAACACTTAAGTTTAGAGTGACCAACTGTCCTGTTTTCCCAGGACATGTCCTCTTTTCATATATAACAATTTTCTACCCATACAGAGGAGGCATAACCTACTTTAAATGTATTGAAATTAATAAGGTATCTTTGAGTAAACTTCGAGTATCATTTGAGTTGGCCCATGTGTTTGCTGGGCTGAGTGTCCTGATTTTTGGTAATCAAAATATGGTCACCCTACTTAAGTTTTTAAGTTATTCCATAAAGAAGGCAAGTTTGTACGACTACATAGTGTTTGGATTAATCAATGAGGCTTTTGTGCAAGTCCTCTTAAAAAAAGAAATGGCAAGCTCTAGAGATATTGAACTTTGAAATTTAAATATTGAAAGCTATTTTTAGCACTGAATATAGTGATTTTAACCACTGTTCCATGAGGTGAAAAGATAACCAAAAGCTAACCTTCCTAGAATTGGAAACAGTGAAAGTTGTTTCAGTTTTGGTGTTTTTTCTCCCAGAAAGAAGAGGTGTTATTTCACAACTGTTAGAGGTAGAACTGTCAATCATGAGCACCTGTGAGTGACAAACTGGAGAACTGAAATGTGACCTGCTGTTTAGACGCTCACTCACTGGACATTCAAGCCTCGATCTGGTCTCACGCTGCATGTGTGTTCACTTGGTCAGTTCTATTTAATCATTTAATACACACTATTCTGCCTGTCTGACATGGGTGCTTCCCAAACAAAGTTAACTACTCAGAAACAAGCAAGATTTAATGAACAGGAAGTAGCACCACAAGTAGGAGGATAGACTATCATGTTGAGGTGCCAGGAGAAACAAGAGACAGAGTTGAGGATCATCATGCTTTCAACAATGAAGGAGACAAGCACATGTATGGAGAGAGCAGATCAATACATGAGGTGAGTTTCTTCTCGATTGAAAACAGGGAGTATGAAAATGAATCCTTAGGAGATCATGACGATATAAAGAAGTTGGATCTGAATCAATTCCAGAGTATTTTTTTTTCTGCTGTGATCCATGCATGATTCATTTCCAACAAGCATTTACTTGCAAAAAGGTGGACCCTGTACATATACACAATGTGGTAAGAAAGACGCCGTGACCACATTTTAGAAGGATACAAGATGACACTTGCCTGATGAACTAGTAAAAATACTTGTTGACAGTTAAAAGATGCATCTTTGAAAAGTTAAGAAGAGAACAAATGAAATAAATTATCTTATTCATTCATCTCATTCATCAACTTCAATTTAAAAATGAATTTAAATGAAAGCACACTGGTGTCAACTGTTTAGGAAGAGACAAAAATTAAACTTTATTGAGGGACGTAGGCCATAAGTAAATGCTGCATTTTTATCCAAAAATTAAAATTTAAAAACTGACGTTGCTTCAAATGGGATGTGCTTCAATAATGAAGTAATGATCTTGTAATGGCGGGCCAATTTAAAAAAAAAAAAAAACGGGAAAACTTTCACAGGCCCTGATTTGGGCATTTCTGGTCTACAATATACGTAAGTTTTCACAGTATAACGTGTTTCGGGGACTGTAAGTGATAATTTGCTAAATATATGCTTCTGTTGGTTAAAGAGGCTTAGTCATTGTTTTTTTCATGAACTTTAATGAGGTTAGGGCATAAGGGTGTCACTAAGTACGTGAAAACTAATTGGATTTTAATAATAATATAAAAAAGAAAGAAAAAAAGACAGGACTTACTGTATGGGTTCTCCAGAGAGCCATCAAAGGTTCATCATGTCTAAATTATTCTGTCAGCTAATGATTCTGAATGTACATTTTGTTTTAATAAAGTGGCATTTATTGAAGGTGTAACTATCAAACAACATCTAAACCATGAATAATAGCGGATGTGTTAATCACGGTTTGTGTGTGAGCACACATTTAGAACACATTGATTTTGCAGGTCAATGTTGAGTGTGTTCAGTGGTGTATCAATAGTGTTCAAAAAGTCTAAATGAATTTTACCATTTGCACACTCTACGCAATATGTGTTTTCACAAGCAGACATCCAAGGGTAACAACAAAGAGCATGGTAGGCAATTAAATAAAATAATTAACAACAATCATAAACAATTACTGATTATTTAGTATGATTACAGTAACACTGTCGTTAAAATCTTTGTGCTAACAAGCAGGCTTTAATTTGTCTCAGCATTAGATGTTCCACCTTGATCTTGTTTGAAAGATTTTATCACTGTTCCTGTTTTTCTTCACGTAAATATGGCTGTCAGTGGTCTCGTGACACGGTAAAAATACTCCAATATACAAGCATGTTACCGCGAGCCCACTTACGCTGTGTGGCCAGAGATCCAGATGCTCGCCAAAATGGTGCTCATGTTCGCTGTCCACACCAACAAGCTGCAGCCATATCACCCTGTAGCCCAAGACTGGTTGCCTACTGATGCTAAACAGGGTTGAGTCTGGTCAGTCCCTGGATGGGAAACCCCCTGTGAAAATGGTGAAAATGGTGAGGTTGCTGTTGAATGAGGTGTTAGTGAGGCCAGCAGGGGGTGCTCACCCAAGACTACACTGTAACAAGCACCATCCTTCAGATGTACTGACTTTCTGTGGTCATAGGATCATAGGCAGTAAGAGCTGTGTATTTAAATCTCACTCAACAGGCCTATAGGAGGCACACTAGAGGCTGCGAGCTTTAGCATCCTTGTTAGCGCACCCGCTTCCCATGCCGGCGACCCAGTTTTCGAATCCTGCTCAGAGCGGGCCAAGTAGCACCGGTGACAAGTGCACTGGCAATGTTGTACTGTGACTGCCGTTGCATCATCCAAGTAGATGCTGTAAACTGGTGGTGTGTGAGGAGAAACCCCCTGATATGATTTAAAAGCACTTTGGGTGGACAGTAGTACATAAGAAACACACTATAAATGTTTCATTAATTAAATAATCTAACCCAAAGGTCATTGTGTCTGTATGTCTTGGTTTGGTTTAACTCACCTGATTTTTTTTTTTACCTATTTCACATCTTACCTCAATATATAAAACAATAATGTAATCATATTTTGCATAATTGCACTTTGGAAAAATAACCAAAAAACAACAACAACAACAACAACAAAAAAACATGTTTGCATTTTAATAGCCTATATTCAAAGACATATTTAGAGTCACCAAGAAATACACAGCTCTTTTTGTAGTAAAGGCATAAAAATATCAGTATAAAAATATTGATATATCATATTATGTTACTGTATTATATATATAATATGTATATTACTGTATATATATATACTCTTAATATAATATTTATCAAATTACAACTTTTTTGCCTCAGGATATTTAATAATTTAAATGCAATATTCTGATTTCACTCACACATATCTTCTAAATAAGACATTTCTTCTTAATAAGACAAATAAGATAAGTCCTTCAGCTGCTAGGTAATGTGAAAATCCAGACGTGTCTAGTCCAGTAGAATCCACTTCAGAAAGTACTGCCTCTATTGAAGAGCTGCTCTAAATCAGTGTTGCATCCTTACAGTGCATCATCCCAAGGACAAGCGTCATATAGGCATCCTGGGAATTCATAATTTTGTCATGGTGCCAAAGAGGGAGGGGGGTGCTCTCTTCACACAGAGAGTCTTTCTCTCTGTGTGAATTTCTCAGTCCAGTAAGTGATCTGGATAAACAGGGCATGAATCACAGTAGCTGAGTGTGTGTGTGGGAAGCACTCTGAAACCTCTCATGCCACCTTGTGGTGTTTTAAATAACATGTTTGGATATTTTAGCAAACCAATTTTACGATTTCATTGATGATAACCAATATAAATAAGTTCATTTAACAATTTATAGCAATTATAAATGTGTAAGCACTAAATTAAAAAAATCACAGTCCAGCCGTAATTAAAGAGACACATTCAGATAGATTCAGATTATTTATTTCCATTTAGCATGTTCCCTCACTTAATTCCCTCACTTAATTATTTAATTAAATATTTTATGCCAATAGGCCTTTGGCACGTTAATACTTTCAACAACAACAAAAAAGTTTATATATATAAACTCTTTTGTTGTTGAAAATATTAACGTGCCAAAGACTTTTGCACAGTAGCACTGTAGCCTATACAGGGAGTGACTGTCACAGTGTCTGGTTTATGTTCCCTGGTGTCCACTAGAGGTCCTCTTTCCCCGCGGTGTCCTTCACTCAGACAACAATTCTGTTTGTCACTCATTGATTTTTTTGCACACAGCTGTTTGCCGTCACCTTGTTAGTATCTTTGTGTATATATACCCTGTTTGTTTCTGTGATTGATGTCGAGTCCTTGTTTGATGTTGCTGGCACTTCTGAGTTTTGTTCATGTCTGGTTTCTTGGTTTTGGACAGCTTTGTATGGATTTTGAACCTTTGCCTGGCTGACTACGATTTGGATTACCCCAATAAAAGACACTGCACTTGGACCTATACCTTTTGTGTGTGTGTGTCGTGACAGAAGGACTCTGCCACAAATATATCCAGTAGTACGGGATGCGGATTCAGTGGAGCGAACTTTGTCCCAAGGGAGAATGTGATCTCCTTATTCAAATAGTTTGCCTTGTGTGCTCAGAGGAATGAGGAGATCAGGGCAGCCTGTAACAAGTAGAATAAGGTACTGCGCCTTTAAGATAGCATGTACTCTGTTACTCCCGCACTCAGTGTGGTCAGTCGACATGTGAAGCGCGAGCTGTGAGCGCATGTATGCAAGCCCCGTTAAAAACGCAGTTGTTGTTGTTAGCGGTGTTAATATGTGCGTGAGACGACGTTGATAATAAATCACCACGGTGGAATATCAGCTACGTCTTGAGTCTTTGCTTAACGTTACACCTGACTACAACCATTTAGGTGAGCTATCCGGTTCATTCTAAGTAAAAGCGTTTCAAGCCGGCAGTCAGTCGGGAAGAGGTGAGACCAGGACTGCGACTGGCAACCATATTACGACCCCTGCTGACTCTCAGCAGTTTGAGGGAAACCAGTTGGCCAGGAGGATGGTCTCTCTTCCTGTGGTCCCGAAACAGAGGAGAAGGAAGACTTCCTACGTGACAGATTCGGTGGTCCCGAGTCCGGTGGTCCCGGTTCCGGTGGTCCAGTTCCGGGGGTCCTGAGTCTGGTGGTTCGGAGACGGAGGAGGAGGAGAAAGACCTCCTCAATGACTGTTCCGGTGGCTCCTAACCCAGAGACTATTCCGGGGGTGCAGCCTGCTGTCGTCCCAGAGACCATCCCAGAATTCCCCACCATCAGTCCTGCCACGGCCAAGAAGGCTGTTTTCATCTTTTATGCACTAGCGAGCATGGAGGAGACATGTCACTTCTGGCCAGCCGGAGACTGTTCACGTCACGTCTGGCTAGCCGGAGATTGTTCACGTCACGCCTGCCCAGCCGGAGACTGCTCACGTTACGTCTGCCCAGCCGGAGACGGATCAGAAGATGCCCATTCAGGAGAGCACTTACCGAATATTTGGAACATCTTTCTCAGATCCTGGAGATGCCCTTGTCTGCTGATCCTGAGCCGGAGCCAGTGTCTTTGTTCCTGAGCCAGAGCCAGTGTTGTCTGTTCCTGTGCTAGTGTCGTCTGTTCCTGAGCCAGTGTCATCTGTTCCTGTTGTTGTTCCTGAGCCTGTGTCAGTGTCTGTTCCTGAGCCTGTTCCGGTGTCTGTTTCTCCACCGTGGCCGCCCGAGGGGCCGTCTGGGGTCGTCTCCACCGCAGCCACCCAAAGGGTCATCTCCACCATGGCCGCCCGAGGGGTCGTTTCCGCCGTGGCCGCCCGACAGGCCGTCTGGGGTTGTCTCCGCTGTGGCCACCCGAGGGGTCGTCTCCACCATGGCCGCCCAAGGGGTCGTCTCCGCCATGGCCACCCGAGGGGTCGTCTCTACCATGGCCGCTCAAGGGGTCTCCGCCGTGGCCGCCTGATGGGTCGTCTCCACCGTGGCCGCCCGAAGGGTCTTCAACACCCTAGCCGCCAGATGGACTACCTGCCTCGCCCTGGCCCCCCAATGGACTTTCTGTTTCGCCCTGGCCGTTGGCTAAGCTGTCACCCCTTGTTCCTGTTTCCCTTCATGGACCTGGCCCACCATCCTCTTTCCCCTCTTTCCCATCATCCTGTTTGTCACTCATTGATTATTGCACACAGCTGTTTCCAGTTTGTTTCTGTGATTGTCGTCGAGTCCTTCCCTGCGTCCCAATTCGCTTACTTATACTACGCCCTAAGAGTATGTACTCTTTTTGTGAAGAAAAGTACATACTTTTGAGTGTGTAGCAAAAGAGTAGGCAAGCTTTGGGACGTACTATCACGTCATCTTTAACGGACAGCTCTGTCGCATGCTGCATGCATCCTGTCACCATAAACTTCCCTGTCAATCATCTCGTCACAGTTAAAATCCTCCATTCAATCTAATTTGATTTCCTACCGCAGCGAAGCACGTTAATCTGCCAATCGTGGGTCTTTAATGCGGATACTTTCCTCGTGTTTTGCTATTTCAATATAATGATGCATTTAAAAAGTAATGGCTAACGTATCCTTACAAAAGTTCACAATGATGCTGCAGATGCAATATAATGTGGAGAATATTGAATATTTTTTTTTTTCGTTAGGTTAGATAGTGATAATTAATCACTCAAACCTCTTTATCTAAACCTCTAACCGCGGGACTCGCGCTACCTCCGTGTCTGTAGTTTTTTAACACTTTTTACTTGTGTTTGTAGTTCTCTAACCCAGTGTTTCCCAACCCTGTTCCTGGCGGCACACCAACACTGCGCGTATTCTTTATCTCCCTTATCAAACACACCTGATTCAACTTATCAGCTCACAATCAGTTGGGTTAATGAGCTGATGAGTTGAATCAGGTGTGTTTGATTAGGGAGACAAAGAATACGCGCAGTGTTGGTGTGCTGCCAGGAACAGGGTTGGGAAACACTGCTCTAACAGAATCCTCGTCCAACCCGCAATGGGTTGTGGGCAATATCAGCCGTTAGAGTGTGCATCGATCTCATAAAGAAATGGACAGAGCGATCTCATTGGAACTCCATTGACTACGTACTGTAGTTGTGACAAAGGCAACCCGTCTGTCTTCTAGTGCTGTGGCATGAGAAATCTGAATCATTCCCTTCCAAAACATGCAGAGGCGGAGAGTGTGAATAGGAGCTGTCCATGAGCTAGGAGAAGGAGACAATTTTGCTAGGTATTCTGATTAATTATTTTGTCATTTTGCCTCCACGTTTCCCCGATTGCGTGCGAGCTTCTTCTCCTGTCCATAAGGTAATCTCTCTACTGTGCGACAGAGAGTCGCGTGGGTATGATGCAATCGTTAGCCTACTTTCACTAAAACTGCTTCTATGGGGCCATAACATAAGCTACAAGGTAATGGAGCATTTTATACATTGTCGTGTTTCTTTATAAATAAATAAAGGACAAATGGGGTCTTCAAACGCCTCAGATGTAAAGTTATTTGCTGTCAAAGTGACGCCAAAATGAATGGGAGTCAATGGGAATGCTAACGCAAGTGAAGTTCGGCTACAAGATGGCAGCTCCCGCGAGGCTTCAACTTCCGGATTACCCCCTTGATCGATCTTCGGATTCTGACCGGAAAAAGTAGACCATCCAGGTATCTTTGAAACATTCATTTCAACATACTACGGTTTGGGACGCACTAATTCTATTTTCGAATACTATTTAGGACAGATAGTATGCGAATTGGGACGCAGCACTTGTTTGATGTCGCTGGCAGGACTTCGGAGTTCTGTTCATGTCTGGTTTCTTGTTTTTGGACTGCTTTGTATGGATTTTGAAACTTTGCCTGGCTGACCACGATTTGGATTACCCCAATAAACAACACTGCACTTGGATCTATATCTTTTGTGTGTCGTGACAGTCACACAGTCCCTTCACCAAGCCAATCCTTTTCATTCTTTCTATCTTTTCAAAAGTGCATTTGACCATCAAAATTTAAACAAAACAAAAAATGTGAAGAATTGCATATGAGTAGTTGATCATGATTGGTCTCGTCGGACAAAATGACCCACACAGCACACCAACGTAATCACATTTTTGATACTACACAAATATATCCACTAGGTGTCAGTATACACACAATAATGAACATCTTGTCCCCTATTTATGCTCATCCAGCATCCAGTGAGTGACCATAGAATAGCGGTTTGGAAAAGGATTTTAGAATGAATATTGTATCCAATATCTTCATATATTTTATTATCTTGATGTTACAACCACAGCAAATTTGTCAGATTGACAGGGTATTTAAAGTTGAATTAGCCTATAGTAGGCAAGGCCTGGGTCATATGCAGTGATTTTCCTGTCCCAAAGATTAATTTACTCATGTTTTCTCTAAAATGAGTCACATATTTATAATAATTGCACTGTAAAAAATGATCGATGCAAATAGTTGTACAAATGAGGATATACATGTTGGATCAACATAATGGTTGTGTCAAAAAAGAAAAATATGTTTGGTCAATGATTACATGATTTCCATGACTGTACTACAAAATGTTCATCAGGAGAAAATAAATAACGGTGTTCACAGAATTTTTAACATTGCACAAAAAATATTATGTTGGCCGAGCAAGAGGGAACAGCGTCAATCGTCTGAGCATGCGCAAAGGAGTTCTACCAGGCTTTTGAATTTCCCCCGCCACGAGTCACGACATTGAATTGGTGAGTGAATTTTCTTTATTTGTGTTGCGAGGTAATTAGCAAATTTAGGTTAAGAATATATCTTGTGAGTAACGTTAAGTGATTAGCATTCCTTTCCAACTGGCATGCGGTTTTAACGTTGAACCACACGGTTAAGCATCGCATGGGTTGCCACCTGTGCCGGTTTTACCAGGATTGTCATTTGTCCTTCTTTTTAATAACTTGCCTCGGGAAATTTAAGCACTCGTTCGTTTCCGAAACCGAAAGGCTACGTTCAAACTGTGTAGCGCGCGGCCGCGTGCACGGCACAGAGGGGGAGACCTCGCACTCGACATGTTAGAAACGCATGTAATTCCCGGTGGGCGGGTTGTCGATATGTCCTGGTTTTTTATCAGACATAGGTGGCAACCCTATGTTCCTGTTTAATATTTTAAATGTTCAATATTTTTAAATTCCAGTTGCATTCTTTATATATGTGTGATAATTGACTGCAACAGACAGCTAGTCTTGACAACTAACTTAGTGCTTTTGCTATCACAGAGTGACTGATCATTTAGGCTAGCTCTGAGTTAGTTTCCATTCAAAGCGCGTGTGCCATCGTGTTAGCAGCTAGTACTTTGCACAAGTACTTTTTAGAAAACTCTAATACATACTGAAGGTTGTTCTGTGTATAGAACTATGTGTTATTTATGCATTTGTAACGTTATTTATTTGTTTTTCAGGTATTTGTTCAGACTTAAAGCTAAATGCAGTGTCGCTATTGTACATTTTCACATCTGCAGCAAGACACAGGCTACAGGCTTCATCATTGGCAAGTAGGTAAATGTTCTTTTCCCTGCATTCATCCAGACTGTGTTTGTATTTTTACAACACATGCGCACACACACACTAATGACACATGATTTGGATATTTTTGTGTTTTTTTTGGAAAAAATGGGATTAAATGGGTTAATAATGTCTTATTGATGACCTGTATTTTTGGCAGACCACAGATCTAACTATTTATAGGTTTGCTGTTCTTCGTGGTCTTCCCCTGTACTTGAGAGAGCCAACTTCAATTTCAAAGACTAATATTTTTTTTTTTTTTTTTTTTTTCAGACTTAAAGCTAAATGCAGTGCTGCTTTTGTACATTTTCACATCTGCAGTGCACATATGCAATGCTTCATCATTGGCAAGCAGGTAAAGGTTATTTTCCTTGCATTCATCCAGACTGTGTTTGTATTTTTACAACAACAGGGCCCTTAAAAAAACATTTATGGAGAGCACATCCTAAAATAGACTCAGCCCACTCAGACACACACCCCAGACACATCACGCACCCAACACACTCAAATCACGCACACCGCAACACACCCCGCACGCACCCCACACACTCACATCACGTGCACACCACACACCCCACAATGTACACCACGCACGCATATCACACACCCGCACACCACAAACCCCACACTCAAATCATGCTCACCACACAACGCACACCCCACAACCCTGCACGCACGCACGCACACCCCACACGCACACATCACACACCCACACTCACCCCACACGCGCGCACACACACACCCCACAACCCTGCACACACACATCACACACCCACACACACCACACAACCCTGCACGCAAGCACACCCCACACGCACATTAAAGATACTTGATTTGGATATTTTTGTGTTTTTTGCAAAATTTGGGATTAAATGGGTTAAAATGTCTTATTGATGACCTGTCTTTTTGGCAGACCACAGATCTAACCACTTATGGGTCTGCTGTTCTTCGTGGTCTTCCCCTGTACATGAGAGAGCCAGCTTCAATTTCAAAGACTATTAAGGTAATTTGAATATCTTTATGGTATTACTCTTTGAGATGCAGTAATGATTGCATAAGACATTATGCTTTCAGTCTGACACTTAGTGTCATTTATTGTGTTTCACAGAATACTGAGGCACTGGGGCCACACACAAAGGCCATGAAAATGGGGATCCTGGAAGTGACTGACAGTTCTACCAACTCAGGACCATATTCCACAGTGGTCAATGTGGCTGTAGTACTGGAGGAGGAAGTTGTCATGGACAATTTGGAAGACTTCACAAATGCCCTTGTGATGCTCTTTGGTCTGCTTTATGCTGTAAAATGGAGTAAGGACTTAAGGTACACATTTGAGGCAGTCCAGAAGATTATCTTAAACTGCTGCTCTGGAACTTGTTGATCAAATAAATTGATATTTGATTTGTAAAGCAGTAGGGATGGGCAATGGTTAATCGTGATTATTCGCATCCAAAATAAAAGTTTGTGTTTACTTAATATGTGTATGTAGTGTGTATAATTAATTTGTATATATAAATACACACACATGCATGTATATTTAAGAAATAGCATGTATATACTTTGTAGTTATACATAATTAATATTATATTTGATATATTAATAACATTTTTTTCTTAAATATATACATACATGGGTATTTATATATACAAGTTAATTATACATACTACACACATATTATGTAAACACAAACTTTTTTTGGATGCGATTAATCGTTGCCCATCCCTACAAAGCATTCATCCCTGAGAAATATTAGAATGTTTAATTTTTTAAAGTAGAGATTTATTTTGCCAATAGAACTGTTTTAATGTACATAGTGACATATGTAACCTGAAAGTAGTGGGCAGTACTTTGTATTTTATTTTTTCCATGTAATGTACAGTAATTGCCCTTAGTCTTAGACTAACAGACTAAAAATGTCATATGTTTACAGGCAAAGCCACTGTCATGTTTTACTGAGTAAAGCAGATATTTGTTGTACAGCTATTGACTAAGTTATATGCCATGCTTTCTTGAACTCTCAGATCTTGTTTCGGCACTATTTGAATACTTGTGTAATATTTTACTTGAGACTAACAGGCAAGTCTTTTGTATTTTAATAAATGCATAAAATGTACTCTATCAGAGCCTAGTGTGTTATTTATTTGAAATAATGAAAAAGAGACTTTTTTTGACCAACATTAATGAAAAATAGACTTTTTGGCCAACATGAAATATTTAATTAATACAACATTTTATTTCAATTTGAGTCTGTTCATTGGCCCAACAAGCTGTTTAGTCAACAGAAAATATTTAATTGACAACATTCTATTTCAAGTTAGGTCGACATGCAGGGGTAGTCAGCACAACACAAAAAAGTTGGTTTCCGCAACTTAAATTGGGCCAACTAAAAATTTTAGGTGCAACGGGTCACTAGAAATTTTTATGTTGGAGAGGCATATATTTTTTTACAGTGTGTAGATTTAAGTATTCTTTACCATTTAAACAGACATTAAAAAAAGATAAGCATATAACAGACATTAAAAAAAAAAAAAAACATTTTTTTGTCACAGTGTTCACTGTGTTAGTTAATTTGCCCAGCTGTGTCTTGTTTCACTTATCTGTTCCTCTGTATTTAAGCCCTGTTCAGTCCTTGTGAGTTCTTGATGTTGTGATGTTTGGTGTTGATTGTTCGGCTCCTGAGTCCTGTTCCTGGTTTAAGTCTTTGTATTGGGTTTTTTAGTTTAGTTAATAAAGTGTGCTGCATGTGGATCCTGCTTCCTCCTCGTTCCTGTCAGCGCGTAACAATTTTGTATTTTACACAATTTTAATTGATGTTTGCATTCAATTATATCATGTCCTCAGTGCACAGTTCTGAAAGAAATAAACCATGAAATGACAAAAAAAAAAAATCAAAATATTTTTAAATTATGTTAGACTAGGCTAAATTTTCTCTAATCATACATATAAATCATGTGAAAATATAGCTCTTTTTCTTAAAATTTTCTTCAATTACTGCGTCCCGTCATCTTTCACCCTTATGTACTTTTTTTAGCCTTCCAAATCCTACTGCAAATTTCTTTGAGACCATTTTCAAGAAGTGACTTACTTTCTTTTACCTGCTGGAATTCAACAGTACAAACTGAGGTAAGCTTCAACTTTCACTCCTAATTTTTTTTTTTTTAGTTTTTGAAATGTTATCCTGCTTGTCCCATCTTTAAAGTTCCACCCTTTTAGGATATGTAATGGAGAATGTTTGTCCTATCAAAAAAAAAAAATGTAATAACAAATCGGACATAGTTATAAAAGTTATGTTCATCTGTAGAAGGTTATCTAGCTAAATGTTGATCACTCAAAGAGCTAGCTTAGCTCAGAATTTTTGGAATGTGAAACTTATTCTATTAATCAAAAATTATTTTTGCTTGTTCAAGAAGAAAAAAAAATCTAAGATGGCATATACTATCTAAGAAAAGCTCATTATTATTTAACATTTACATTATTAACATGTTGTGATAACTACATTATGTCCCTGACAGGGTGGAATATTTTCAGAATCTACCAATAATTATTATTAAAGAGTCCATGAGCTTGACCAATATGTATCCCTAATAGTTAAACATGTCACTGTTTTGGTTAAAAGGCTAAAACATGAAAATCATGTCCTTTTTACCAACACTTATGAAGCCAAAATGTCACTACATACCAGGAATGACCCACCTAACAAACACAAGAGACATTGCATCATGAATGAGAGAAATGTTGTTACAATAAGGACATTTAGAATGGATGTTTTCTTGAATATACAAAAACAGTGTAAAACCATATAGTATGACTAAATTTTACCAGCTTTTATATATTGAAATATTCACCTGAGCTTGTTTTCAAGTAATTAATCACAGTGCACAGTTTGGACTTGTTGTTTACACCTCACACAAACTTACGTCATTAGAATTCAGTGTTATTTATTCATTTTCTAATACTAAAAACCCATAACAGGTGCAGGCATGATAGGCCTACATGATTTTTATGAGAGTTTGTCAGTCCTGCTGATCTGCAGCTTAACTGCTGGATCTCAGCTCTCTCACTAATGAGATCTGCTCTGAGTGATGTAGAACTGCTGCTTGAGAAAATGAAACACAATTTTATACACATTACTGGATTATTATTATTATTCCTGTGTCAGCAATGAGTCATTTAAATCTTGCCAGCGTCATACACACCAGAGTAATACAACTTCAATAACTCTAATGGACATTGTGAGTGGACATTCAATACTTAAAAAGTCTCCATTTCGTTCAGAAGATATTACAAAGGAAACCAATAAAAGGAAAATGCATTTTGCATAATTGTTTGATCATGTAGGCTATCACCATGACACTGAAAGATTTATGCATTTTCAAATGCCTAAATCTAAGCAGACACAATGAAGGAGAAAGTCCATTGAACTGTTACAATATAAACTAACAATTTAATCAAACAAGTCAATCATTCAAATAATGTATCATTATTAACCCCATTGTACACATGACAAGCCTATCTGAGAATTACAAGGTGATGTTTTGTACAACTCAGATCAGATATCCAGAGCAGAAATCTGAAGGTGCTTCTAATGGAAATTGATTACAGGACGTGACTTTGATGGGTGTAGATTGTAGCTCTTAACAATTTGCCAATTCAAGGTCAGATGAGAAATGACATGAGAATAATTTCTTGGCATTCTTTGACTGGTCCAGAAACACTTCCTGTTTCAGTTTGTAACTGTTTTCTTTATTTCACATGTAAAGAAAACATCTTAAAGATGTTTGATTCACTTTTTGATTCAGTTTTATGTTCTGTTGGTTGTATTTTATCCCAGCATTTATGTAGTGTTAAAAAAAACTGAAACAGGAAGTGCTTCTGGACCAGTGTTGTTTACATCTTGCAAAATGGTCTATAGTCATTCAATGTCTATACTCTAGTATTTCTCAACCAGGGGGCCGGAATCCACTAGGGGGCCTCAAGGCCACAGGATTTTGCAAATGATCTAACTTTATTAAAATGCTGAACAATAAAAACATAAAAATGTGTTTTCTTTTATCTTTTTAATTTGAACATTTATTAAAATATCTGAAATAAAATATTTGAGATTAATTTATATTAGTTAATTAACACATACACAACCAATTTCTGCTAATAAAAAGTTTTAAAGTATAATTAGGCTATAGTAGAACATGCTGGAAGAAATATTATATCTTATATTAAGGGCCTATAATCAAGAAGTTTGAGAACCACTTTGGTTAACTTTATCATGCACTCCACTTGATGATGTGCTAATTGCTAGTATACAAAAATGAAATATGCACATTGTGGGTGGTCTAAAATGCATGTTATGAATCTATGTGAATCTGAGATATATCCTTGATACATATCCATACTTTAAAATCCTCTTCGTCATTAGACAATCCACTTGATGTGTTGTGTATGAGTAATGTGCCTGGTTTCAAAATGAAGGGTTAGAAGTGCTCAGGTCCGTTTACATCCATGCATGTCAAGACTCTTCACTTACATACTTCAAAGAAGCAGAGGGCGTGTGTGCAATTGTAATAATACATATCCACCGAAGGATGAAAGCTCTATTTATTTAAAGCAACACAAAACATAACTTTCCATAAATTAAGATATTGAAAGGGAATTCTACATAATCAGTGGTGAACTGGGGTTTACTATTATTATAGAATATCATTATTAACTTAAATTTAATTTAACTTAAATTTTTCATATAAGCAATGCTGTGGGAATAAGCAGACAGAATAATACAATAGAATTTGTATAGTAAGAATCCATTAGGCATTAGACACTACACATTTCAAGCCTAGGCATGTTAAACTGTGTGGGCGGCAGAAGTATCTGTCAAAATTGTGGAAGCACTCCTCAGACATAGTATTCAGTTGGCCTTCAATTTGTACACATTTTTAATAAATGGACCCTTGTAAATCTGTGAAAATGTTCTGCCTGTACAGCCATTCATAACATAGTTTCTTTGTGTCTAAAACGCTCTGGAAAAAAGCCTCTGACTCTAATGGGCGTTTGAGAAAGACACCACTGTTTTTTTCGTTGGTGTGTGTGTGGCAAACATCTCCCCACCCAAACTGTGGCAACGTGACAGCACCCTGTGACTCGGCATCCACCCTACACAAGATTCAAATGACAAAAGCCATTTAAAAAAAAACAAAACAACCAACAAAAGCCAAACTTAGCCAGACTTTGTCTTTGCATGGTAACAGTGTGCCTTTCATTGAATAAGTTGCCTCATTTGAAAAAAACTCTGTTACAGAACTGAATGATTAAAACATATGCTAATTATTTGCACAAAACACTGAATAGATATTAAACGATAGTTATGAAGGAATTAACGTGTGTGTCCAGTACAGTATTTTTATTGAAGTTGGCATATGTGAAACATATTATTCAAATGTTATTCTCGCTGGGGTGCTTGAGTAACACTTTACAATAAAGTTATGTTAACATTACTTAGCCAATTAGTTAACATATGAACTATTTGAAAGCATTTATTAATGTAATTAATGTTAAATTCAACACAAAAGTCATTGTCTACATGAGACTGAGCTAACATGAACAGTTGTATTTTTATAATGTCTCAATCAAAATTAGTAAATACTGCACTGCAACAAATCTTTTGCTGATTGTTAATGTTATTCATTGTTACTGTATTATATAATAGGATATTTAGTTCTATAAAGTTATTAATATATTTCAAACTTGACCAGTTAGCCTAATATTTTTTTCTCCATCAATGAAAAAAATTAGGCTACTTGTCACCTATACAAATACAAACTGTGAAATATTAAGAACTCTTGCACAATAGACACCACTCAAATCACTGATGTGTAATGAGTAACATGAAATCACAAAGACTCATTTTCAGTCATGGGTGATACTTAATGAGTAAAGCAGGATTTTGATAATTCCAGTTCGCCATTCAAGAGACTAAACCTCAATCACAGTCATTTCATTAGCAGACACAGGCCAATGGATTATGAGGATTGTTATGATGTCACACCATTTTTACAAGATAGCTACTCCAGATGCTGTCAAACAACTGAAGGACGCACAGGCTTAAAAATGTCTTTGTTAGTTAAGTTTTAAAATAAAACTGAATAAAATGATATAGCCTATAGGCATATCCTATACTACCACTACCTGTATAAACTCTGAAGGAGACTGATGTTCTATGGTTCTCATATAATTTCTCCAGATTTCATTACTTAAAGTGAGGATAAACTTAATAAAGAGCTCGCTCTTTTACTGTCTGCTTCCTCGCAGCTGCTGAGTGAAGAAACCTGAGCGCTGATTCCTTTGAGCGCAGAGGGAAGGCAGTAGATCAGTAGATCATGTGATCTGTTTGCATATCAAGGTCGCCATTTTGCAGGAAAGTTTGGGAATTTCGGGCATACTAGAAGAAAGAGGAAGTGTTGCGCTAAAGAAGTTTCGATTACGGACGTGTGGGAATCCGACTCCAGTCAGACGGCAACCCGTCCACGAGTGAACTTTACTTGCACTCCAACAGGGATTATTAGTATTTCTGCCAATTCTACCACTTCCATTGCAACAGACCGGAGGCAGTTTTTCCAAATATTTGTAATGCACACCGCGTTTTTCTGTTTTACTCCATTCATTCGTCTGCAGAAAGTTGTTATAAGTCCAGAGTTGTTTGAAAGCCTACGGGGTTCTGCCTTCTCTGACAGCAGGTTATGAATGAAGTTGGTTGTTTATAGTTTTTTTTTTGTTGTATTGGCGGATTATTGCTATTGATCTTTCACTCTCACATGTCACTCTGACCCGGTCAGCGATCACCGGTGATTGTTGTTGATCACTGCCAAATCAAAGTGACGCGGACTCAAAGTGAAAGTGACCGCTCATTCATTCCAATGCTTTACAGCATCGCCTTTTAAAAAGTGTGGGACTTTGAATCTTCGAGTCTTGATCATGCCAGTGAGAAAGAAAGGTGAGGTATCTTTAAAAATGTAGCCTATATAAATTCCGTATAGGCAATATTTGAATATGAGAGAAATAAATAAATATTTATATTTTCTTAATCTATTTTAAACCTCTTATTTTGTTCTGTCTGCCCAGTGTTTTTCAGCAGTGTTTCATAATAATAATAATAATATATATATATTTTTTTTCAGATGCTCAGAGGGCACTGCAGCTTCTGGAGGAATACAGAACTAAACTCAGTCAGACTGGAGACCCTCATCTCAGACTTTCAATTGAGAGAGTCATCGACATATTTCAGAGTACACTCTTCCATGCTCTTATAGGTAAGTTGCTGTTAGAACAACTGATTTTTTCCTTGAGAAAGTTTCTTAGCATTTTGTCTTGTGTGCTGAAATGGTGGAACAGGTTTGACTTTTTGTGTTTGACAAGTTCAGTGGTGTGTTACAGCAGCATTGTTTTTTATTTTATTTAACTGCAAATAAAGGTGTTGACCCAAAATTTTAAACTTGTTATGGAATAACAATTAGAGAAAATTAAAAGAAGCAGGGTTTCAATAGTTCACTGAAAGCATTATAAAAGGGAAATGATAGTAGCCTACACCCAGAAATGAGAATTCTGTCATCAGAATATGAGTAGGCTACTCAAACAGTTGATGGACCATTAACTATTTGGTTACTCATATTCTTCAAAATATCATATTGTATGTTCAGCAGAAGAAAGAAATTTATATAGGCTTGGAACAACTTTAGGATAAGTAAATGATGACACAATTGTCATTTGTGTCAATCCCTTTAGTTTTTAGAAAAATTGGCATTTTGGGTTGTTTTTATTTTAAAGTAATTACTAGGTATGGAGAAGTGATTGAAATGGATGAGTAATGTGTTTTTTTTCAAAAAGTGTCTTGGATAATATTTGCTGGTAATAGGCTAAACAATGTTTCGTTTAATCATTTCAAGTAATTTATCTAATTTTCGTCAATTTGGGAAAATCTTTTGAGTTTCGCTTTTAAGCTGGATCTTTTGGGAGTTTATGTAAATAAGATCAAATGGAAGAAGAAATTAGATAAGCACTGTTACAAAGTCCAACGGAACATATCTATCCAGAAATAACGATGAAGTAATAACTTGGAATGTTTTTGTATATTTGTTTTATACTTTGAAATGCATCATCACTCTATTTTGTTTCCAGTTATGCACTGAACCCTCAGTGGGTTACAACTTGGTGCATTCTTATTACCATTATGTTTCCATGATTTAAACTCCTCATTTTGCTCTCATTTCTGAACTCTCATTTAACCATAAACAGTATTTGTGTTTCATGGTGTTCTTATTAGTCCAGCATATTATTAGTCAATCTAGTCTGTGTTTTAGGCTGAAAACATCTATAAGGACTCAACAGTATCTCTAAAAAGCCAAAAGAATGTGTTAAAAAAAAAGATCAGAATCTCATGCCACTGCACACAGAAATCCTTGGTGATTTACTTGCATGTCGGCTGCTATGTGTGTGGGAAGACATAATGTGCAGTGTGCAGCCTACTTTTACAGAAACGTAAAGATGAATATGATGAACATTTTCAAATCAATTATGACCCTCTGTGTTGAAGGCAGCATACTGGTCAATGGATGGCTCCTTTTTTGGTGTAGCCATATATACACTCACCTGAAGGATTATTAGGAACACCTGTTCAATTTCTCATTAGTGCAATTATCTTAGCAACCAATAACATGGCAGTTGCTTTAATGATTTTAGTGGTGTGGTCCTGGTTAAGACAATCTCCTGAACTCCAAACTGAATGTCAGAATGGGAAAGAAAGGTGATTTAAGCAATTTTGAGCATGGCATGGTTGTTGGTGCCCGTCTGAGAATTTCACAATCTGCTCAGTTACTAGGATTTTCACGCACAACCATTTCTAGGGTTTACAAAGAATGGTGTGAAAAGGGAAGAACATCCAGTATGTGGCAGTCCTGTGGGTGAAAATGCCTTGTTGATGCTAGAGGTCAGAGGAGAATGGGTTGACTGATTCAAGCTGATAGAAGAGCAACTTTGACTGAGATAACCACTTTATTACAACCAAGGTCTGCGGCAAAGCATTTGTAAATCCTAAACACGCACAACCTTGAGGCGGAGGGGCTACAACAGCAGAAGAACCCACTGGGTACCACTCATCTCCACTACAAATAGGAAAAAGAGGTTGCAATTTGCAAGAGCTCACCCAAATTGGACAGTTGAAGACTGGAAAAATGTTGCCTGGTCTGATGAGTCTCGATTTCTGTTGAGACATTCAGAGTCAGAATTTGGCGTAAACAGAATGAGAACATGGATCCATCATGCCTTGTTACCATGGTCTTGGCATACTTTAGGCCCCTTAGTGCCAATTGGGCATCGTAGTGCCATGTCCATCCCTTTATGGCCACCATGCACCCATCCTCTGATGGCTACTTCCAGCAGGATAATGCACCATGTCACAAATCTCGAATCATTTCAAATTGGTTTCTTGAACATGACAATGAGTTCACTGTACTAAAATGGCTCCCACAGTCACCAGATCTCCACCCAATAGAGCATCTTTGGGATGTGGTGGAACGGGATCTTTGTGCCCTGGATGTGCATCCCACAAATCTCCATCAACTGCAAGATGCTATCCTATCAATATGGGCCAACATTTCTAAAGAATGCTTTCAGCACCTTGTTGAATCAATGCCACATAGAATTAAGGCAGTTTTGAAGGCGAAAGAGGGTCAAACACAGTATTAGTGGTGTTCTTAATAATCCTTTTTGGTCTGTGTGTGTGTGTGTGTATATATATATATATAATATATATATAAATTTACATTGCTCCCCTAAAGTCTGTTAGTGTGCATGCATGTATGGATGTCTCTGAAAAATGTGTATAAATTTGTTCTAATAATGTGGAATCTGTATTTTCATGAACGTTTGATGCTGTGAACATTTTTAGGGATTATAGCTGTATTGGTGGCTGCCTATATAATCTCATGTACTTTATTACCTGTTAATTCTTTCAGATATCCAGGAATTTTATGAAGTGAGCCTCCAGGATAATGAGGATAAGCCCATAGAGTCATCAAGCCTTAAAACCAGAGAACCTTTTCCTCCTGTTAACGAATGGAATTTCTCTGGCCCTCCCAGTACCACTGGACCAACAGAAACCATTCCCAACATCTGTCCTCAAAGCGAAGAGGTAAGCAGAATGTTATGTTGTTATATATGCTTCATAGAAGAGCATGTTTGCTGTATGCAGCTCACGTATCTTGAATATTGTTATTGATAGTAATTGCTGCAAATTATGACACCATTGTTGATGCTGAAAAGGACAAGAATAAATGGTTTTATACTTGTGAAAGTAGTTATTCATTCAATGATTCATTTAAAAATAGTGATTCATACTGAGTGAAGTAGCACTTCCGTGTTGCTCATATGAATGCAATGGTTGATCCTCCTTCAGGTTTGTAGACCATTTTCATTGGAGGATCAAAATAGACAAGGTAACTGGCATTGTTGTCTAAAATGTAAGTTAAATTCTCTTTTAGTTTTTTGAGCTGTGTTGATATTTGGAAAAGCAGGATGATTGTGAGTGTTATATTGATTCAGTATAGAACTTGGATAGTGGTTGGTATACTATTTGTAGATTAGTGCTAATATCATTCAGAGACCCATCATAATGTTCTTTTTTTAAATCATGGTAATGATTCAGCTCAGATGAACCTACTTCAGAACGTCCAGTGTTTGTTAAACTTATGCTTAAAAGGAAAGTGAGAATGAAATGCCCCTTAATTAATATGCATAATTTGGAATGTGTGAAGTTTTAAACCATTGACTAAACTGATTGGAGTTTAGATGTGTTACTTTAAAATAGTACATAGGAGTTCTGTGACTCTAAATGCAGAATATTTAGTGTTAGCTTGTTATTTTAATGATGGTAATTTCTCATTTAAATTTGATAAGGACTTGTCATGCATTTTTTTTCATTTAAATTATTTGCTCACATTTTTGGGAGTGGGTAGACTTATTTTCTGTTGGGATTGAAAGTGATCTGCCACACTTTGGATAGAAAGTTTTAAAAATGCACAGCAGTCTCATTTCTATGAAGACTCAAATGGTGGTTGTGAGTGTTTGATTGTAGATCATTTTATGTTTTCACTGGCTGTCTGGCACAGAGGGCGTGCTTCTAGCTTTGTGGTGTTTTATTTTTTCCAACAAAAATCTCTCCACAATGATTGACCGCATGTAAGAAACTGTAATTGGGTCTAACATACCCTTTTCAAATATTTTTGTATATAACTATAGCTTTCTGGATATATTTATGGAACTATGGTTTCAAATGAATGCACTTTTACACTTTTAGTAAGGGCAACAGAAACATGAAACATGAACATCCCCCCAAAAAATGTTGTTTGATTAAATGAATTTTAAATAGGCTTACTAAATTGATCAAGAAAAAACAGCTTGAAGGACTGACTATTATCGACTTTTATCGGTTTAAAGGCCTGTTCAAACCAAGGACAAGAACTATAAACACACCGATAAAGATATAGTTCTAAAAATCATTTTCAATATCAAAGAATAGCTGAGTTCTTTCCACAGCTATAATGATAACGTTACAGATAAACAATATCATACTTGGAATCATTTTGACAACGATTTTATCCAGCTGATGACGTAAAAACCTTTGACAGCCAATCAGGATCCATCATGTGAGCTTGAGCATTTAAAGTGATGGGCAAGCAAGCGCTGAGAATAAACAGAACGATAAATCTACCTATCTAACCACCTAAAGGATTTTTAGGAACACCATACTAATACTGTGTTTGACCCCCTTTCGCCTTCAGAACTGCCTTAATTCTATGTGGCATTGATTCAACAAGGTGCTGAAAGCATTCTTTAGAAATGTTCTTTAGAAACTGTAGAAATGCCTATAATCTTCTATCTAAAAAGTTTTAATTGGGAAATGAATTCCTTTTTTTACAGTTTGATTTTATCCCAGCACGATTAATCACAAACATGGTTTGGTTAGTTACAGAATGATGCAGAATTAATTGAACTTTTACGTCATTTCGTTGCTGTTTGCGCGTCACCTCAAACATTTTAGTGATTTTTTTTTTCATATTTAATTGGAAAACATGAAGTCCACTGATGCTGAAACAGCAGAGTGAGGGCAGAGGCGTTTTAATGCTCGCGGTTACCCACACAGTGACGTGCTGTTGGAGCACGTGTGTCCAGAGGTGAGAGGAGCGCGTATGCTGGCCGGGCTCCCCGCGGTGCTCTTATCAACTCTGAATGCGCGTCAATATGAGTGCAGGCGTCCTCCTCCTCAGAATCCCGACACGCAACTCAGCTGAAAAGAAACATGAGGTGATGCAATCTTGACTTCTCTGGGTATATGGATGTGTACGTTTGCTCAACTGAGAGTAAGTTCATGTCGCGCGCACTATGCATTCGTGCACAAGCATTCGCATATCTTAGCGACAGAGAGCAGCTGCGATGAGATGCTGAGAGGTCGCTCTCTGAAGAATGGACTGTTTGTGTATCGTTAGCACAAAGGTAAGAAGGCACCTGGAGTATTTTTTATTTTTTTTAAATATATAGTTTATAATGTAACCGTGGTCCGTGGCTGTAGGATTAAGATGGACAGATGTGAAACTTTGAATATTGGTTAGTACTATGGCTAGGTTTACTGATGGCATGTTTATTTGTTATACATGAATCACATATTTGCTTCAAATGAGCATTCACAAAGTTCTGTCTATCTGTCTAATATTTGTTCAGTTTAATAAGAAAAACATGCTGCAAAAGGTGACCAAACTGTGAAGAGTTATATACACACCTGCATTTTATAACTAAAGTGACTTAAGTTTTGATAGCAGCTTAGTTAGTGCTGTATGTGCAAAGCTTACTGTTGTCATTTGTATTTATGACAAGCAAATGGCATGGGGTGCATGCTTTGCAGATCATCTTTGCTGTCAATCACTTGTGTTAGGCTTTCAGGATCTCCTAGATTAAGAAAAAAGGTGGTGTGGTTGAATCATAACTCCTTTTGAGTGATTGCATGGAGGAGAAAGAACTGTGAAAAAAAAATAATCTAGACCATATTTTTTTGGCTGCACATCTGAGAGCATGAAATCAGCTGAAGCTGCCTGACAATTTGAATTAGAAATTAGAATTAAAAAATTGAATCAGTAAAGATGCATTACGAAGTGTTGATGTTGTTTATTATTATTATTATTATTATTATTATCGTACTATTAGCTTTACTGAAGGCTAATGTGAGTTTGAGATGTGGTGTCTGCTGCTGTATATGAACAAAATCTTTCTGTTCTTCCAGGCAAAGATGGCTATGTATGTGTCTGTGTGTGAAAAAAAAAAATATATATATATATATATATATATATAACAAATTAACACTATTTAGGGAGGGCCCCCATTTCAGTGTGGCAGAAATATCTGTCATTAGGTTAGGTTAATTTCAAGGTGTTCTTAGGGTGCTTGAATATGAGTGGATGGAATTTCGTAAAAGCTTAGCTGTTTGAAAGATAAAGCTGTTTTCATAATTTAATGCCAATTATGATCACTCACCACCATAACAGCATGGTGAAGTGTTTTAAAACCCCAGGCATCTGGAAGTACTGAAAGAAATGAGCATAATGAGATCATAATCTACTAGTTTTTTATCCATTACCAGAATTTATTCAACTGGCTAAGTGTGTTTAAGTGCACACCTGCACCAGAGAGTCCTCTAGAATTCAAGTTATCGCAGGTTTGCAAGTAAAGATGACGTTTGCAGAGCGTGGAACACTTGCAATGTCTGAACACAGGCATGCACTTGAAATATGCTAAACTTAGGGTTATGTAATGTGCTGCTTTAGAGATGCTTTTTCTATCTGGAGTGTGTTATATTTGTCTGGAGTGGCAAAAGCATGAACATCTGTGCTGCTGCAAATGCGCAGCCATTGACCAACCCTGAGGGCAAATCACCCAGAGCTCTCCTTTAAGAGTCATGAAACCCCAAACCAAATTTTCAGAGATTTTAACAGAGGTATGTGTGTTGAAAACCATTGAAGACAATGTTAGCATATATTAGATTTAATAATAGGGTTATTATATGAGTTTTTTCGTCTTATCCTATGAGAAGACACTGGCCCTCATTTATCAATCTTGCGTAGAAACGGGCGTATATGTTGGCGTAAGATTATGCTTACACTCCTCCAAGGTTATTATAGTTTTGCATTTTTCATTAGTTTTTATTTTTATTTCGTTTTGAATTTTTGTTTTCAAATTCAGTTTAGTTTTAATTAGTTTTAAAAGTGGGTTTACTAGTTTAGTTTAGTTTCTATTTTTTGAAAATGCTTAGTTTTAGTTTAGTTTTTATTAGTTTTAGTGTTAGTTTTAGTCTTTTTTTTTTGTAATTTGGGTTATTTGTCAGGGGCATGGTTGAAAAAGGTCAGAAAAAGAATTGTGTAATAATAACTCAACAAAAACATACATTTTTAGAAATATCTATTCAACATTAAAACCAAATGTAGCCTACAATGTGAAATTCCTTTAAAGTGTTACCGAGTAGAATAATGACATAACATTATTTAATATTTGAATCACAGCTTATAGAGTTTTGACATCGACAACCCAGCAGCATTTTACCTCAAAATTGCGACTAAGTCAGTTAACTTTTTTTAACGAAGGCTCAATCGCTTCTCGGGTCGGCATTAACACACTGACAGAATTGTATTAAGAATTTATAATATTTGTACACCACCTTTTAATGTGTGATTGTGTAAAGATGTTCATGATGAGATACCAACCTTTCACGAACTTGCTTTCAACATTGATCGAACCCTCGTTGGCTCGTTTTCACGGAGACGCGGTGTGTACTGCATGGAGGGGGAGGGGCTGTGTGTGTAGGTGTGTGTGCGCGTGCATGTGAAAGAGACGGAGGGAGAGCGTTACAGGGAAATGAAATGCAGTTGAACAAATACACTGCGTGTTTTAAATAGCGTTAAAATTAACGGCATTGACAAAGACGAAAACTAAGGACATTTGCTCTATAATTTTATTTTATTTTAGTTAGTTTTGCAAACAGACATTACAGTTTTAGTTAGTTATAGTTTTTTTGTAATGGCTCGTTTTTATTTTTATTTCAGTTAACGACAATGTTTTTTCCCATCTAGTTTTCGTTTTTTCGTTAGTTTTCGTTAACGATTATAACCTTGCACTCCTCTCACCGCCTGATTTATGAAGATGTGCGTACCTTTGAAATCCAGGTGTACGCAATGCCTGCCCTTGATAAATCCCGCGGCCGAAAACGATCGTCATTAGAATAACACGCCCCTAAATATTCAAGTCTCCGCTCCCCCCACGCCCTCATTTTACGCCATGGACACACGGAAGACGGCAAAGAAGAGAAACTTCTCCGACGTGGAGCCGAAATGACCCATCACAATGCATTATTTTACAGCACGTCTTTTGAAATTAGCATTCAGTTTCAAATCACGTCACATGTATAATAGTGATGATGATGATGTGATGTGAAGTACCATTCATTCACATTAATAATTGCATGACAATTTGTAATAGTAGGCCCCAGTCCGTGCGCACCTGCCGGGGATAATCATGAAACGTCAGGGTAAAGTGGGCTCGCAACTGAAGGAATACATATGCTTTGGTAAAGTTACACAAATTAAACATTGAAGTCCACGTTACACAAAAATAAACACTGAAAGTTATAATTACTATGTTGTTTTTTTGTTTGTTTGTTTTACAGTGGGTCATAATATATCATATCTTTTAGTTTGTCGGTGCGTTTTGTGGTGTTAGGAATTTTTCTGCGCATTTCCTCACTAACTCAAAACGTGCGTACACCACCTCCTGAGCTGGTGTAGGATTCGAGCGTGCCGTACGCTCACGTCCATATTGATAAATCTCAAACTCACCGTGGTTTTGAGTGTACGCAAGGTGTACGCTGGAAATTTGGTGTACGCACTTTTGATAAATGAGGGCCACTGTCTCTTAATTATTCATGACACCACGTGGATCTTTCCAATGACAGTCATGTCAAATTGTGATATCGAGTAGTAGTAGATGAGAGAGGCAATCATGGGACGCAAGTGGTGCAAAATCCAAGTGGGTTGACTATGTTTCCACGCGATGCTGCCAAGGCTAGACACTGGCTCTGAATGCTTGGTTTGCCATCAACTACAGACACGTCTAAACAGTCTATGATCTAAACTATAGTGTGTGCTGCAAACAGTTTACAGTGTGCGAGAGAGGGCTGCGAGAAGTGGAGAATGGTGGACTTCGCCTTGTTGACAACCAATCCAAGTTTGCGTAATTACCGGACAATGGCCAGGAAAAAAAATTAAATCTCTCCGATCAAATTGTCCGATTAAAATTGTGAAATAATCCCGCCACCCTAGCACAATATGAATTTGAGAATGAGAATAGTGTTAAACCCACTATTTTTTTTATGTCTGATCTCATTACATTTCACACTTTTTTCATATTTTACAATAATTCATACGAATTTGTACGAGTGCGGTCCTACGATTTAGACACCTCATAAAATGCATACGAATCACTTTGAGATCGGATTGATCTATACACATTAGCTATTTACCTCAATTACATCAGAAGTAACTGTAATTAAATTACAGATAAATTAAGAGTAATCCCTTAAGCCTAGTTCACACTACGTGATTTTAAGCCCGATTTAAGCCCGATTTGCAAATCGTTGAGTCGCCGACAAGTCAGGGTGTTATCGCGTGCAAATCGCGGGCGATTAGCGGACGATTAACGCTCGCCAATCCGTTAGTGTGAAAGAGCCAACAACGCACCAAAGGCAGCTCGCAGACACCTCGCAGACAGGTCACCGAGCTCAGAAAAATATCTAGCATGCTAGATATCTCGAGCAGTCGCGCGACTCAATCTCAGTGATGTCATGAGTACAGCCAATCATAGCAACGCATGGGTTGAGGACACCAGGTAAATCTTACTTTTTCTTTTCTTTTTTGCATTTCTCAGAGCAGATCGTCGAGCAAACAGTGTGCAGCACTAGTTTCTGTCTGACGTCCATATTCGCGTGTTGTGTTCTTCTCTGCAGTTTCGCGTCATTTCTGGTTCGTTTTATTGCGTGGTTTTTCGTGACAAAACATGGTTTCTAGACCAGATAGAATCGTGTTGTTGTCAACTCATTATTTGTTTGATTATTTTCAGGATTTAGACCGTACTATAGTACTGAAACAGCTCTCATTGAGTCACAAATGATATGCTCTTATCATCCGATCGTGGTTGTATCTCTATGTAGTGCGTTGTCAACTCGTGTAGTGAGTTACCTCCTGTTGTGGATCAATCACGTTGTGTTGTGTGGTGTGAACAGCTAAACAACTTGAACACTCATGATTTCACTGAGAGCAAGTCATGTAGTGTGAACTGCACAGTTCAGCCCGACATTTTAAAATCATGTAGTGTGAACTAGGCTTTACTTTACATTTTCAAGGGAAAAGTAATTAAATTACAGTAACTAATTACTTAGTAATTAGTTACACCCAACACTGTTCCTAATAATCCTTTAGGTGAGTGTATACAGTGTATGAATGTGTATACAGTTGGAGAAATAATTATTTGATCCCCTGCTGATTTTTTAAGTTTGCCCACTTACAAAGAAATGAAGACCCTGGTCTATAATTTTTATAACAGGTAGAGACGGAATATCAATGAAAAAAAAACAACAGAAAAACACATTATATAAAGATTAATTGATTAGCATATGGAGTTTTCAGTTAGAATGTCTAGTAAACAAAAAAAAAACACCTTTTCTTTTAAACTCTCATCATCATCATCATCATCTTGTTGGCTTGATGCCTACAGATTAAATCAACCTGTTTTTGACGAACTATAATTCCATACTATTTTAAGCTAATGTGTTCCATCAACACATTCCTGAAATAGTTGTGAACCTGCACAAATGTAATTTTTATGGGTAACTATCAAAACTCACATTATCCTGGGATTAGTGGATTTAGAGAGGTTCTCACTCAGGAATCTGGCTGGGTTTATTCGTGTTTTCTTGATTTTCAAGATTGTGTTTTGCAGATGTGAATTTTCAGTCAATGATATCCGACTATCTAAAGAGCAACAACATTTTGGGACATTTCTGGAACTTTTTAAAGATTGTATTCAAGCTGGATTTTATTAAACTTCAGTATGTGTGTTCAGAGATGTTCTTATGTTCTTAGTGGTCTTCCACACCTACTTTAGGGGGTCTTAAGAGTGCTGTTGACAAACCTTTCTTAACACGTATAGTAAACTCATTTTCAATAAATAAATAGGACTTTGTGATGATGAATAAATAAGTTACAGTTTTTGAGTTCTATGCTTTATTATTGTGCCTATAAGTTGTTGAGAAAAATGTCAGCCTTGGCTCACCCGTTAAGCTCTAAGTAGCTTAGCATTTATCCCTTAATTGTCTTTGGAAAGACCTATTTTTGACTGTGAGAATTTGATCTTTGTCTTGGTGAGTGGAAATACACTTGCTACGGTTGTGAAGAGTGGAAGTGTTAATAAGCAGTTGCTTTACTCGAGGTCATCGCGTGGTGTTATTCGTTGAAGACTGGAGAGGACGTCCCCGACTAAATGGACGATTCAGATGAGGGACAGAATGTAAAGTATCTTGCTTTTAAAATAATTGCTTGTGTGTTATGATTTTGTTATTTCTTTTGTCTTTGAGTGTCGTTTACAGAGATAAATATAGCTTGGTTATCCTGTTTTGTATTTTCGTTTGGACCATGCAAATGTGGATGTTGAGTATGCTATAGGCTATGTGAAGCGATGAGATTTAAAGACTTTTTGGACATTCAAAGACTTGGGGTCCATTTTATATAATGTACTATATTTCTTGGGGTCCATTTCAAATATAATAATGGGCTATATATATACTGCTCAAATGAAGCAACTATTGTACAAAATAATAAGATATAATCTAAAATTGTATCTTATTACTGTTATGTCTAACTGGATTAAAACTAACTGACTATGAGAATATTACTGATTTTATTAGTGAAATATGGGTAAGTGGCACCATGAGGAGGAAGTGATGTTGCTCTTTATTCCAGTTTGAAGCTCTGTGTCTCGTTTTTCTGAATGTAGGTCTCTTTAGAAGTATGATCCTGCCTCTAACAGCCTATTTCTTTCAGCAGGAAAGAGTGCCAGCTGAAAATATAGCACAAACTGACATTCTTAAAGTTGTACATTTGCACTCTCGAACACAAGCGCATTCTGAAATTATTCAATGTTAAAGATTGTCCTCATAACTAATGGTATATCACCTGAAAAATGTATGAAGTGTCTAGTGGTGTTCTGTCCAGAATATGAAAATTTGGCAGTGGTTTGGTGTGGTTAAACGACTGTCGCTGTGATTGAGCGGAGTATACAGTGTGGTTGTACTGCTGTGGTGATGTCAGAGAGGTCAGCGAGGTGATGTCGGTGGTTAGAGCTGCTGGGGTGAAAGCAGGTGGGAGCCGGCGGGCGCTGTGTGTGAGTTCTGCACTCGCACTTAACGAGTCACTTCCCATTCACTTCCACTAGATTTCTCACTGCCCCCACATACACACATTAGTGTTGAATGATGATGTTGCTAAAATTTTTAGGAATTTTCAGCTTTTTTATTTATTTATTTTTCTTATTTGTGTATACGATTCATCTTGATATTTGTGTTTTGGCTGTGCAGTGGTTTGAAGGGTGAATGTGATCATCCAGCATTTGCGTTCTCTGACTTCATCTCACTCTTGTGACTACATGCGGTACTCTGTGTCCCCATTCTGGCTCTCTCTCTTTCTCTCTCTGTCTTTCATGTACGCTTGCCGAGTGGGTGATGCGTATGGGGAGATCTAGTCTGGTGCAGTGAGACCCCCAGCTGTTATGTCTTGACTATCATGCTGTTGGCTGTCTGCCTGAATTTGGACAGAGAAAGTTCTATTTTTTGCTCTTGTGAAACACTATTTCCACAAAGATAGTAGATTTACAGAGATGGTCAAACACTATGGCCACAAACACTATGGCTATAAAATACTTGACACAAACTGCATCTGATTTGTGGTATTATACAGTATCGTTCAAAAGTTTGGGGTCAGTTATGATTTTGTTTTTTGAAAGAAGGAATTATTACTACAATAAGAACATATTATAATAGGAATTATTCAGCAAGAATGGATTAAGTTGATCATAAGTGTCCGTAAAGTGTCAAAAAAATGCTGTTCTTTTCAGCTTTCTATTCAATAAAGAATCTTATGTGTGTGTGTGTGTGTGTGTGTATATATATATAAACGGCTGGTACTAGGAACTACACAAGCTTCCTCTCAGGTTAGTGACATCACCAACCCTAAACCATGGTGAGAACATAGACTAAAAAATAGGTTGAAGAGCACATTTGTGAGTCAGCTCAAAACTGTATCATCCGTCTTTTCACATGCAATAGAAAGTCACAACAGTTCCTATACAAGCGATTTATAGATTATCCTGACAGAATATCACTGTTGTCACTTCTTCTCTCCATCTTTGCCTGACTTTAATCTGTTTTAAACATAAAAGGCAGAAGGGTTTCTGACATTTTAGCGTGTCTGCATGAGGTAATCGGTGTCAGGAGCTGCAGCTCATTTGCTTTTAAGACACAAAAGGGTTCGTTTTTGCTATCCCTCAAAAAGTGACAACTTTAACATGCGATATTAAAATATCTGTGGGGTATTTTGAGCTAAAACTTCACATACAAACTCTGGGGACATCAGAGATTTATTTTACATCTTGTGAAAAGAGCATTATACCACCCTGAAAAAAAAGAAAGAAAGAAAAGGCTTATTTCTAAGCCCTGTACAGTATGTTTTTATGGTGCATGTACATCTGAAAAAGTGATTTGTAATATCACTTTAAAAGGGTCATGAACTGGCTTTTTAAATTTTATTATATTGTTGTCTGAGGTCAACTTATGACGTTCGATTGGTTTTTACACTCAAAAACATCAAAATAAATAAGTAATAGACTATTTTCTACTCTAGTTTTAAACCTAGCTCAAAAACGCTTGGTTTTAATGGGCGTCTCGCACTGAAGACTTGGAAGTAAACAGCCACTGCTGTCAGTGGATAACAGTTTTGCATATTACAATGAGTTTCAACTCAGTTGTCAGTGCACGTGGGGGAAATTGTTTTGAAAACTTCCAATGTTGTAAAATGGAAACCGTCCGGAATGATGCGACCCAGAGTCCGTGTGTTGCACCATTCCTGTCGGATCCAATATAGACGGCACAGCGCCGTTTTTTTAATCTTAATCGGTGTCTTGTTTACAAAACAATCCTCAGTAAAATGAAGCGAACAGACTGACAATGTTTTACCTCATCAGAGAATGTCATTAAAAATAAAGTTTATCCATGCAGTCCTATTGGAATCCAGAGGAAGCTTAAGCAGCGACTGTCTTCTTCCATAACCAGGCGCTTCACAATATTTTGTAAACGGCATGTTTATTGCTCGGTAGCTCGATCCGGTTTGTCATCACGAGGTAGGCCTATGTTATTTAGCTATGCGTGAATGCGCGAATCGGTGGGTGGGGCTAAACAGGCTGTGTTGATCTTCTTCTGCGGGAGTGGTGTTTTATCCTCTTTGACGTAATAGTTTCCCACTTTGAAAAACGAGTCGTTTGCTGAACCTGGTGTCAATAAAAGCTTTTATTGGACTAACAAGGACGTTTTCAGTTCTGAAACTTACAGGATATTCTTATAATATGATGACCTCTTAGATTTCAAAAGCTCAAGGAAAATTTGATTTCTCAGTTCATCACCCCTTTAAAGTCCCCATGAAATCAAAATTGACCATACTTACTTTGTTTGCCTAAATTGATCGTTTTGTGGTGAACAATTCATACATACAAGTCAATCCACACAAAACATTTTTTTGGTTTCGTAATCTTTAATCAAATTTTGAAAATGCCCCTCCCCTCTGCATTGGAGGACTTTGCCCGATGACGTAGGCTTTACGGTTTGGGTGTCTCCTTAACATCCATAACCATGCCCCTCCAATTGACAGCTGCTGTGTGTTTGCAAGCGCCTAGCGAGCATTGATTGACAGCGTGTGTAAACTTGCGTCATCCTCCATTTCAGAATGAAACACCCATTTTTCTAGATCCAATCAGGTGCTATTTGGAATAAAAAGCCACGCCCTCTATTTTGCCTCATTTAGTATTCCGTTTCTCTCGGAAATACGTCACAACACTGGAGAAAAGCCGTTTGCAACTTCCGGTTCATGGTGGACTTGGTGAAATCAATCAGGTTCTATTACACCTAAAGTAAGAACAAGTCCAGATGCTAGACCAGAGACAGGAAAAAGACACAACGGTGTAGTCTGTGTTGTACTATTGCTGTACTCTTAGTTTAACTCCTGTGGAGTTGGCAAGGCAGCACAGGCAATCTAATGAGACCTCTGCGGTGGAGCTGGAGGCGGCTACCCACCCCTGAGTGTGACCCCGCCGGTTTGAGACGAATAAATTACCTGTTGGTGTGTGTGAGTATGTAGAGTAAGACTGTCAGCTTGTTTTATGCTGCTGGCCATTGTACATTGCATATTTTAAGCATCCCCACAGTCCTTGAAGTCACTCTCAGGGGACTTCACACAAAATCTCCTGAAATACAGCTGCACAGGGGTGATGTACAGAGTTACCAAGTCCGCTTATATGGGCTTGTTTTTAGGAATGCACCACTTCTGTTCACAGATTGCTTTATTTGCCCACTTTATTATGTTTATCTGTTGTTGTGGCAGACCTCGCCCCCCAAAATCTAGGGGTCGCTTATTTTGGGCTTGTTTTAATGCACGCATCCGATTTATTGCCACATATGAGTGAGGCCTGAATCCGATGTGAGAAAATCGGAATCGGTGCGTTTTTTTTTTTTTTTTTTTTTTTTTTTTTTTTCTCCTGCTTACACGTTCACCGGTCATATCTGATCTGTGCCACATGAGAGGAAAAAATCGGATTTGGGTCACTTGAACCATGCAGTTTAAATGAGGCCTAAATCATATACATATTTTTTTCTTTTCAGAATCTGACCAGAATCTTCAGAATGAGAGAACAATCTGACTTATTTAATGCTGCTTAATTACACAGTGCAAAGAAAAACTCCATCAAAATAGCCATATGAATTATCAAAACATTAAAAGACCCCCCCTCCCAAAAAATAAATAAAAAATAAATAAATACGTTGACAATCATAAGCAGCGTGTTTCACTCTCAGATGGACACACTAGCAGTATTCCAATATTACCCATTAATTTAAATACCACTCAATACCATAGACAACTTAGACAATCTCATTAAAGCATGACTTTAATGAGAGAGTCAGAAGAGAATCAGAAGTTGAGATTGTAACAACTTACAAGTATTTGGGTGTATATTTGAACAACAAGCTCAACTGGTCTGATAATTCGATGTATGTCTATAAGAAGGGTCAGAGTTGTATTCATTTGTTAAGACAACTGAGATCCTTTGGGGTACGTCAGGTACTACTTAAGACATTCTATGACTCTGTAGTCTCATCTGTTATTTTGTACTCTATCACATGTTGGGGAGGGGGATTGTTGGAAAAGGAGAAGAATAAGTTAAATAAACTTATAAAGAAGGCAGGCTTTGTTATGGGGAGTGTGTTACCCACTGTAGAGGAGATAATGCAGGATAAAATGATTGGAAAACTTTCTCTTATGATTAATCATGTCCGTCACCCTCTTAATGAAATATCTCAAGCTTATGAGTACCCACAGCTCAAGATTAATTCATCCACGCTGTTACAAAGAGCGTCTTAGAAAATCTTTTTTCCCAACTGCATTTGATTTTACAATCAGTGCTATATAAGATGATGCAGATGATGGTCATATTTTATCATAGTCACAATGCTTTGAAAAATTGATATTTGAGTACAAGACTTGTTGTTGTTGTTATTTTATTGTCTCTTTTATTGTATTTTTGTGCTGCTGTGACATATAAATTCCCCCCCGGGGATTAATAAAGTAAATCAAAATCAAATCAAACTTATCTGTTAGAGTACAAAGATGAAACACATAGACTTCTCTAACCATTTCCATCAGAGACTTGGCCTGAGTTCACTGAATAGCAGTAGAATATTCCAATCCCAATGGTGCATGGAAAAAATCAGTATCCACAGTCCTTTCAGTCATTTCGTATGTAACCACCTTTCTCATTCCTGCAGGCGTTTTCTACAGACTCCCAACTTAAGAGGATATAAAATACTCTTTCAATGTTTAGCAATATTTTAAAACATCACAAGCCAAGCACAAAATACATTCACTTGTATACCGTGCAGTTTTGGATGCCCAAAACAGTTGAATCACCATTCCCCCCCCCCAGCACCTGTCCTCCATACTACTTCTCTCCCTCTCTTAAAGAAACCATGTTCTAGCAGCAAGATTCTCCCCGGTGACCCCTAATGGCTGGGATAAAAATTACTCCCTGTAATAGTAGAACACTAGAACTGTTATAAATGTAAGATGCAGCACTGGCCTGAAACTCTCACTCCGGCCCTCTGCCATTGGGCCAAACCTTAGAGAAAAGTAATATGTAGTACTGCAATTGGACCGTTTTATTCACTTTGACTTCCCATAAGAAGATACATTTGGGGCACCAGCTTTCCAAATCTTTTTTTTTTCCATACAGTTTTAGGTCATGTCCACACCACATTAGAAAGTGTATTTAGTATTTATTTTAGTCAACTGAAGCGGCTCTATTTTAAGGAGTTTCCTGTCAGTTCCCCTGGATTTGTAAACTATGATTATAGGACAGTTATATTGTGGCCTCAGTGTAACCATAAATTATGTTCAGCTGCATTTAACCTTTTTTTATATATATATATATATATATATATTTATATAATATCATCAGTATGTTGAGGATGATGTATTTCACTTTGCGATAATGACCAGCTGACTACATTATTTACCCCAGCATTTTATATATATTAACCCACTGTTGGGTTAACGATTAAAACATGTACTTTAAAAATGTACACATTAATATTTAAGTTACTTTTTTTTTTTTTTTTTTTTAAAGTGTTACTTTTTTAGGTTAATTCATTTGCTTAAACATTGCTTAAAATTATCTTGCTAATACTTATGCACAAAATATTAAACATTATCTGTTATTATGAACAAGGATAAATTGATTTCTAATTTTATTGACAATTATCTAATTTCAGAATGACTTTAGCACTAATGCACTCTATATTGCACTCTTTATTATCACAATGGTCAGTGAATTTTCTTTGATTTTTTTTTAAATTTTTTTTTTAAATAAACCTCTAAATTGCAACCTCTAGGCCATAGACTATAACAAAAAAGTACAAAAGTAACAAAATGCATTATTTTCAATAAAAAGAGTTGTACAGTAAGTAATAAAACCTGTAATGTTTAGAAATCTTTTGATCTTGTTTATGTTATAGGCTGTGTTGTTGAATGCATCAATGCATTTAACACTTCAGAGGAAAAAAAAAACACACGTGCAAGGCTTAGAGAGTAAACGTAGAAAAAGTAACAATGCATTACTTTCCATAAAAAGTAACATGGTAACACGTTACTTTTTTGGAGAGTAACAAGTAGTAATTGTAACTCATAACTTTTAAAAGTAACTTTCCGCAACATTGGACATGACCTATTGATTCTGAGTTTTTTTTTTTTTTCTGTATTAATTTATTGTAATATATTGAATTTATATATTGTAATACAGAACCTGTGTGGTGAAACAGTATGAAACTAGCAAAGCTTGAAAGTCGGCAGCAAGGGTCATTTAGACAATTTTGTGGGCAAATTAGTACATTTGGAGCTGATGTGTGATCCGTTTGACGTAGGGTGTCGTGGGGATTTGTAAACGACAACGGGCGTCTGGACGCAAGATTCGATTGTATCATTTCGTATAGTGTGTCATAGTGGGCGACAACCTACGTCGCGTCTGCGATGCTTCACGACAAAAAGACTGGCATGTTTAATTTTTTTAACGGTCGTCCACAACGGTTCCATCACATGTATGAGGTTGACCAATAGGAGCACAAGCTTTTCCCTGTACAACTTTCAAAAAAGACAAAACGAAAGAGAGACGATGGTGCTAACGTTAACTGGAAGTAAAAATATATAAGAAAACAATATTTTACCTCAAGTTCTCTTTGGAGGATTGACAGCCCATACTGTCCTCTTTCAGCAGGGTTCTCAAATCTCACGCAATGGCCGTGAGACACACGCAATTCAACCAGTTCACACACTCACACGCCACACCGCGTATTTCTCACGCTGAAAAGGCAATGCCAAGCAATTCAGGAAGTCACTCGCTACAAATTTTACCTTCTCGATGACATCACGCGTGCCGTTAAACACGGCATACGATGACTGGTCAGGAAGTAACGTGTAGTCTGACGTGTCTTGTCCACGACACGACAAGATTTTAGGAGCCAAAATCGCGTAATCTGACACAGTGACTATCGCAACAGACAAAAAAATCGTGTAATCTGAACCAGGCATTAACTGAACCAGGAAAACAAACAAACTCTGCAGTCTGCACTCAATTGGATAGACCTACAACCAATCAGAGCAACGCAGTAAGTGGCGAATGTTGAGCAATGCACGCTGGAAGTAGTAGTAAAATAATGAGTGTTACTTCTTTTACTTTCCTCTATGAGTGCGGCCAAATGAGAAACCACAACGACCACAGGTTTTTCCATCGGAGCCAGCTGATAAATTAAACTTTTGCCAAATCCCGTAGGAAGGATGGCAAACACATCTTTCCGATCGACAACTGCCTTAATTGTAGTTTTCTGTTCGTCTTTTAAAATTAATTCGCTGTCGATTTCTTTTACAACAGACGCAATAGCGGAATCTATACATCTCAATTCTCCAGCTGCAGGCTAACTTTGAGGGAAACCAGTTCCAAACCCAAGCGCTCTTTGGCGACGTGATGATTACGTAACTGCAGGTCATCTGTCCATCCTCGTATAAAGCCCTCCCTGGCAATTTGATTGGCCCGCCGATTTCTGAACCGAACATAATTACTCCTATATGGATAAAGTCCAAACCGAACTTCCCGACCAAAAAATGGGCGGGGTTCGGGCTGGCATCCTGGGTAGATCCTAGCAGCAATTGTTTTATTCGGATTTCTTTCAATGTCAAACTCTGTGTTTGAAGTGAATGTGCTTGCAGAACAGTGAGGTGTCTCTGCCTGCTGAGAGCTCATAGCTGTGGGCTGGACTGATGGAGTGGTGTCAGCCTGATTTTGCTTGGTGTGGGTGGCAGGAAAGGCTGGAGGTGATATGAAGGAGTCATGAGTCAGCTTCAGCTCTCATAGGTCACCACCTGCAAGCTATGTATTCCCTTAATGTTTACAGACAAAGTGTAGTTTAAGAGTTAAAGAATAGATAAAGGTATTGATATTGGAACTGTAAATTAGGGGGAAAAAAAATCAACAATACAGTTGCCGGAGTCACGAAAATCTTAATAAAGAAGTTAAGAAAATTAGAAATCTTACTATAAGTAAGATAACTTTCAAGAAGTTCATAAGAATGTTTCGTCTTTTGAGCCGCCTGCAGATTACTGTACTAATCATACGTGTACACTCTGTTTTCAGCTGACTGTTGAGTACTTGATGTTTAAAGAGCATATTGCAGGTAAAAAAATCGAAATTTATTGATAACCTTGTATGAAAATAGCATATGAAAAGTTAATGCAGGATTTAAAATGTTTTTAAACAACATAAGGGCACTAATTTAGGAAATAAAGTGAGCGTTTCTTGGACTGCTAGTAAAAACGGCTTTTTTTTTTTTTTCAACATCGCATCATTTGACGTCATATCAGGGAGATCAGCCTCGGTTCAGTGAAGAGTAGGCTAGTATTCAGTGAGAGCGGTCATCAGTCAGTGTGCTTTCAGTAGTTTTTGTATTTTAATTTATTATCGTCATGGTAAATTATTGTGTTTGTGGAGGTTGCAAAAACTCCGGCCTGTCGGGACTTCAAGATTGAGTCCATAAGTTTCTATTACAAGAAAAGGGAAGGTGCTATAGCCTATCTTTCGTTCCTGGTGCGGTTTGTGCAGGTGAAGAGACGAGATTTCTCTTCCGCATCGGCTTCAGAAAACGCGGTCGTATGTAGCGTTCACTTCAGATCAAATGATTATCATCCCGGCGATATGATGAAGTTCAACATGGGATGCCGAAGCAAGAATATTGATCGTCGAATACTATACCAATGGCATCAAATAGTGTGATATAGGTAGCTTAGTCATTCCCTAAATAGAGGCAACTTGTAATTGAAAAACAAAATTGGTTGTTTAAATACTCAAATCTTTAATTTTCTGTTTGTTATAACCCAGGTGAAAAATAGGGCCCTATGTATTAAAAATTTACTTGAGTATGCTTTTAGTACAATAGAAATATACTCAAGAAAAGTTTTTATACATTTAATAGTATAAATCTACCCTAAACAAACATACTAATGTCTGCTGGCCTGTTATAGGATCATAATAATCTGTACAGTATTGTGAGCACAGTGTATATCGTTACCGAGCGTGTATATCTATAAGCACGTCTCTCACCAAAAGACACCTGTCCTGTTCTCCACTGGTTCTCCTCACATCATAGCTCAATTTTTCAATGACCGTTCTGTCTGACATTATCCTGGCCTGTCCCTGCTCTCTTTAGCATAGGAGGCTCATAACTTTATGGCTTGTTCAGTCAGAAGAGTATTTCGTCAGTGTCCGAAATGTCATTGCGATCCATTGTTTTCCTGTTGTGTGAATCGACGGCTCACGGCTCTCCCGCTCATTGCATCATGCCCGCCACGCCCATCTTCAGACGCGGAAGTAAAATTTTCTCACAAAAACGACTCCAGAAGCTTCTATAGCGTAATTATAAGTATATTTTAAAGAAAATCTAGTTCCTACATTGTTTTTCTATGCATTGACTCGTTGGGTCCTCTAACCTGCAATATGCCCTTTAAGTTATTTTTAAAGAGTTTGTTTAAAGATGGAGTTGTCTGTTGCATTCAATTGTCTATTTGACTAGTTTTTTTTTAAAGTTTTATTGTATTTAGTAAGAATTCACATCACGCATAATCATGACCGATCATTGTTTACATTGAGTACTGCTGTCAATATATTTGTGCACTTTCCTGGTAGTAGTAATATATATTATATGTAGCCGGTGTTATGTTGAAATATTACTTAATGTTAATAATTAATTTGAAACAACCCAATAAATTCATCTTACTTTTGGGGATTTATGACAAGTTGCAGGTTATCCTAATTTTTATGAAATTATTAGAATAAAGAATAAAGCTGTGAGCATTCTTAAAGTTATTTTGGGGGAATATAGGCTACTGTATTACAAACATAAGAAGAAAACATTTAAGAGTAATGTTGTTATTATATTTTTTTGTGAATCTGGCCCCAAGACCTTTTTCAGTTTTTTTTTAAATGTGTGGTACCTTATTGAAGTCTTTCATGTGAACACACAAACTGTACATATATATATATATTTTTGTGATTGGTTATATTCTCATCTGTGAGTGTCAAAGTAATTTAACACTGCCCTGTCTGCTGTATCTGAAACTAGGAAATAGTTTTTGGTGGTGGAAAAACACTATTGTGTTCTGATCAAGTTTGTAAACAAAATCTGAATCTTTCTGATTTCAGAAGCTGCTCTAAATTCAAGAATGGCGGTACACAATATCATGTGTTGCTGCATGAACTGACATTGTGAATTCAATTAAATTCAAGTCAAATTTATTTGTATAGCGCTTTTCACAATACATATTGTTTCAAAGTATCTTTACAGACAGTGCATTTCAGAAATTGGATCCTCACAGAAAAAATACAGTTAGTTAATTAATCATGTATTAATTTAGGACATAACATATCACCAGCGTCGAGTCGTCTCTTCACAGGCGTTTTTAAATTTTTTTTTATTTATATATTTATTTAAACAGGAAAAGATTAAAGACAATCGGGCCTGACTCTGTATAAAACTGATTTTCAGCAGGTTCCTGTTCTGCAGAACAAAAATACCTCATACACTACAGAACTCCAAGACCATATACAGTGCCCTCCACAATTATTGGCACCCCTGTTTAAGATGTGGTTGAGGACTTTTAAAAATTCTCCCTTTTTTTTAAACAACATAGAACCCAAATGCAAAAAAAGAGAAAAATCCAACCTTTTATTCAAGTACATTACTTTGGTGGTAAAAAAAATGTAAAAATTTAGAAAAATAAAAACTTCAAATCCTGTGTCCCACAATTATTGGCACCCCTAACAATTCCGCTGAAAAATGTAATTGATTTTTAAAAAATATATATTTTCTGTAGTTGCTAATGTTGGTCAGGATATCTAGGAACTTTTAATTAGTAATTCATGACTTCCTATTTCCCTGGGGTATAAATATGACATGACACAGAGGCCTAATTCTCTTACCCATTTGTCAACATGGCAAAGACAAGAGAACACACCATTCAAGTAAGGCAGATGTGTGATGACCTTTATAAGTCAGGCAATGGCTACAAGAAAATAGCCACTCACCTTATATTGCCCATATCTAAAGTTAGAGGAATCATTAAGAAGTTTAAAACAACAGGAACAGTGACAAACAAGGCTGAAAGAGGTCCCAAGTTTATCTTGCCACAACGCACTGTGAGGAGGATGCTAAGAAAAGTAAAAAAAAGTCCTAAGCTCACTGTCACAGAATTGCATCAAATAGTGGCATCTTGGGGTCACAAAATCTCCAAAACAACCATCAGACGCTCTCTACATGCCAACAAGATGTTTGGGAGGCATGCTAGGAAAAAGCCTTTTCTCACTAACACTGACAAACGTAAACGTCTGGAGTTTGCCAAGCGGCACTGGGACTTCATCTGGGATCGTGTGCTTTGGTCGGATGAGACTAAGATTGAGCTTTTTGGCAACAAACACTCTAAGTGGATCTGGTGTAAAACAAAAGATGTGTATGCCGAAAAGTGCCTCATGCCCACCGTGAAGTATGGTGGAGGATCTGTGATGCTGTGGGCCTGTTTCTCTTCCAAAGGCCCTGGGAACCTTGTTAGGGTGCATGGCATTATGAACGCTTTGAACTACCAGGACATTTTAAATAAAAACCTGATGGCCTCTGCCAGAAAGCTGAGGATGGGTCGTCATTGGGTCTTTCAGCAGGATAATGATCCAAAACGTGTGGCAAAATCTACACAAAAATGGTTCAGTAACAAACTCAAGGTCCTCCCATGGCCATCTCAGTCCCCAGACCTCAATCCAATCGAAAACCTGTGGGGTGAGCTAAAGAGGAGAGTGCACAAGAGAGGGCCCAGGATACTGGATGATCTAGAAAGATTTTGCAAAGAAGAATGGTCAAAGATCCCTCTCTCTGTGTTCTTCAATCTTGTGAAATGTTATAGGAGGAGATTAACTGCTGTCTTGTTGGCAAAAGGGGGTTGTACAAAGTATTAACATCAGGGGTGCCAATAATTGTGGGACACATGATTTGAAGTTTTTATTTTTTTAAATTTTAAATTTTTTTTTTACCACCAAAGTAATGTACTTAAATAAAAGGTTGGATTTTTCTATTTTTTTGCATTTGGATTCTATGTTGTTTAAAAAAAAGGGAGAATTTTTAAAAGTCCTCGACCACATCTTAAACAGGGCTGCCAATAATTGTGGAGGGCACTGTATAATAAAAAACACACAACAAACATACATACGTTTAGTAATCTCATCACTGATGTTAGGGCATCTGAAGTCTCTGTGAGAGGCTGGATACAAACTGGAACTGACGAATTCTATTTACCTGCAGATAACAGCAGAAAAGCATGGGAAATAATTAGCATAGCTGCTGTTCATAATATTAATGCATTCGATCTGATTCAACAGTTGTATAAAAGGCCATTATGTGAATGGTTAAACATCAAGAACTCTAGCAGCTGCATTTTGCACTAACTGTAGCTTGTTTATTGAGGATGCAGGATAACCTGCTAATAAAGCATTACAGTAATCTAGCCTCGAGGTCATGAATGCATGAACTAACTTTTCTGCTTCAGAAACAGATAGCGTGTTGCGTATATTAGCACTTTTTCTAAGGTATAAAAAGGCTATTCTTGTAACATATGAAGTTGTGGTCTAGTACACCCTGGTCTTTCACAGTAGTGGATAAAGTAACTGGACATCCTTCTAAATTAAAGTTGTATTGTAAGAGAGTTTGTTTGTGGGTAGTTTTTTTGACCAATATGTAAATTAATTCCATGGAAAATGAATACATTTATTACAGTTTTTTTAAATTAGTTTTCTTATATTATGACCAAGTGGCAGCATAGCCTATTTATTGAGAATAGCAGAGGGCCTAACATCGATCCTTGCGGCACTCCGTAGTCTACTGACGTTATCTTTGATTTTTTTCCCCATTTAAACAGACAAAATGATAACGGTCTGATAAGTATGATCTAAACCAGTTTAACACCGTGTCCTTACTACACGCGACGCCGCGACACGCGATAAAAAGTATCTTTTCCATGTTAATCAGAGTTTTTGTCCCAACCAAACGCGACGGCGACACGCGAAGTTTCTAATTTAGAAACGGTTCCTATTTCTGAGACGGCTGACAGAATGAAGAAATTACACTGGTTATGAGTACACATTATTTATTTTTAGTTAAAAATAGGTCACTGTGCCACAAGCGATAACGGATAATTTACCTCAGATTTTGAAAGCATGTAATATAGCGTTCAAAATGAATTCTATGCAAACATACGACTGTACTTCATAACAAAATTAGTCAATGAGTATATTTTGTTAATGTTTTGATTTTTATTAATGTTATTTCTTGATTTGATTATGTCCTTATCCATATTCAATACGAGTGTGGGCCAACAGTGCGCTTTCACAGAGAGACTCTGCTCACACCATAGGCTCACACGCTGTTCTGAATGTGTGGCATCTCACAGTCGCGTCGCGTCTAGTGTGGTCAGACACACTTGCTGTTGCTGGAATTTTATCGCATCGCGTGTAGTTAGGACACGGTGTAAGGCCTGTCCCTGAACACCAGTGTAGTTTCGTAGTCAATCCAAGAGTATTTTATGATCTATAGTGTAGAACTAGTATTGAGATACAGCCTTGGTCAAAGTAAATCATTTGTAGTTTTAACTAGCGCAGTTCCCTTTTGAGGGAACTTGTGTCTCGTTCCCTTCTCAGGGAACAAGGGTTATAGTCATAAACCGAGACGTTTTCTTATTATTGTTATTTATTTAATTTTATTGATTTATATAATAATAATAACTATTATTGTTGTTAATGTATTACCAAGGCTGTTTTTTGCATTTTTCCTGTGTTGGCTTTATTTTTTGTAAAATTGGAAGGTTTTGATCTTTATCATCTCAATGTGATTTTTTTTTTTTTAAGAAGATGCACGGTTTCTGCCATTTGCAGAATTATTGAAGCCATCATAAAAAAGTATGGCACATGTTAATTGATAAACGGTGAGAAACAAGTATATCGTCAAAATGATTCTGTCCTTCACATTTTGACCACAGAGGGGAGTTCCTCATCTTCCAGAAGTGAAACTGAAGCTCTTTGTGCATTATAGGAAAGAAAGAGGCCTTTATATCAGTGATACCTCCAGAGCTGTCGCCATAGGTTACCAGGGCTATCCCAGAGAGCTCCCACGTGGCTGTGAAGAAGCAACAGTTTGTCTCTGTGACAGATTGCAGATCGGGGAGGGACCGTCCGTGTGGAAGAGTCAGTCATGCAGACAGGGCCTAAACATTCTCTATAACTTGCTGTGGGCTGTAAATCAAAGAAGAGAGGGCATGAGACACCAAATACTTGCTGGACCGAATAATCTAGTTTTTGTCATGAAAGACAGACCACTATTTACATCACATCTACGTTCCTAAAAATGCAACATTTAAAGTGCGGTACCCTCTTGATGTTTCCAGTTAGATGGCCTTAAATGAACCCGTGAGGCATTTCCCCTGCGAGGTCTATCCCGTACCGGAGTGTTAACAGGCTTAAGTCCGGCTGAGTTATTCTAAGAAGCCTGATGAGCTGTCAATCTTAATGATTTCCTGTTGAGAACGCATCCCTGCAGCCAGTGTCAAATGCTACAGTGCACGTGCCATCAGAGTACCTATGTATAACAGCTGTATATTCATTATTAAGTGCAGATTTGTAATTATTATTTTTTTTTATAATTTGGGGTTTGGGAAAAGGATGTCTTTCTGTCCTTCTGTAAGTTGATTTAAATGTACTGTTTTGAGAGTTGGTTTCTGCACATCTAGCTGCTTGCTGAGCTGCAGTCTTGTTTTGAATGTAGTTGACAGATGGTCTACCCTTGAGGTTAATAATGGGACTGTTGAGTTGGTACAAATGTTCTCCATGATCAATTTTTTTAGTGTCTTCATGCTTTTCTAGCACACTTTTAAATTTTTTTATTTATGGTGTTACATTTTTCCAAAGACATCTAAAAATATAATGTTATTGTTTTACATATAAACCATTGTTATTTTAGTATCACTGAAATACTAGTTTTTATTCACTGAAATAATATTTTGCATTGGTTTTATTTTTATATTTTTCATTTTAAAGTTTTAGTAATTTTGTGTCTTTTTATGATTATTATTATTATTATTATTTTTTCTAAATGTCTAGCATTTTATTTTATATATATATATGAAGAGTTCAGATGCAAAAGCCTCTAAATGCCATTTGAAATTTTCTTCTAGAATGATCATTTTTATCAATCTTGTATATTTAAGTTCAGTGATTTCACCAGTGGCGGCTGGTGAAAAATATTGGAGGGGGGGCTGAATAAGAGGGGGGTCTGGGGGTCCCACCCCAGAAAATTTTGAATTTAGTAGATGTGATTTCCTGCATTCTGGTGCATTTTAGGCCTTAGGCCATGCCCTTACCTATACCAATAAAATAACTTAAACCAGTCAATACCAATGGTCAAATAATACAATAATAATAATAAGAGTTTGACAGTTACTGATAATGAACAAGTTGTTTATTATGCTCTGTGTGCTGACAAAAAAAGTGCAAACGCATAATATTGATAAATTATAATATAGGTAATACAAAAAATAATAGATAATACAACAATCTAGTTTAATCAATCCCCAGCTGTAGATTACATATTTTTGACAAATTGACAATTGGATAATGGATAACAATGTGTTGATAATAGAGAAAGAGAGAGAGAAAAGGCTGTGAAAGAGAGGGTGGGACAACATTCTTGATTGTAACACCCAAGTATGAGAAGAAAGTTGATTTTAACTAGTATGAAACACAGTAATCTAGCTCAGAACTTAAAAACATCAAAAACAAAGCAAACACACAGGTATTAATATTCCTATAACTATTTTAATATCAAATGTGTGTGAAACAGTGTTTATGTGTGTGTGAGTGAGTGAGTGACAGAGACAGACAGGTCAATTCCCACGACTTACTTTATTTCCACTCGACGTCACTGGCGCTGCCATTCTGCTCTCATCTGAGGTAAAAAAAATGTCCCGTGGTGCGCGTGCACGGTGCACTCCCCTAATCTGATACTGTGGGCGATATTTTCAGCGCCCCCAAACCATAAAATTTGACGACGCTGATTGGCGAAATATAAACTTTTTTGCATAGCAACCGGGGAACTATTGGCTTAAATTCCAGCACTGTGGGGCTGAGCGAACTGGCGCCCTGAGAAGACAGCCTATTGGCTATACTACTACACCAACATGATAAAAGTAACGAAAGTGAATGCAAATATCATTCTGGTGAGTTCAAAACACTTTTCAAAGTAAAACCATTATTAGCATATAATTAACATTGATTATTTTTCAAAATGATAAATTATAATATATATTAAAAAAACAGACAGACAGGTCGGAGGGAGGGCGGCGCCCCAGCGCCCTCTATGGGCGAGCCGCCCCTGGATTTCACGTAAATGGCAATGAAAATTACCTATTAATTGTTATTTAAGTGAAATTACTGAACTTAAATATACAAGTTTGATAAAAATCATCATTAAAGAAGAAAATTTCAAATGGCATTTAGAGGCTTTTGCATCTGAACTCTTCATATATATATATATATATATATATATATACACTCACCGGCCACTTTATTAGGTACCCCATGCTAGTAACGGGTCGGACCCCCTTTTGCCTTCAGAACTGCCTCAATTCTTCGTGGCATAGATTCAACAAGGTGCTGGAAGCATTTTCTCAGGGAGTTTGGTCCATATTGACATGATGGCATCACACAGTTGCCGCAGATTTGTCGGCTGCACATCCATGATGCGAATCTCCCGTTCCACCACATCCCAAAGATGCTCTATTGGATTGAGATCTGGTGACTGTGGAGGCCATTTGAGTACAGCGAACTCATTGTCATGTTCAAGAAACCAGTCTGAGATGATTCCAGCTTTATGACATGGCGCATTATCCTGCTGAAAGTAGCCATCAGAAGTTGGGTACATTGTGGTCATAAAGGGATGGACATGGTCAGCAACAATACTCGGGTAGGCTGTGGCGTTGCAACGATGCTCAATTGGTACCAAGGGGCCCAAAGAGTGCCAAGAAAATATTCCCCACACAATGACACCACCACCACCAGCCTGAACCGTTGATACAAGGCAGGATGGATCCATGCTTTCATGTTGTAGACGCCAAATTCTGACCCTACCATCCGAATGTCGCAGCAGAAATCGAGACTCATCAGACCAGGCAACGTTTTTCCAATCTTCTATTGTCCAATTTCGATGAGCTTGTGCAAATTGTAGCCTCAGTTTCCTGTTTTAGCTGAAAGGAGTGGCACCCGGTGTGGTCTTCTGCTGATGTAGCCCATCTGCCTCAAAGTTCGACGTACTGTGCGTTCAGAGATGCTCTTCTGCCCACCTTGGTTGTAACGGGTGGTTATTTGAGTCACTGTTGCCCTTCTATCAGCTCGAACCAGTCTGGCCATTCTCCTCTGACCTCTGGCATCAACAAGGCATTTCCGCCCACAGAACTGCCGCTCACTGGATGTTTTTTCTTTTTCGGACCATTCATTGTAAACCCTAGAGATGGTTGTGCGTGAAAATCCCAGTAGATTAGCAGTTTCTGAAATACTCAGACCAGCCCTTCTGGCACCAACAATCATGCCACGTTCAAAGTCACTCAAATCACCTTTCTTCCCCATACTGATGCTCGGTTTGAACTGCAGGAGATTGTCTTGACCATAGCTGTGTCTGAAACCGCTCACTCGTTCACTCATTCACTAATCCCTATATAGTGTATGGCATTTGAGTGCACTATATCTGCAAGGAGTGAAGGAGATGAAGTGAGTGAATTCGGACGCTGACGTTTACACTGTGCGTCGGAGAGTTGGAGCTGTCGCAGAAAAGGCTTCGTCACGCGTACTGATAAAACTCCTTTTATCTTACATTACCTAGTTTATAAAATAATATTAACAACAATAACAATCATAATGACTTTATTTTGTAATTATACCTCCGTGCCAGCTTTGTAGTTTCATCGACTGAAATTGTACATTAACTCTCACGTTCACAGATGACGTGTCGTCGAGCGCCCTCCGGCGACCGTTATTATGTTCAAAACGACGATTAACGGATATTTTTCAAATCCTCCACTGGATGTAATGTAATCTCTGGTTTAAACTTGCTCGCGCCGAACTTTCATGCGCGCTCAGTTCTCTCCGCATTGGATTGTGGGAAATAGGGCTTCAGCGAGTATACATCGAATGTACACTCGAATTCAGAGAGGATTGTGGGTAAAAGTAGTGAATGAATGTAGGGAATGATGTCGTTCACTCAGAATTCGGACACCACTACAAAATGGCCGACACCCGATATAGTGCACTATTTAGTGGATAGGGAGCGATTTCAGACACAGCTCATGTCTACATGCCTAAATGCACTGAGTTGCCGCCATGTGATTGGCTGCTTAGAAATTAAGTGTTAACGAGCAGTTGGACAGGTGTACCTAATAAAGTGGCCGGTGAGTGTATTTATATATACACACACACACACACACACACATACTATATATATATATATATATATATATATATATATATATATATATATAAAATAATATAAATAATTTATATATATATATATATATATAATATTTTATTTCAATTTGTCAACTTGTTGTCAAAGCAATATATTTATTTTATTTCAGTTTATCTAACACTGTAATGAAAAATTTATTAATCAAAATTAATTTATAGTTATTTACTGTTTTAAAAAAAAATATTATTTGATGTTTATTCATAATTCAGGGATGGTAGTTCATTCATACAACTTGAAATGTTAAAATAATTATTACTAAATCCATATAATACCATAACCATAATATACATTAATAAATACTGGTGAAGTATTATAATGTCATTTTATTAAAAACTAACAAATTGAATAATTTTACACACAGAGGCTTATTGCAAATTATTACCAGTTGTCTGTATGTATAATTTTGTTGTTGTTGCATATGGTCATTCATAGTCTAACTTGTTTGAGCATTACATGCTGTTGTGTTAAAAGACTGTGTAAACTTTTAAAAATGAGTTTTGAGACCCTGAGTTCTGCTCTGTTCCGTTGTGTTGAGGTTTTTTTTAAGCAAGAACCATCATGTAAATGTTTTGTAAGATGTTGAACTCCACACACCAGCCTAATTATGCAGACTGAGCCTCCAGGAGACTGATTAATCGACTTGTCGTTCCGGCAACTCTCTGACTAATTGATTTTGAAAATATGTAATTTTGCACATCCCTACTCTGTCTTAAATATTTACATGCTCCTTGTCCAGCTTAATGCTATATAAATGATTTATGAGTACTTTTGTATTAAATCTCTCTGTTTTCTGTTTCATTAATGTCAAAGCTGTAATATAATTGGATTGTTTCAGACCGGTTTCATCACTTCAGCTCCTCCAGATATTCTTTGTTAGGATATGATAGAGAAGACAAATGGCCTGTCACCTGGATTCCTTACCAAAGAAAAGTACTTAGTGTCTCACTGAGTATTAGAAATACCATGGAACTGTAGAATTACAATATTCACGTGCAATGTCCATGATATTTAGATTTGTTACATTGTTTGAGCAAATTTCTGTTTTTCTCTGGTAGTGACAGACTCTCTGGATTTAAGTGTTATGATGACACACAGTGGTCAGAAATCACTAATTTCTGACCACTGTGTGTCATCATAACACTTAAATCCAGAGAGTGCAGATACTCCAAAACAAACTAAACCAAACCAAAATAAATACACGATTAAAACTCCTACGGTAATTAAACTTAATCCTACTGATTAAACTTAATCTAATGTCGGCCCTCTTTAGCTAAAACAGTGTTCATGTTGGAATTAACACTTTATTCCTACAGTATAAATAATGTGTTTAACATTTATTAACATGCCATTTATTTGTTTAAATCATTTCAAAGTGACTATTTAAATAAATACATATTTATAATTGTATATTATAACATAATAGACTCATTATAATGATGGACACTTTGTAAAATGTCACCTTCACCTTTAAATAATCTCTGAATTTTCAGAGCTATGGGACCATATTCCATATGATATATTACCATATCTGTCATAACCTTGACAACTTTTGTAGTTTTTTTTTAACTTTTCCCACCATGTCATCACATAGGCTTTTCTCTTTATGGCATCCAGGTACTAAAAGACCGATTTCAGCATAAATGAATGATGTTGGAAGTTCTTGGAACAAAGACTCACCTGGCCAATGAGAGACGAGTTTCTCACCGCTTCATAGTCATGGTTCTCGGCACACACTGTTTCAGTCTTACTGGTATCTGATTCTTTGATGGTATCATGGGAATTCAGCAGTCTACCATCTAGATATTCTCTGAGAGCTTCTGCAAAGCAGTCAAATGATTAGCATCAGCCTGCGTACACAATTTATAGGGAAACGTCCTCATTGTTCTCACAGAAACTGCTGAGCACACAGCAATACACAAACTTTCGCTTGAAGAAATGCTTCAACACTAAGCCAAGTTTATGGATTTACGTACACGTCGTCCTTTTCTCCTTGAAACTCTCTCAGCGGGTGGGATTGATTTAGAAGTTAATAATAAGCCTCAGCCTTGGATGAATAATTTTTCTGGATCGGAACTCCTCCAAAAGTCATTGTATATATCACCGATGTCACGCTGCCAGATTAAATCACTTTATTGAAGATAGGATTGGATGATGGATAGTGTTTCTGCTCTTAATGCATAAAAAAACACAGAAATATTTTAGCTATGTCTTATATTTACGATGTTTTAGCCATTAACAAGCAATGACCTTTCATTGATGCCATTTATTTAATGATCATACATGCACACATTTAATGTTCTGAAGAATATGACCCTGACTGAATATGAGTGGAATTCTGTGAACACATTAATGCATATCCTGTTTAGTTCCCAGTTTTCAGGTGGTCACATTGCATGAAAAAAAAGGATTACTACTACTTCATTTTGCTGTATTATGAAGAGGTTGATTTGACTGATTTTCCTCCAGTTGCCAGATGAAGCTGTCATGTCCTGCAACACATGCAGATTTTGTTTATAATAGGGAGGTTAAGTGAGTGTGTGTTTGTGCTGTAGTAGTCTGGGATCTGCATGCCTCCCTGCACTCTGATGATGTAACAGTTCAAATGATGTAGTGTGGCAGGAGGGAGGAGGGGCAGAGGAGAAACGATCACACTCCCATTTATTACAGGCTGCTATACCAATGCTTCATAATTTTCAAAATTAAGATTCAATGGTATCTTTTAAACTATTAGCCATTCTTTTTTTTTTAAAGATAGGACATGATTTTCTTTTTTCTAGCAACATGTCCATGAAATTCGGCTTTGCCTTTGGTTTGATAACTTTGATGTGCATTATCAGCCAAAAAGGTTGTCTAAATTAATTGGAATAAAACCAATATCGCAGTATGGTTTAGTGCAATTTATCCAACCTCAAAAGCTGCAATTTAATTAAATAAATATATGTGCTGCGTGTTTCAGAGTGAACAGGTACACTATGTTCTCTTGTACGCTAGCTCATGATAAGGTGTTTCAGAGCGTCTCTGTTCCAAGTAAAGTCATTTATGGATCTTGAGTTTTGGATTGCTTATAATGTGCAATTGGGAACGCAACATGCACCAACCATCCTCCCAAACTTGTAACGAGTGCTTATTTCGGTTTCTACCAAAATAAAAATTGTAAATAAAATTTTAATTTTTCTGAAATTCTCCTGTTTTATTTTGTTTAATTAATAATCATCATCATAATAATATGAATAATAATACTAATACTTAAAATAATTATTATTATTAGATTTTGCAGTCTTTGAAATTGCAATTTTTATCAGAAAATTCTGAATTCAATATCTCCCCGTTCTCATGCAGGCTTAGGGTTGTCACACTCTCTTTAAACCAAGCACCTCAGTAATTCTTTGGTCATGACTTGAATTTGACGTGTATTTCTTCAAACAATTTTTACCTCGGTGGGAATATTAGCATCTAGGATGCCTTAAGTTTTTTTTTATTATTATTATTTGTCCAGAACACAGTATAGTGATGCAGGCACGGAATATTACTCATTACTCATATTAGGCTACAGGCAGAGAAAATATGAAAACATTTTCTCAATTCACAAGTACATTTTTTAGAACTTTATTTAACTCAAGAAAACAATTGGTTCTAGTTATTTATCCACCATGGGAATGCATTAAGCATCCTTGTGTATGATGAATTCCTTGTGTCATTGGTTTCAGATTATTGGATTTTTAACTGACATATTGCTGTTTGAGATCAGATTTCATAACTTCACATCAGAGGTCGTACTAGCTGCCTTTTGATTCAGTAAAGTATCTTTCCTTCTCTGTACTCCTTCCTTGTGATTGAAAATTTGTTGAGAAAGCATTTTGTGTCCCTCCAAATGGCCCAGATCATTTTTTATCCTCTTCCCTGGTCTGAATGCTGCAACCTTTGTTTTAAAAACTCTTCAGTTTCTCTCTAGTGAACTGTGTAATAAGCTTGATGCTATTGCTCGCCCCTCCCCCTCCAGTCTGCTTACCTCTCCTCTCTCTCTCTCGCTCGCACCGCTCGGTGTGTCTTGTTTGGGTAGTTGAGTGAGAGACCGTCCGAGCCTGCTCCTCTTTCCTCCTGATCATGGCAGCAGTTCCTCTGCAGCAGGTGGAAGCGCAGCAGCGCTGATGGATCGCGGAGAGTCCCTTGCGTTGTGACACGAGACCCCGTGCACTCCGCTGCCCTTTAACCCTCCTCCTGCTCCTCCTCCTCCTCCCACCGCAACACCCCCTGGTCACGGCAGGCAGCATGGCTCCTCCAGAGCTCTCGCAAGTACTGCTCTCTTCAGGACCGCTTTAATCTGTCGGACTGATTGAGTCTAGTCAAGCGAAGCGATAGGACGGAAGAGCGGTGGACTCAACTGACAAGGGCTCGCTGGATGAAGGCATCACGTCACCGCTTTCGCTTTTGCTCCCCTTTCCATGGACCGAGCCGAGAGATGAGGGTGCCCGTCAAGAGCAGGCAGCTGGCAGAGCTAGTGGAAGCAATTGGCGGGCACCTCAATCGCCTGATGGATTGAAGTGCCCCGGCGCAGAATGTCTCCCAGCATCAAAAACTTGGATTGCTTTTCGCCAATGTTGTGCCACTGTAAAGTAGCATGCACCAACAGCACCATCTCACTTATGTTTGGATGCAAGGTAGGCTATTGTTTTGATAGATTTGTCAGAAAGATGCATGAGTGACAGTTGCTTAAACTTAGTTGCTTAAATGGTCCCTGGACTCTGAGCTGCTAATTGTCTTCTCACACTGAAGATCATTTTGTTGATGACACCTTTAGTGGGTTAAGATCTGGACATATGCTGCAGGTAACACCCTCATGGCAGTGGTCCATTCCATTGCATGTGATCCTAGTAGGTTGGAAGTCTCACAGACTCTCCAATTGTATAAGACGTCTGATGATGGCAAATTAAAGAGCTGTAGGGATCTCAACCCGACGCTCTTCCAATATCAGACTACTTAGCTTGCATGTGTGTTCCATTCCGCCACTGTGGTGCACGAACCACATGCATCTGGGAAAGAAATCCTGAGGGACTTCTAGGCTTCTGTTTGCTGAAACGAACTGATTTCAGCTTGAAGCCAATTAAACACAGCCCAATCGAAGTGTTCATTCCTAATCAAGAGTAAAGCTCGGGCAAAGGATTCCTTTTGGGTCATTTTCTGCTCGTCTAGTTCAGAGCGGGATAGCAAGTTATTTTAGTTACGTAACTGCCTGGTCCTCTGGGTATCTTAGCCTGCATCCCAATTATATCTACTATGCGAATGGGTTGTGGGGAAGAAGCTTGTTTTTTCCCCCCCGTTATTTCACGACTGAATGGTTAGTCCTCGTGGTCTCCATCTACAGTACCAAGCATCTCAACTTACACAGAGCGAAGAGGATTACGGCTTGTTACTTTGCGCCTACACCGACTGATCAGTCCTTTAAAGCTTCCTGTCATTATAGCTGAACCTTCTATTCTTCTAAGCGTGAGATCAGAGGGCTTGGGGAAGCCCTTGTTAACTCCTAATGACCGTCAATCCTCGGCAAGCACAGAGATGACCCCATGCCGTTTGAGCAAAGCAGAAACACGGCAATGGATGTTTCGATTGTTTATATACAACTGATGTATGAGTATTAGTTTAATTTTGCAGTGTATTGCACAATAATGAATTAATAAACATGAGCTTACAGTGAACGCAAAGCATTTCAAGACTCAACAGTAACTCCTTACAGTAAGACTATATCATGATCTACCAATGAACAACCCTTGTTAATTTCTACATTACTCCAGTCTTCAGTACATGATCATTCAGAAATCATTCTAATATGCTGATTTGATTTCCAAGAAACGATTCTTATCAACATTGAAAACAGTAAAAATTGTAATGTTTTAACTGTCACTTTTGTTAAATGTATTGCACCCTTTTTGAGTAAAATGATTCATTTCTTTTGAACAGTACTGCATTACCAAATTCATTGCTCATTAATGTAGCTGTAGAATCATTGTGACAAAATTGCTTGAGTACTGTACTTTTGGTTTAGTGATGAAAAAGACACTGTTCAAGGATATAGTTTTAAACAAAATCCCTGATAAGAATTTGCCTTAAACATGGGTCTTGAATTTGAGTTGAGCTATTGACATCTGTTTTGAAAATTGCATTAGCTTCTTGGTATCTGGTGGGTTAGTATAGTGCTGAAGAGATAAAAATTACAGTAGGTTTGCTGTAAGGGGGCTGAAGATTGTTTAAATAATACAGCACCTCTTCTCTTGCTGTCACGCAGCTCTATAGATGCCTGATTAAAGTCAGCTATGTGAGTGAAGCCTGTAGGAGACACAGGATTCCACATTGATAATTAAAGCTCACATGCATCCTTCTTCAAATGCTTCTTTGCTTTGCTTGGACTGTGCATTTGTCAGATGAAGTTCCTGAGCTAATCTGTGCTCTGCATAGCATTGATGTAATCCTGCTGGGATGTGCTTCTCACACAGAAAGTTGCTTCAGTTTTTTCATGTGTGATGTGTAAGTTTGCTCTTTTATTTTAGGGATTTTGTAATCGGCTTTGTTCTGCTTACCCTGAATGTGTATCATTCGTTGATTTGATTATTTCAGTGCAGACGTTTCAGTTTTCCTAGCTGATTTTTTTGTTCTAGGATGTGTGAACTTCTGAGGTATATCTTTTGAAATGGCGTCTTTATCAGCACAGATTACATTGTTCACATTATACATAGGTTCACAAAACAGTGCTTTGCAAGTTATTAATGAACAAAAGCAGTTGGAAACTGTATTTGACCGACAATAAACCCACATTTTGTGTGTACATGAATCAGAGCACCGTTTTTGTTTTCTTTTTCTTCCCACATTCATTGAAAATTTTTACGTGGAAAATGGGAAAAGGGCATTAAAATTGAACGTACCCCTATAATGCTTTTTCATATAGGGTACAACGGTGCTAAAGGCACACCTTAAAAAAAAAAATTAACAATTAAAAGATTTTTACTCTCATAGAGTATGATTGCAGAAAAAATTGCTTTACAGTGGTAACAAAAAATTATTATCATATATATATATATATATATATATATACATATATATATATATACATATATTTAATTTGATGATTATCTCTGATGAACACTCAACTTGGTATGTGATATTTTCCATCTGAAACTAGCCATGCTATGTAAACAAATGGAAAAGTCAGCCAGCTGTTTATTATCATGTTTATTATCGGGCCAGCAGGTGCACCTTTTACCCCAAGTACCATACTTTTACATATTCTTCTGTTATTGAAAAACTGTTGTTTTAAAGGACAAGTTCGGTATTTTACACTTAAAGCCCGTTTCTGATTAAATGGAACGGTTAAGATTGAAATTTGAACACATGCTGATGCCCCCCCCACCCCCACTTCCACAATGGTTGCATAGGTGCACTGGAACAATCCTTCATAAAACGCATTAAACTTTAGTTTACAAAGACGTGAAACTCAATGAGTGGGCTGGGGTGTTCACTGATATGCTCACACAAAAACCGCTGCAAAAGATGCTTTCCAACATGTTTTATCATAGTTTTCGTCCAGTCAATGGAGTTGAAAAAGTAAATGTTTTTTTTTTTAATCCTGGATGGATGTAAACATTTAAAATGGCATAATAGAAATTAACTTGAAATTCTGGTTGCTTTTAGCAACAACAACAACAACAACGTTTTTAAAACAATACTAACTATAAAATTGGTCATCAGCGAAACATCTATGTAAATATTTGTTTTCTACATGGCTAATTTAAATTCTAACCTTTCTCACTTCAATTTGAATTAGAGCCCGACCGATAAAGGATTTTGAAGGCCGATACCGATACAAATATTTGTTTGTTTTGAAATACGATATTCCGATATATCTGCCGATTTTTATTTTTATAAACGCACTACAAAACATTAACAGATTTCCCTAACATTAGTTAACATGAGTTTACAACCTAACATGAGTTTTAACTAAAATAATATGATAATGCATTTTAAAAAGAAACGGAACAGACTGATGATAGTGGTATTAGCTAGCTTTGTGGTTAGCTAGTCTATGATGAGCCACAATTTAGCAATGGATTGCGTCATACTGCAAATTGTAAAACACACATTTTCAATATAACAGGCCAAGGAGTGATACGTCTCATTGCTATAACGGTCACGCGCTATTAAACAAATACTTCAGTCACATTGACAAAAGTTAAAAGGACAGTCAGTCAACTACACTGTAACAATGCACCGTAATTATTACTAATTCCGCTTCACTCGGCTTATTTAACAGCAGCAAAACTGGACATGATAGTCACAAATTTTGTTTGAGTTAAGAGAACTGATGCTGATCTTCTTTTAATTGTTGTTCAAGCAATGTATGTCTCGTGACCAACTCAACGAGTGTTGCCAACAGGTACTGTGTAGAGTGCCCTCTGGTGGACAAACTATACAGCTCCAACACTCATGACATTCATGGTTCAAGCGTGTTTCGTCTGTTTTTATTTTATTTTTTAAATAGTCATTTATCGGCCAGTATAACTGCCGATACCGATAGTTTGGAAAATGCCTAATATCGGCCGACAATATCGGCCTGCCGATATATCGGTCTGGCTCCAGTTTGAATTACTTGTGATATTGCAAAGGCCAATTTTTCTATTGAAATAGAGTATAAATGAGGTCTAACACACAGAAGTCTAGGGTATAAATGAGGTCTAACACACTCTCTAAAATCACACAGCACTTACTGCCAGTTGATTGTGTGATTAATCTGAGTCTTTCTGGACTTTCTTTCGTTTCCAATGTTCCAGCATTCGGAGTGTGATCAATGAAATAGCCTGTCTCTCATTCAATCATTGATTCTTTATATGCTCAAATTGTGCTTCTTTTCTTGTTTCCCTCTTTATAAATTTTGGAGCAGCTACAGATCATCAGATACTCTTGTGTTAATTTCCGTGCTTGTTGGCAGCTATAGCGGTTAGTAGACCTGATGTGAAGGTCAGCAGATGGATGTCTTATGTCATACAAATTCCTTCTCTCTCAGGGATGTCGATTGTAGAGGAAGCATGTTTGGTATGCTCCAGACAGCTTGTTTTCTCTTAGCCTGCAGAGCTGTTTATTAGGTTTTAGTGTAATCCCTATTCCTCTCACTATCCCCACCTGCCGTTTTTGTCATCAACCGCTAATGTGTTCTTAAATGGAAATTGCTGTGAAGATTTAAATGGCAAATGGTATGAAATTATGCTTTACAACAGAGCTGCTCTTAACAGCCATCACTTACTAATAAACTAAATTGTACATGCATGGCTAAGACCCAGTGATTAGTGAAACTATGATAGAATAACAGAAAATTAAGGTAAATAATTAATCATCTCTGCATTTATTTTTTATGAGGGTTTTTTTTTTTTTGTACTGAGATTCAGCTATAATATTGCAGCCTGCCTTTTTAATTTTATATAATATATGCTAATATATTTTATATATAACAACCTGTCATTCCTGATTTTTAAATCGGTGTCACAAATATACATACATGTTATTGCTGAATCTTTACCGGTTAAGACTAGGGGTGTAACAATATATCGTGTCACAATATGTATCGTGGATAATGAAAATATGTAGTTCACCCAAATAGTTACTATAAAGAGTTTTAGTGTAAGTACTATATTAACCTACCATATGTAATGTTAAATATAATGTATAATAAAAAGTGGCCTGCATTATTTTAAATATATCCAGTCAGTGACAGAGTGCAAGCATATTCATCTAAAATAAATCAGTTTTTTCAGCTTCAGAATCATGAATATATTTTATTTTATTATTTATTTTTATTTAGTTACCATTGTCCTGTGCATTTGAGAACCAGCACCAAGTCCAAGCTTATTGATTTCCACACCCAATTTAATAACAAATATAGCATTTTAATGTTTTAACAGTTAATGTTTTGTTAAGCTTTTACCATACGTCTTGGAGAATCACAATAATATCAAATCGTGAGTTCATTATCGTGATATCTATTGAATCATGACATAAAGGTATCGTTACACCCTTAGTTTTCCACACATTTCTACTGGTATATACAGAAATATAGTCATGCCTTAAAATAATTGGACTAATTGGCAGAAAGATGCTAATTCCGCTCTAAAATGGAAATCACTGCTATTTAGCTCAACTATTACAAGGAGCAGTCTGATGTTTTATTTTGAAGATCTGCATTGGGCATTGGGATCCTTTTACATATTGACTTATATAACTGAGCACTTTTCATTTAGTCAGTAAACCATGAAGCTCCTTTTGTGACCAGCAGTTCCACATGCTCTCACTGAGATTCATTCATTAGCAATTCGTTACGTAATGCATGCTAAACTTGATCACCCTCTACCTCTTTGTTGATAAGCCATTAGAGCAGCAGAGGGAATCCTACTGAAGAGTGTAAAATGTCTTACAATGCGGTTGCCCCGAGTGCATATGATGTAACAAGGGCATGTACGAGGAAAAAAGGCAAGGAAGCGAAGTAAAACCAGGGAGACGACAAGCTATGCTTTTGTATGGAAGTCTTCATAGTCCAATCACACTCAATTTTAAGCATGCAAAATTACCCTACAACAAATATGAGCAACAAGATAGGTCGTCAAGCTTCAGGGTGTCTGTGTTGAACCGCCGATTTATTCAAAACAAAGTAACAGTTGCTGCATCTCAATTCACCTACTTGTACACTTATATGCCCTAAAAGTACTGTTTTTGTGAAGGAAAAAACACATCTTTTTAATGTATAACTGAATAGGCAAGTTTTGGGACATATATTTAATATATTTTCCATCTTTAACAGGCAGCTCTGTTGCTTGGTTATGCGACATGTCACTGTGTAAATTGCCCTGTCAATCATCTTGTCGCAGTTAAAATCCTCCACATTCAATTTAATTTATTTTCCATACCTTTTCGGAGAGAGAAGTAGCACGTTGATCTGCCAGTTGTGGTCCTTCACGTGGAGAACTTTCGTTATGTTTATGGATTTAATAGTTAATAATGACCAAACTTTTTTTTAATAAAATGTGGATACCATTGAATATATCTTTTCATCAGGTTAGATACTGATTATTAATCACACTCAAACTCCTTTATCTAGACCTCTCTACTTAACCATTGGTCTTGCACATATTTTTGTTACACTTTTTTTTAAACACTTTTTTAAATGGGTCTGCACTTCAGATTCTAACCTGAAAAAGTAGACTCTCGTGTCCTTTGGAATACTCATTTCAACACGATTTGAATAGGGGAGAGCGGGCACAACACATTTTGGTTTTTGCTCAATTATTTAAAAAAATAATGAAGTTAGAATAATCTTCTATAATAATAATAATCTTTTTTTTTTTTTTTTTACACAAGCAACACACCTATCTCTGCTACAAATGAACGCTTAAAGTTTTTTTTTATGTCTTACCATTTTCGTTCTGTTGCATTGAAAGTGACAGAAGTGCAAATGCTACAACTTACCCCATATGCGGGGTTAATTGTAACAGACAAGGGGGTTACTTTTAGCACTTGTGTGTAACACTTGTGTGTAACACATAATTCAGTACTATTTTATCTGCATAGTTTGATATTGTTTGTGCATCTGTGTGTGTGTATGTGTATATATATATATATGAAGAGTTCAGATGCAAAAGCCTCTAAATGCCATTTGAAATTTTCTTCTTTAATGACGATTTTTATCAAACTTGTATATTTAAGTTCAGTAATTTCACTTAAATGGCAATGATAATTACCTATTAATTGTTATTTAAGTGAAATTACTGAACTTAAATATACAAGTTTGATAAAAATCATCATTAAAGAAGAAAATTTCAAATGGCATTTAGAGGCTTTTGCATCTGAACTCTTCATATATAAGAGCTCTTTTCCAAAACGCGATAAACGCCATTTAAAAAAAAAAAAATGAGTTTGTCGTGTCATTCTGTTGTGGACAGAACCCTTTCGCTCATATAAGGATGATTGGATGATTGGATGACCAATCATCCTTATATTATGGATCAGGATCAATATAATGGATAGAGATATAGGAAAGGGTTGCACAGTTTTGCAATACATAAATAAAATCATCAAATATTGTAATTGCAATTGAATTATTTTTGTATGTGGCAGCTGCATGTAAAATTAAGGTATTATTAATATTTAATAATAATAATAGTAGTAGTAATATTAATAAAAGCAAGCTTAAAATCACATTTGAAAGGGTTTATTGCATGAAAAACATGCTATATTCTTAATAAATAAACAAGTGATCAATGCATAGTAAACGAATGTGAAATTCCAGCAATGTTTGTGAAAGTCCAACAAAATGTGGCAAAATAAATATAAAAAAATACTCAAACCTGAAAAGTTGTGAGGCTCCCTGTTTTCATTTCATTATCGTTGTACACTGGTGACTTAAGTTGTAACACTGTGCTACAACTAACCCTGTTGTGTAAAACAATATTTTAAGCCTAGCTAACAGTTGTCAGGTTTCAGAATGGTACTATGTTTTAGCCAACAAGACAGCGATTAAAGTAATATAAAGTTAGATTTGGTGACGTACACGGCACGCCCAACTCAGAAACCGGAAAAAAAAACTTATGATGAAAAAATTTACTTGCATGGTGTCAAAACACTCTTTGTCCAGTATCTCCAGTATCGTGAAATCTTCTCAAAATTTTACACAAATCAGCCGGAGACTGTCTTCTGGCAGCGAGAGAAAATAAGCGGAAACATGTAAAAGGACTGTGTCACATTCAACTCCATGTTTAGTTTGTACCCTCGCTCCCCTACTATTCAGAACGAGTAGTATGCGAATTGGCACACAGCAGTTGTTTTTGTTTTTTCTTTAATGCAAACCTAAAGGATACAGAAGTTCACCCAAAATTCTATTTAAATGTGTTTTTTTTTTCCCCAACACAAATTCAAGTTAATTGTACCCTATCAGAACAGATTCTGAATAAAGTTCTTGCATTAAAGTATGAAACATTTATAGTAACATTTAAAAAGGATTACAGTGTATTTGCTGTCCAACTAAAATGCATTTGTACTAAATCTTTTTGGGAGTAAGAGGTATAGCCAATTTTCAAACCTCTTCAAAAGTGTTTTAGTCTACATTATTGATAGACTACTCAAACAGAATCTGAATCTAGTTTTTCTGGTTCAAAAGCTACTCCTTAACTGCATTTTTGGAAAATTGATTTTGAGGCGTTGATTGAAAACCAAGCATTTGCTCATGGCTGTTGTGCTTGTCCAGTTTGAACATTCACAGTGAGAGCTTTCTCATAAAGGACCTACAGCTGGCTTCCTGCTTTAATTATAGTCATCTCAAGAGAGAACTGCCAAGAAACAGACAGCCGTCTTCTTTTTTGATGGGTAACGAAAACAAAATGTGTACTCTATTTGTTTTGTTTTTTTAAGGATTTGTGCTTCTAATTCGAGCAGTAAAACCTGTCTTTTTTCCTTGTCTTTTATGTACATCCACATCCCCAACAGTAGGTTCAGTAAGGTTCATTCATCAACACCGAACCAGAAATATGTTGCTTTTTTAAAGGTTACTTTTAAAGGTGCAGTAAGTGATTTCTTAGAAACACTGTTGATATTTGAAATCAACCCAAACAAACACACCTCTACCTTCATTACTCTGCCCCCAAAACACATAAACACAGTTATTTCAGGGAACCAAGTGACCCATAGTTTTTGTTGTTGCTTTATTTGTATTTTTATCTGGTGTTTGAGTGTAATGAAGTTCTGGCTGCTTCAGTTCTGGATGAGCAGTAGCAATGTGCTTTGAAAGTTTAATTTTAGGTTTTGCAGTGGGGACAGCTGGGAGGAGGGAGGGCAATGATGTTTTCTAGAGAGACAAGAGGCAGAAACTATTTTAATTCTGCTCACAGCAGATGTCAGCTCTTTCTTCATCTCCCAGGTTTAAGCACAAGTCAAAGTGCATGTGATGATCTCATGTCTCATTCCTGTCTGCCCTGTGGATATCAGTAGGAAAAGTGCAGGGAGAGGAAGCACTTATTATACTGCATTTATTGGAATGGTATATGAAGTTGTAATCAATTACGTTCTCTATTTTGAATTAATTTTACAACATCCCTGCTGGAAAATAGCTTAAGCTATTTTGGAACATCAAAGCCTGTTTGTTGCTAGTCCAAGATGGTCTGCTTGGTCCATCTAGAAACCAGCTTCAATGTTTAAAAAACGTCTTGGTTAAAAGAATATTTCACTCCCATAAAAAAATTCTGTCATCATGTAGCCACCCCGATGCTGTTCCATACTCACATAATCATACTTTGAGAGTGTTTCAGTGTTCTTTTTTTGTTCATATAGTGAAAGTCAATGGGTTCCAAAGGTTTCAATCTCCATAAAAGACATATAAAAGTAATCCATACTACTCCAGAAGTTTAATCTAACTCTTCTAAAGTGATACAATAATTTTGTAAGAGCAGTTTTCAGAACTGCATGATGGTGTATAACTGACGACAGAGCTTTAATTTTTGGCTGAACTATCCCTTTAAAGGCACTCTATGCAAGATCTGTACCTTAATATAACAGCTTTAAAGTCGTTTTGGTGGTTAACAAAGTCATAGTAGGGCGAATCATCCTGGTAGGAAAGCTTGGGGGGGACGCCGCCGGAAAAACCAGCCATGCAAGTTTGAGAGTGGCGCCCCTGACACAGCGCGTGAGAATCACGAAATGGTTTACGGCAACGACGTCACACGCATCAACAACATCATACTGTATGAAGCTACTTTCGAAACAGGGAAAGAGAATCGGACCGTGCTAGAAACCGGACAAGAGTCCACTCGGTCGGGCTTTCACTCGTTGGCGCGAGCTTAAAAGCTGCACTGGATTGTAACTGCGATGCTGACCTGGCGATCTTGTTGATGGACTTGTAAGTAAATCTCTTATTTATAAACTTGTTTGTATTTGTATACTAGTTGTTTCTATATTGTATGTTGCTGCACTGGCTTGTGGTATGTAATTTTTTACGGTGCTGTTCATTCATCCGTTGTTGATAATAAGACCAGTTCAATAATTCTCACATGTCTATAGCTTTCGATTACCAGAGCTTTAAGCAGACTTCCTAAAAACAGTCGTTTCTCTTAGTCTTGTTGTTTTTTCCGTTATGTTTTATTGCCGAGCTTGCCACAAGAGCTAGTTTGCCAGCTGAACTCAGGTGTTGTGATGTGTATTTATCACATATCTTTAGTCCTGTGTCTGGTTCGGATTTCTTATGACGTGTGTAAGTTACTGTTATATCAAGTTTATCTGACTAACAGTACACTTCCCGACTGTAACTTCAAATTGTGTTGATTATGAATCAATCAAATCTTGACGCTGTTGATGTTGATTCTTGCGATTACCATGAGGACATAGTCAATATCTCACATAATTATTAGGACATATATAAGCCTAGAGGTTGTAAATAATTGAACACAATTTGCTATTATGATAAATTGTAATCATGTCTAAATCATAACGTCCAATGTTATGAAATAATGCGACGTACATTTAACTTGATTGATGTCATCTGACATTTTGTAATTTTAACATTACAATCAAAAAACATGAATGAAATTATACAGTAGCCTATACACTATAGGCTATTTACTTCTGATTTTGCAGAAATCATGTAAAAACGCTATAAGCCAGCAAACGCGATAGGCAACTTTATTATTAAAAAGCAGTCTAGCACTTGACAGTATATGCAGTAACAGGGGAATAACGGTTATTTACGACAGTGCAAGTACACCACAGCGGCTCTAGAGGTCACTGTTTTACAAAAAAACCAGAGAGTGCATAGTGTGCCTTTAAGATTAATTTTGTTGTTGGATGAAAAGTAAATTCATCATTAAAGCTGCAAGCAGCGATGGGCGGGCCCTCGCACCTGTAGCGCGTCGGGGTGTGAGGCGGCCGCGTTGCATATTTTGCAGCTCAGCCGGTGCGGCTGTGAATTTGCTACGCTGCTTCATTAAAGGTCACTTCCTATTGCCAGCAGGTGGCGCTATGACTGTGGGTGAATGTCGGCATGTAGATTTGTTCAGGGCGGGACTCTTGTCAAATGTGTAAAATTTTGTGCAGATCTGGGCATTTACAGCCAAGTTACTACAACTTCCTGTTTCATGGCGAATCTTCGACGCTACGGACACGCCCATCGACGAAAATGCGCAGATAGCACAACTTTACATCGTCAATGCCTTTAGAGGGCACAGCAGAAATTTGAAGTCGATCCAACTAAATCCCTAGGTGGAGTTTGTTAAAGTACGTAATGAGTAAATCATCCCAAAATGGCGGTAAAATTAGAAATGGCTGACTTCCTGTTGAGTTTAGGGCAACGCTCCAAGAGACTTTTCTGTGTGTCTGGACATGGTAGATGTACCACAGAAATTTCGTACATGTCGGTCAAACATGCGACGGCTACTGCTTCGTTAAAGGTCACTTCCTGCTGTCACTAGGTGGCGCTATGACTGTGGGTGAATGTCGGCATGTAGATTTGTTCAGGACGGGACTCTTGTCAAATGTGTAAAATTTTGTGCAGATCTGGGCATTTACAGCCAAGTAACTACAACTTCCTGTTTCATGGCGAATCATCGACGCCACGGACACGCCCATTGACGAAAACGCGCAGATAGCACAACTTTACATCGTCAATGCCTTTAGAAGGCACAGCAGAAATGTGAAGTCGGTCCGACTAAAGCCCTAGGAGGAGTTAGTTAAAGTACGTAATGAGTAAATCATCCAAAAATGGCGGTAAAATTCGAAATGGCCGACTTCCTGTTGAGTTTAGGGCATCGCTCCAAGAGACTTTTCAGAGCGTCTGGACATGGTAGATGTGCCACAGAAATTTCGTACATGTCGGTCAAACATGCGACGGGGGCTGCTTCGTTAAAGGTCACTTCCTGTTGCCAGCAGGTGGCGCTATTATTGTGGGTGAATGTCAGCATGTAGATTTGTTCAGGGCGGGACTCTTGTCAAATGTGTAAAATTTCGTGCAGATCTGGGCATTTACAGCCAAGTTACTACAACTTCCTGTTTCATGGCAAATCATCGACGCCACGGACACGCCCATCGACGAAAATGCGCAGATAGCACAACTTTACATCGTCAATGCCTTTAGAAGGCACAGCAGAAATTTGAAGTCGATCCGACTAAATCCCTAGGAGGAGTTCGTTAAAGTACTGAGTGTGTAAATCGTCCCAAAATGGGCGCCAAATTCAAAATGGCCAACTTCCTGTTGAGTTTAGGGTATGGGTTCTTGAGGCTTTTTTGTGCGTCTTGATATGATACACGTCCCACCAAATTTCGTGTTTGTAGGTTGAACGTGGACGAGGGGCTAATTTTTTCCAATTTTCTAGGTGGCGCCAGGGAGCCATTTTGCCACGCCCATCCGCGAAACCCACAAAATACGAAATTTTTCACCAGTCCTGACATGCGTGCCAAATTTGGTGAGTTTTTGAGCATGTTGAGGCCCCGAAAATGGCGCTTACTTTGCAGAAAAAAGAAAAAAAAATTAAAGCTGCAAGCAGCGATGGGCGGGCCCTCGCACCTGTAGCGCGTCGGGGTGTGAGGCGGCCGCGTTGCATATTTTGCAGCTCAGCCGGTGCGGCTGTGAATTTGCTACGCTGCTTCATTAAAGGTCACTTCCTATTGCCAGCAGGTGGCGCTATGACTGTGGGTGAATGTCGGCATGTAGATTTGTTCAGGGCGGGACTCTTGTCAAATGTGTTAAATTTTGTGCAGATCTGGGCATTTACAGCCAAGTTACTACAACTTCCTGTTTCATGGCGAATCTTCGACGCCAGGGCCACGCCCATCGACGAAAATGCGCAGATAGCACAACTTTACATCGTCAATGCCTTTAGAAGGCACAGCAGAAATGTGAAGTTGGTCCGACTAAATCCCTACTTGGAGTTCGTTAAAGTACGTAATGAGTAAATCATCCAAAATTCGCAGTAAAATTAGAAATGGCCGACGTCCTGTTGAGTTTAGGGCATCGCTCCAAGAGACTTTTCTGTGCGTCTGGACATGGTAGATGTACGACAGAAATTTCGTACATGTCGGTCAAACATGCGGCGGGGGATGCTTCGTTAAAGGTCACTTCCTGCTGTCACTAGGTGGCGCTATGACTGTTGGTGAATGTAGACATGTGGATTTGTTCAGGGCGGGACTCTTGTCAAATGTGTAAAATCTTGTGCAGATCTGGGCATTTACAGCCAAGTTACTACAACTTCCTTTTTCATGGCGAATCATCGACGCCACGGACACGCCCATCGACGAAAATGCGCAGATAGCACAACTTTACATCGTCAATGCCTTTAGAAGGTACAGCAGAAATTTTAAGTTGATCCGACTAAATCCCTAGGAGGAGTTCGTTAAAGTACGGAGTGTGTAAATCGTCCCAAATCGGTCGCCAAATTCAAAATGGCGGACTTCCTGTCGAGTTTAGGGTATAGGTTCTTGAGGCTTTTTTGTGCGTCTGGTCATGGTAGAAGTACCACAGAAATTTCGTACATGTCGGTCCAACAAGCGGCGGGGGCTGCTTCGTTAAAGGACACTTCCTGTTGCCAGCAGGTGGCGCTATGACTGTGGGTGAATGTCGGCATGTAGATTTGTTCAGGGCGGGACTCTTGTCAAATGTGTAAAATTTCGTGCAGATCTGGGCATTTACAGCCAAGTTACTACAACTTCCTGTTTCATGGCGAATCTTCGACGCCACGGACACGCCCATCGACGAAAATGCGCAGATAGCACAACTTTACATCGTCAATGCCTTTAGAAGGCACAGCAGAAATTTTAAGTCGATCCGACTAAATCCCTAGGAGGAGTTCGTTAAAGTACGGAGTCTGTAAATCGTCCAAAAATGGCCGCCAAATTCAAAATGGCGGACCTTCTGTCGAGTTTAGGGTATGGGTTCTTGAGGCTTTTTTGTGCGTCTTGATATGATACACGTCCCCACCAAATTTCGTGCATGTAGGTTGAACGTGGACGAGGGGCTAATTTTTTCCAATTTTCTAGGTGGCGCTAGCGAGCCATTTTGCCCCGCCCATCCGCGAAACCCACAAAATACGAAATTTTTCACCAGTCCTGACATGCGTGCCAAATTTGGTGAGTTTTTGAGCATGTTGCGGCCCCGAAAATGGCACTTACTTTGCAGAAAAAAGGAAAAAAAAAAAAAAAAAAAAAAAATAAATAACCCTAACAGTTTCAATAGGGTCCTCGCACTGTTAGTGCTCGGGCCCTAAAAATATCAGAATATACACTAATGAAATTAAAACTTTTATTCTACAAGGCCACTTTCAATTGATAAGCAGTAAAGACATTTCTAATGTTACAAAATAAATGCCGTTTTTATTCATCAGTGAATCCAGAAAAAAAAAGATTACGATTTCCACAAAAATATTAAGCAGGGCGACTGTTTTCAACATTGATAATAGTAAGTTAGTCTGACATCGTCATACTCAGATTCTAGTCAGAATGTGAGTCTGATGCTTCTCCAATGGGCTGTGATTATGGGGCGTGTTTCAACTGAACCAGGAAATAAAATGCCTCTGCAATCAATTGGATAGACCTACAACCAATCAGAGCAACGAAGTAGGTGATGTATGTTTGAGCAAGGCATAGTTTTCAACAGAACTCAACCGCACACACACTGGAAGTAGTAGATGAATAAGATGAGTGTACATGATCTTTGTCGGTCTTTTAAAAAGAATTTAAGGAGACACTGACTGAGTACTTACTAACACGATCATCATTTTTGAGAGAAAGAGTATACGAAGCATATACGAAGTTCTCCATTTGGGATTAGAACTCGACAATTGTTGTAAATGAATTCAACCCAAGCACTCTTTGGTGACGTGGATGATTACGTTACTGTTGATCATCTGTCCGTCATTGTATAAATTTGACAATTTGATTGATATACTTGAATAACTGAAAGGTCTGATTTAAGATTTGGGAAATTATGTAACATAAGCCACTTGCACAAAACAAAAACAGCAGATGGACTGAATGAAAATGCAAATTCGCTCTCTGACAGTAGGTGGCGCTTATGGAACATCAGCAATTTCTTTGGGTACCGCGGTAAGCACACTCTCAGAAAAAAGGTACAAAAGCTGTCACTGGGGCGGTACCTTTTCAAAAGGTACACTTTTGTACCTAAAGGGTGCATAGTGGTACCTTAATGGTACAAATATGTACCTTAGGTACAAAAGTGTACCTTTTGAAAAGGTACCGCCCCAGTGACAGCTTTTGTACCTTTTTTTCTGAGTGCAGCGCTGTAATAAACACTACTTCATACGGAGGTAAGGGGAAAAGAAAATGCTTTTCTTTTGACAGTCAGTTTCCTTCAGAGATGCATTCATATAAACCCCCACCATCAATTCAATATTCAGTCTTTGCTCTGCTGGTGTGTCTGTGTTCTTTTCTTTGCGCCCGTCTTCAGCACGTCTCATCTCTGGCCTGTGTTAACATCCTGTTTACAGAGTTTGTAATATTTTCACAAAAATTATATTTTGGGAAATTATTGCAATGCAATTTGTGTGCAAGTCTGGAATTGAGATTGGCAAAATATAATTGTGTGTTTGGAGCAAAAAATGTCCTGTTCTGAATTTTTTATTTTATTTTATTTTTTTTTTTTTTTTTACAAAAATGCTCTGGCCTGAAAAGCTGGTCCCTACAATGCAAATCCTTATTGGTAGTATAATTAGGTCAAAGGCTCTCAAATGGGCCCGTGTTTCTTGGCAAATATAGCGGTTTATAAATAACTTGTTTGGGGTGGTAAAATCATAGAATTCTTTTAATTAATGTTCAGACTTTTATTGTCCAATAGAATGTTTGTCTTTTGTTTGAAGGGCCACACATTTGGGCTTTCAGTAAACACCTGCTCTGTGTGGTTCAGCCGAGGTGAATGTGCCAGACTTCATAATCCCAAATTATGCTGATTACGCATTTATCATGCAAATAATGCTTAGTATTGTGGAGTGAACGCAGTTGTTTTGGCAGCTCTGGGATGTGCAGCCGTGTTACAGAGCTCTCCCGAAGGTATTCAAGGTGAAGTGTCTATAATAAAGTGCTGTGTTTGCTGAGCTCTGGGCCTCTGTTTTCTGCCCGATAAACAGACAAGAGCTGACAGCTTTACAGCGGCACGGCTAGACCCGAGACAGAAGGGGCACAAGGAGCAGGCGCGGGGCTCTTCCACTCCTTGAGATCCTACACAACATCCATCAAACTGCATTTCTAACAGCCGCGCACCTCTCAAGGTTCACCCTGCTCTAGGCAGTGACATTGTATTGCAGAGGACGTCGTCTGTGTAAAGCCTGTCTAGCATTCGTTTTTTCACTCCTGTCAAGTTTTCCGAGAGCTGTCCTCCTTGGTTGAATAGCTTTGTGAGGGATCTCACTGCATTTATTCGGCTTTACTGACGTTAGCTCGGCTCGGACGGACCAGCGCAGAGTGAGAGAGCATTGAGCCAGTCGAGCAGCTCATTATCCAGGCAAGCTGGCCCCACAGTGAGCCTGAAGCCGAGTCACTGAAGCACTCAGCGGTGTAATGACATCTCAAGAACTACTCCCCGTCTGTCCCTTTCTCTCCCAGCAGTGGCTCTGAGTTCAAACTCACCTTTCAATTTCACTTGCTTTGTGGGCCGCTGAGAGTTGAGTTTGAACTTTGAGTTGTTCGGAACAAGGCAAAGAATTCTGTGCACAGGGTTTCTGTGGTCCCCTTAACCAAAGTGTCAGTAGTAGTAGCACACTTCTCTTCTGTCTAAAATACGCCAGGGCTCAACAATACATTTTTATTTTCTGCTAGGCTGGGGTGCGTTTCACAAAAGCATCATTAGCCAACTATGGTCGAAAGTTCCGTCGTTTTTTAGCGTAGTTCAATGAGTCGGTGGTTTCCCGAAAACATGGTTCCAACGAACATTCGCAAACAGCAACTACAGCTCTCGACCCGTGGTTAGAAGCGTGACGTGGACTCAATAAATACAATTTTTCAGTACAATTTTATTTAGAATACATGAAGAGTTCAGATGCAAAAGCCTCTAAGTGCCATTTGAAATTTTCTTCTAGAATGATCATTTTTATCAAGCTTGTATATTTAAGTTCAGTGATTTCACTTAAATGGCAATGGTAATTACCTATTAATTGTTATTTAAGTGAAATTACTGAAATTAAATATACAAGTTTGATAAAAATCATCATTAAAGAAGAAAATTTCAAATGGCATTTAGAGGCTTTTGCATCTGAACTCTTCACATACAAATGCAATTTACATCTTTTAGTTTTTCAAGAGATTCAAAGCGTTATTTTTAAAGAGTGTGCATGTGGGAACATGCTCTAGTAAGAAAGAGCCTTTGATTGAATCTGGAAATAAAGCAAAATATCTGAGAAAAATTATAAATAGTCCTCGGATGCCAGGTCTGTATTTTGTAGCAAAATATCTAGCATTAATTCGCTTTTAAACAGATTCATTAAAATGAGTTAATACTCCACCACCTGCGTGACATAATTAACCAACGTCATTGAACGACCAATTTGCAACAATATGATTTTGGCAAACAGTGATTAGCTAGTTGATTTCTTCAAAGATGCATCATACTATGGTAGTGTTGTATGGGAAATGCAACCCCTGGTTGAGACAATAGTAGTTTTTCATTGGTCCAAGCACTAAATAGACCATTGCATCACAAGCAGCTGGCAATTTTTTTTTATACAGTGGTCTAATTTTAGTTAAGTTTTTCAGGACCATTTTTCAGTGTTGAAATAGGGCAAGGGATTCCACCTTGAATATCTGCATATGGGCAAATCCACTCAGTCTTCCCCCATGCTGCTCGGATGCAGTGATGTTACTATAAGCAAGACCCCAACTTGGAGCTTGTCCCACTTTTTGGGCATCTACTTCTCTTAAAAAACTGCCCTCTTTTTCTTCCCTCTAGACTTGTGTTTGCATTTCCTAACCCACATTCCAATAATGCCATAGAGGCGGGTATGTATCAGGACAAGATGGATGTCTATGGATAAAAGGCACTGCTGAATAATATGCGATTCCCGTTAAGAAAGTATCAGAACAGTGTTTCACATATAGTCATGGCAGATTGGGGTCGATTGAGATGACTGTGTGGTGGGTAGGTTCTGGGGGTGCCTGGCTTATTTAAAAAAATATGTTTCCCATCTCAGGAGTTCTAGATCTAGAGAGAAATACAGTTGAAGTAGACATGAAGCTTAAGTACGGCACTGGTAGCTACAGAACTGTGAACCTGTTTTTTTTTTTTTTTTTTTTTTCAGATCAAGTATGTTACACTGCAGTTTGAATTTGCATGTCCAAGTCTCATTTAACCTATGTTAAAGTTACAATATGTAATTTTTTTCACTAACCTCTTACAATAATAAAGGCGTAGGTTGATGACTCAATATTCCAGCAGAATTATGGACCTTGTCGTTAAGCTGATGAATCTAATAATGTTTATGGATGAGGAATACATTGATGTTTTTAACATGACTGTGGGAGAAAGTAGGGCATTATTGCTAATGAGAGACAAATATCAGCGCCACACGCGAGTCCCGCGGATATAAAGAAATAAGGACATTCCATCGAACTACCTGCAAGTGCTGAATTCCAGTGATCTAGATCAACTTAGAACATGTCATCATGTTGAGCTATATAACATTGATTAGTTTTATGTACATTTGCTCACCTGTCTAAGAAAGTACATGCAAGAGCTGTCAAGTCGAAGTTAGTCACGGACGTGGAGCTCTTGGCATCTCGAAAGCGGCAGTCTGATATTGATTCTTGTTTTAGTTCTCCTTTTGTCCCTAAGTCTGCTTGCCATGGCCCATAATGATTGAATGAAATGACAACAACAGCACACGTGCCGCTAGATGTAACGCAATTGTCCACGTCTGTCGCCATGGTTACAATGGCAGTATAAACGGAAACTAGGGATAAAATGGATATTATGTCATTGACAGGTGACAAGTTTATTTTTAAAATTGGAATTTGATTTCTCTGAAATTAAACGTCTTTGGTGATGTGCAACTGATTTTTGGATATTTTATTACAAAATTCTTACATATTGTACCTTTAAATCATTTTGAAATAAATAAATAATTATAATTGCAAGTGAGGTGAGAATAAAAATATGTCACCTTTACTTCTAATTAAATGTATATTTATGTTAACTGCACATATATAAAACAATCAAAAAAAATACTGTTAGCAGATTGGTTTGAGAAAAATATAAGTAATTTCATTTACAGGGAATTCAATTGCTTGCAATGTTTTTTTTTTTTTACTTTTTTTTTCTTTTGGCAATGTAATCAATAAAACACAATCCTTTATTCAACATTTTCTCATTAACTGTGGTTTGAACATTAATCTTTACCTCCCGTCGGTTGAACATCAAATCACGTATAAAGTTCATTTTTGGGTCAGTGTAGCTGCAATAAATTAATTTAATATTACGCTGGTATAACTGTACACATTCTCTCTCTCTTTTTCTCTTTCTCAGAAATATAGATATCAGGATGAGGATACCACGTCTCCTCCAGAACACAACTCTCCGCACCTACCAGGGGATGTGCGTCCTCCTGAGCTGGTCCAGGTGTCGGAGAAGAACATTTCCCAGATTGAGAATGTACACGGCTATGTTTCTCATTCGCACATCTCTCCTATGAAGGTAAAATCTCCCAGAATTCCAATGGCTCCATGACACATTTCTGTGCTGCATGGCATCTATTCTGTCTCTGTGCACTTTGTAAACATGCTTCAGTGTTGCTTGTGATAGAATCTCCATCAGTTTCATGTTTACAAACAAACAAACAAACACCAAATAAATAACATTCACACACTAAATCAGACACTAGGACTGCAACTTAGAATTATTTTGATAATCAAGGCATCTGTTGGTTTATTTCTTAGATTAATTGATTAATTGAATAAAAAAATCTCCAATAATTACTAATTGTTAATTAATGATTGATAAGTAATATAAAATATTTAATTAGAATTTTTTCTTTAAAAAAAAATCCACACCCTGCCCAATGTTGTCCTTTAAGCACTGTGCAATTTGAAGGCTATGAAAACAGGAAACGAGCTAATGTCAGGATAAGCCTTTGTGCAAAATGGATATAATCATGCCTTTCTACTTTTAACAGAAACACAGAAGCAACACACATCTGTAAAAGCACCTGAAAGGGCAAGATAACTCAAATGATATTTTTTATAGTGATGTGAGTGAAATGCTTCCTGTGCATTGAAGATTATTTTCAGTATTGATTATCGATTTTTATCAATTTCTTTTTGCAGACCTATTAGGAAGAATTGAGTTCATCTGTCAAAATGTTGAACATCAAATCTAGGATGAATATTTCAGTTTCAGTTTTGTAGTTGGAATAAGAGATCATTATTAATAAAAAAGGGGGTACACATCTAAAACCCAAATTGGCTTCAGGTGCAGGACAAAAATGTAACAAGATAGAAACAAACAAACCAAAAAGTCTGCACACTGAAATTACAGCTACTAAAATGTATTTATATACAGTGCAACATTTTGACCATCAGATATTCTTCATCAGGCACAATGTGTGTAAAATTTTGCTTGATGAATGAAGACCTTGGTTGAATCATTGCACTGTTATACATTTTTGGAGCTGTAATTTTAGTGTGCGGACACACAGTATTAGGGGAGCACGGGGCACAACGTAACGCGGGGCTAGTTGTAACACACTTGTTTAAAATACTTCCACACATGCTAGCATGACAACTTGGTGTATTTACTAGTTGCCAAAATTCCAAAATCTTTGTAAGATATCACTGAAAATGTATTTAACCATAGCAAAAGTATATTTCTTACTCAAGTCAATTTTTCATCTCTAATTTTTGTGTTTATTTAAAATTAGACAAATCTGACATTTTAATCTCCAATCTGTTGTTTAACAGTTGATATGATTCTTTAATGCTTCGCTAACTAGCAGAAGACACTAGCAGCGTTTAAACTGCAGTTGGGGCATGTTGTAACACTGCGTTACAATATGCCCCTATTAGAAATATGCTGTTATACTCTATTCTTTTTTTATGAATTCTATTGAGAAAACTAGAGAAACATGTAAATAAAGACTAAGAGTCAATGTTCAGAAATGATTAATTATTATTTTGTTTTGAACTATGCTGTATAGCTGTGTTTTCCGGTGTGTTTGTTGTCAATTAAAAAATGCCATTATTTTTTTATATGAAAAAGTTAATAATTGTATTTTATTAAGAAAATATTTTGGTTTGACTTATTAGATCATAATCAGATAGCATTTTAAGCTGTGTTATGGTGATGTGACAATGTGCCCCTCACATGTTACAATGTACCCCACCTATGGGGCATGTTGTCACAGTTCACTTCCATTCTTTCGGGATAAATCAAGAAAAAAAGTATACACTGTATTAATAAAACAAAACCACATAATTGTACTAGACATGTGGGAAATGAATGTGATGAGGAAAATACTCTAAACCCTAAGTAGATTTACACAAATTGAAAAAAGTCAAAAAGCGTTACGTTGTGCCCCGCTCTCCCCTATTTCTTTGTTTACCAATCTTAGTTTTTAGCCTAAGCTAGATTGCTGGTTTCAACTGGTCTGGTCTTTTGTTTTTAATGGGTTTTGGGCTAGCTGGGAACCCAACTTGCAGAGCAGTTAAATCAACTGAACACTAGCTTGACCCACTTAAAAGTGCAGTATGTAAGAATGAAAACAAGTGTTCAAAGTCAAAATATTGGATATCGTTGTTTCTCCCGCCACCTGTTCCTCAGACTGCATGGCGCTCACAAGGGTTGCCAGTTTGAGCACACGCAACAGGAACGAGCGCTATGGACAATGAATATGGGCAACGTGCAGTTTCACAGACCAAAACAATAACAAACATTCCAGCCTGGAAATGCACGTTTCAAAGTAAAATAACTGGCTGTAGAAGTGTTTTTCAGAGAACGAGTATGCGAACTTAGCATGTCTCCTCAATATATGCAAACATATTATGGTATTTTTATGCTTTAGTAGAGTGAAAAAGTTACATACAGCTCTTTTAAATCAGCTAAGACCAGCTAAGCTACTTCCCCCTTGTCTGGATAGACAAATAGTTTGACGCTTGTCTCTTCACGTGGGGTTAAGGACACTGTTATTAACGACCTAAATAACGAGCTTTCAGCCTACTGTATAAATGACCTAGTGTTCTCACTCAATGACGTCTTGAATGGTTCTCCCAATGAACTATTATTATTCTCCATCATTTAACCATGTGGTGCAGACATTCAAAATGAATGTGGCAGTTTGAAAACTCACAATTCCCAGCACACTGAGCAGTGCTGATGTTTGAGGAGGAGCTGTGCTGGGCTCAGATCAGTGGAGCTCCTGCATGCCGACAGAGCAGCGCCTGACAAGCCCTGCCTGTCACCTCCTATCAGCCTCAGCTGCTCAGTCCTCGTACACACACAAAAACACACTCGCTCTGTCATCACTATGAGCCTGCATTCCTCCTAAATCAGTCCATGTGCTCTAGGCTGATGGTGCTTTCTGGCTGCTGGCCCAGCTGATGCGCACACTCTCTTCTTAACTCTCCCTCACAACAATATGAGCTCTGAGAACGCGTGCATCGTGCTACAAATATGCACCTATGCAATTTGTTTGTTTTCCTTTTCGGAATGAATCATGTTGCCGCCTCGCTGACCGCAACAGCATTTGATAGTTCAATGGCAATTCTAGTTGTGATTTAAGATGAGGATTCAAAACAATTTCCTTTGAATTAGGGTGGTAATGTGATAATCTTTTAGTTTCTGGCCCTATTAGTGACTGTAGTAATCTTACGCCACCTTCTGGCTGTTGTTTGTAATGTAAGGATCATTTGCAGTGTTATTTCAATGTTAATATACTGTATTCTATTCCATCTTAATTTACACAGCCAGATATAGGGAGCTATAATAAACATTAAAGAAACTGCTTACAATTATTTCATACTTCTATAAAAAGATAGCCTACACATTTTTGTTATTCTGTTTTGGTGATGTTGTGTGGTACAGTATATTGTTTCCATATATATATCAAGTATATCATAGTACTTGTTTCTGGATCCCATTTAAAACAGCAGTGTCACATTTTTAGCTGGGTTAGTGTCTCTTTAGGACTTTTAAATGTAAATTGTGTTTAAGCAGTGTCATTTCTTTGCCTTTGCTTTAACACAATATATTGAGTAATTTTTTGTCAGTGTTGATCATATTTTCCATGAATCAGATCTTGCTTCACGCACTCTCTGCCCTGATGATGACGTGACTGCACGCTCTCTGCAGCACACGACACATGAACCACATGCCCCTGGTCAGGTTTCTATTTACAGACCGCTCTTCTGGCAGTCAAGAAGATACAGGGACGCTCCCATCCAGAATATCCGATTGTTTAACCTTTGCTTCAGTGGCACACAGCCTGAGTTTGCCTCTTAAAGCAGATGCACTTGTTTAACGCCAGACTGACTTCAAGTCGTAGATGTTTGAGATTTTAGCTTTTTTGCCTGATTATGGGATTGTTATGATTCCCTGCATGCTTGGCTGGAACTGTCGGCACAGATGGGGATGACATCTTGTGGCTCTCCATGTCCCACAGTTGTAGCGTCCTGTGACTGGCCTGCGTACTTGTGAGGCCTACGACGATAAAAGCTCTGCTGTGATATTTTTGTCCGAATGAATAAATAGTTTGTTTGGTAACATCCAGCACTAAGAGAAGTGGGTCACGTTATCGATTTGTGTTAGCCTGGCTAACGTCAGAACCAAGTCTCATTGAGACCCAAGTCTCATATATATATACACTCACCGGCCACTTTATTAGGTACCCCATGCTAGTAACGGGTTGGACCCCCTTTTGCCTTCAGAACTGCCTCAATTTTTCGTGGCATAGATTCAACAAGGTGCTGGAAGCATTCCTCAGGGAGTTTGGTCCATATTGACATGATGGCATCACACAGTTGCCGCAGATTTGTCGGCTGCACATCCATGATGCGAATCTCCCGTTCCACCACATCCCAAAGATGCTCTATTGGATTGAGATCTGGTGACTGTGGAGGCCATTTGAGTACAGCGAACTCATTGTCATGTTCAAGAAACCAGTCTGAGATGATTCCAGCTTTATGACATGGCGCAGTATCCTGCTGAAAGTAGCCATCAGAAGTTGGGTACATTGTGGTCATAAAGGGATGGACATGGTCAGCAACAATACTCAGGTAGGCTGTGGCGTTGCAACGATGCTCAATTGGTACCAAGGGGCCCAAAGAGTGCCAAGAAAATATTCCCCACACCATGACACCACCACCACCAGCCTGAACTGTTGATGCAAGGCAGGATGGATCCATGCTTTCATGTTGTAGACGCCAAATTCTGACCCTACCATCCGAATGTCGCAGCAGAAATCGAGACTCATCAGACCAGGCAACGTTTTTCCAATCTTCTATTGTCCAATTTCGATGAGCTTGGCCAAATTGTAGCCTCAGTTTCCTGTTCTTAGCTGAAAGGAGTGTCACCCGGTGTGGTCTTCTGCTGCTGTAGCCCATCTGCCTCAAAGTTCGACGTACTGTGCGTTCAGAGATGCTCTTCTGCCCACCTTGGTTGTAACGGGTGGTTATTTGAGTCACTGTTGCCCTTCTATCAGCTCGAACCAGTCTGGCCATTCTCCTCTGACCTCTGGCATCAACAAGGCATTTCCGCCCACAGAACTGCCGCTCACTGGATGTTTTTTCTTTTTCGGACCATTCTCTGTAAACCCTAGAGATGGTTGTGCGTGAAAATCCCAGTAGATTAGCAGTTTCTGAAATACTCAGACCAGCCCTTCTGGCACCAACAAACATGCCACGTTCAAAGTCACTCAAATCACCTTTCTTCCCCATACTGATGCTCGGTTTGAACTGCAGGAGATTGTCTTGACCATGTCTACATGCCTAAATGCACTGAGTTGCCGCCATGTTGGCTGCTTAGAAATTAAGTGTTAACGAGCAGTTGGACAGGTGTACCTAATAAAGTGGCCGGTGAGTGTATATATATATATATATATATATAGACCATTTTGCAAGATGTAAACAACACTGGTCCAGAAGCACTTCCTGTTTCATTTTTTTAACACTACATAAAAGCAGGGATAAAATACAACCAACAGAACATATAAAACTGAATCAAAAAGTTAAACAAACCTCTTTAAGATGTTTTCTTTACATGTGAAATAAAGAAAACAGTTACAAACTGAAACAGGAAGTGTTTCTGGACCAGTGATGTTTACATCTTGCAAAATGGTCTATATCTATCTATCTCTATATATACTGTATACACACACACACACACACACACACACACACACACACACACATTATATTTATACATATATACTATATATGTGCACACACACAAACACGTTACTTATTTCATGACTTATCGAGAATGATACACACAGCTGATGACATTGTGACTCATCTGTCCAATCATTCTCACAATGGCTCCATGTAATGGAGATGACATCATTTTCTCACTGTCTTCTGCCACACAACTTCAAGTGTGTGCGTTGTATGAGTGTCTGCGGTTCATCATGATGATCCATGTTTTAAGAAAAGTGCTATGCGTGCTGCGTTATGAGCGATCATCATCATGACATTATGGGTGATTAGGGTTCAGTTATGAACTCGCCTCATACGCACATTGTTTTATTCCTCACTTGTTTTTGCATTTGCCAGCTGTTTGTTGCTTAGTGAAGTTGTGTTGTGTCAGTAGCTGCATGGGTTTCAATGAAGGGCACAATGCTTTTACACACTTCCCTGTCATTTCTAAAGCTGCTTGTGGGCACATTGTTTGATAAATAAATAAATAAATATGTATGTATATATGTATATGTATGTGCGACTGTTGGGTAGTCGTATTTATCATCTGAGAAACTGCGTGCCCTTCTTCAGGTAGAGTCTCTGGAGTGCGTTTTTGATGGGTCGTCAACATTAGGGGGTGAGGAGGTTCCAGCCCCCGCCTTTGCCACACTATACTCGCAAAGTGACACACTGATGCAGGTAACCCAGTGTGATTTTTATTGTCTTCATTCACACATTTTCCATTATTATTCATGTTATTCAAAGCACAACTCTCCATGCAAAAATGATAAAACGGATGGCACAAGCTTATAATTAAGAGAAAGCTGTTGCAGTTTGCTTTGTAAACACAAGGTGGCAGACATGTCACAGTGTAAGATGTCATGGATGTATATTGGAAATGTAGTTTGAATGATATAATTTAACTATTTATTGTATTTTATTTATTTTATACAGTAAACATGCAGTCAAAATGCTGTCAATTCCATATTTACTTAAGTTTCCTGTTATTTCATATTATTATTGTGTATTATTTTAAAGGAAAAACAGTTTTTCTTTGTAAGTTTTAATATTAAAATATAATCAAAATTTTCCTCTGACGTCAGTTACGCTATAGGCTACTGGATTGTTTTAACCAATTTTAAGGATTTGTTTTAAGGTTTTTAAGAATTTGTTTTAGGTCTGACTTCATGCTGTTATGTTACAGCCAGCATCTATTACTGTTTTACTTATTAAAAATGCATCACATTACCAAAGTAAAAGGTGTTGTGAACAATGAACACCAATTCACATTGACTTTAATATCAAAAGTGTTCTGTGGATTCAATTCTTATGAAATCTTTAATTTCTTCTTTTTTGTTGTTGTTTGTTTTGGAAAATATGTTATTTTAATCATTAGTAACTAATATTAGTAATAATTTTGACATATTTGGGGCAAAAAAAAAGTTTAGCTAAAAAGAGATTTGAAGATGAACTCTTTTTACGAATTGTATATCAGTGTGAAATGTTTGTTTCCAGGGTAACCCTTTATGTTATTTGGAAAGAAATTACCATATCTGTTGTTGTTGGCGCGTTTGAAAGGGCAACTTTCTCAGATAAAATTGGCATTTGACAGTGTTTGGGTCAAAGGGGATTCAATAATTAATGTTTAATTTAAGTTATTGCACAGCAACTCTAACAAACCATGTTCATCCGTATAGGTCAGACCATTTGGTCTCTTTGGGGTGTCCAAATATGATGTAAAGCTTAAGAGATATGGTTATCATTCAACTAATGAAATCAGTATGTATTTTGTAGAAAGCTTTAGATTATCTTCTGTGTATATGCATTTGTTGTCTTTTCAAGAAGTGATGTGTAACTCTAGCCTCTCTCTGTTGATGCATTCAGAGAGTTGTTTCATGTTCACTGAACAGAATGTCAGACCGCCTTTTTAAAGTGGGCATTTGGTGCTTATAAGATTTGTGGCAACAAATGTTTTTTCTGGGGGAGGTTGTGAAACAGGACACGCATCGTCTTTATATTAACAGGCCTACAGACTTCTATGCAAACATGGTACAGAGGGTCTGCATATATCTCAATTACAGTTAGTTAATAGCAACGTTATTTTGTTTAAAAAATGTGGCTTTTCACATTTGCCTGACAGTTCTTGTTTTGGACTTTCCATGACGTTACACATTAAGAATAGAAGATTACTATTTCTCTCTTTTTTTAATTTATAGTCTATTTTAAAATTTTCATCGTTTTTTAACTTGGTCTTTTGGGGTATTATTTTGATATTCTCAAATTTGGGGATGGTAAGATAAGATACAAATATTTTTTTTGTTGATGTATCTCAATTAAATCTCTTATGTTCATCAAGATTCATTTATTTGATCAAAATACAGTAAGAACCATTATATTGTGAAATATAAGAATTTTGTAGCACCGTGTTCTATTTTAATACATTTTATAATGTAATTTTATTCCTCTAATAGCAATTAACTGAATTTTCAGCAGCCATTACACCTGATCCTTCTGAAATCCTATTAAAATGCTGATTTGATGCTCAAGAATCATTCCTCATTATTATTATTATCATTGATGTTGGAAACTAATCCATTTGTTCTTAAAGGATTAGCTCAGCCCAAAATTTATATTTTTCATTCACCTCAGTGTAACAGTTCTGTTTGTTGGTCATTTAGTTCCTCTTTCCCTGCTCTGTTTAGTTTCAGTTTCTTTGGTTTCTGTTTCTGTTTGTGTTTGATTCCATGGTTAATTGTGATTTGCACGTGACGTGTCCCGTTTAGCCTTATCATTTGTTCCCTATGTATATATAGTCTTTAGTTCTCAGTCCTAGTTGTCGGTTCTCTTTTTTTACCTTGAGTGTGAAAAGGTAAAAAAATAATAATTTTTTTCTCCTTTTTTGAAATTACAATACAATAATAAGAAACACAACACTAAAAATGTCATATAAAATCCATTTGTCCAGCTATCATGTTCTAGACCGAGAAAATAACTAACCAACCAACCAAGTCATAGAGAGGGATTTTTCCGCTGATGTCGACTGAAGGAGTAAAAGAATCAGTGTTGAAGTTCAAGATGCCCTAAATCTGGTAAAACACATTTATTGGTTGCATAGAGTGGAATAAACTAGTCGCTACTTAAAATGTATTTTGGTATAAAATTTTTTTTTTTTTTTTTTTTTTAACCTTTAAGCTTGTTACTTAGTTCAGGGGTTCTCAAACTCGGTCCTGGAGGGCCACTGTCCTGCAGAGTTTAGCTCCAACCCTGATCAAACACACCTGAGCAAGCTAATCAAGGTTTTCAGGATCACTAGAAACCATAGATATCTATATAAAGGCTAGATGTCTTAAGGCGGAGTTTCTATCGTCATCACCGGCGGCCATCTTGTCATAGGCAAGCTGATGTAAGATGAGTGGTCAGCAAGAACACAAATACTCTTATCTCGTTGAAATCTTGACGGATTTACAAACGTTATTAACGTGGCTATAATTATCTGGATGATTATTTATTTATACACTTATTATTCATAAGTATGCTGTGTCATAACTACATCTCTGACGATTATAACAAACCAAACCGTTTGAAAATCTGTAGAAAATTGAGCAAGTTATGATTATTTAAATAGTGCATGTATCATTAACACAATGTTACGAGTGAGCGAGCTACCTGTGACAAGATGGCCGCCAGGTGCAGACGTCGACCTCCATTGGCCTGCAGCGTGGACGAGATATCTAGCCTTTATATAGATATCTATGCTAGAAACTCACAGGTAGGTGTGTTTGATCAGGGTTGGAGCTAAACTCTGCAGGACAGTGGCCCTTCAGGACCGAGTTTGAGAACCCCTTACTTGTGTGTATATTACATGACATCTCTCGAACTTTGAGAAATTGAGAGCCGATCACGATATGCAAAGCTTATTGGTTATTTAATACCAATTCAATGTAATGACACATGGGCTTTCCAACAGATGTAAATCAATATTTACAGAGTAGTAAATGTATCCCTTCACACGTGTCCTGCAAAATCACATCTACTGTCCTGCAACAGAGAAACAACTAGGTGGTCTCCCTATTTGTTTATTAAAGGCTATTGAATTTGTAACCTCATCATGCGTGTTGATTACACTCAGTGATCCTGTCATTGTATGGAAAGGGCCACGTGAAGTAATACTGTAGCATAGGCATGTTTGGCAAGCAAGACCTCATGGTTAAGGAGATGATGACTGCGTTTTTATATTTGGGTGAGCTAATCTTTTCATATTCTCTGGTCTTGGGCTTTTCCATGTTTGTATTGTGTTCATGTCTCTAGTGCTTGTCATCAGCAGTGGAGAGTTATGCAGTAATGTGGCTGGAGCTGCAGGGCAGTAAGTGCATTAGTTTTGTCCAGCCATATAAAGTAATGGGAGCTGGAGGTGGAAGCGTTTCTGCCTTGAATTCTAATAAGGTGCTTTTCTGACTCAGGTACAATCAGTAATTTGTTTTAGCCTGTAGCCTCTGTGGGGACAAGTGGATCTGTGATGGGGCACTAAGTGTACTGTGAGCATGAAGACTTCAAATCCCATGTGTTACTAAATAAAGTGACGCATGACCGATGATCACAAGGAGACCAAATGGCTGCCAGTAAGCTCAGACTCCACTTGGTATGTTCCTTGAGTGTTAAATTTTGTCATTTTTTTTTTTTCACAATTCTTTTTGAATATGCATCTCTGCTGTTTAAGTGAGGCTGGTTTTGTGTTCATTTCTTAATGGTGACAACTTTTAGGATGTCAGAGCAAGCTGTCTCTTTTGAACGGAGGAGGAAGCATTTATTGCTGAGCTATACAGATTTTGTCTCAGTCCTTGTGGATTTTAATTGATTGTAATTGGAGCTTTATTTGTTAGCAATATAAATTATAATCTCACAGTCTTATAACTTTATATCTCACAACTTTGTAACTCAGTATTCTTCAAAATATGTTCTTTTGTGTAAGAAGAAGAAAGTCAGTCATACGGGTTTGGAATATCTTGAGGGTGAGTAAATGATGCGATTTTAACTTTTGGGTGAATTTATCATCCCCATATTTAGTGCAGATCACGTTCATGAAACATGAACGTTACTTGGTGCTTTTTTTTTTTACTTCTGCGGAACTGGCGTCCGAATAACCTCTTTGGCCATGTCATTGTGGTCTAATCAGAGATTGGGCGTTTTGCCTGAGAGTTGAAGGATGTGACCTCATAAAAGCTGCAGTAGCTGTAGCTGAGAGAGACAGCATTACTGAAAAATGAGCTGTGTCATTCTTGGAGAATCTAACAGACCACAGTTTAGACCAGCCGTCGCCTTACGGCCAGCATGCAGGTCCACGTGTTCACCCGTAAAGCTTTTTGGCGGGCTCAAGTGGGGACAAGCTCCTAGCCCCCTTTCTCACTGTCCTATCCTGCGTCCACTGCATCATGGGATCACCTTGACGCAGCTTCTGGTGGTGGGTGGGGAGTTCGGATCAGAGCTGAGGAGTACCTTGCTGTATCGGTCGGTCTGTCAAACCCTGGATGTCACGCTGTGCCGGGTTTCACCTCAGGACTAGCAAGTGACATGCTGGCCTCCATTTGGTACGCCAAAAAGATGGGACGACGTCTGATCAGTAGCATTAGGAGGACCAAGAGATTGCAGCTGCAGTTGCTGGTTAGTATTATATACGTGAAGCAAGCTGGTTTGTGGAATGCATGCCGACAGAACGTGTTTGCTCCAGACAGAATGACTTTGAGCTGTGCATGTAAATTACAGGACAGATAAGCGGAGGAAAAGATTGCCTCCGCTGTAACATCCTCCTTTCGTTTTAAATGCAACGCTTTACGGACATGGTTTTAAAGGTGTAAGTTTATCATTTAGTTTTTGTTAGAAGCAGTATTTTATATGTACTTTTATACTGAAGTATGCACAGATTTGGACTGTCCAGAAAGCAAAAAGCAGAGTGTGTGTGTGTGTTGAAATGATTGTTTGTTTTTTACACATAGCCCCTAAGGGGACATGGGGTTGGACAAAAATATGAGAGGGGAGGAAACACTTGTATTTCATTGTTTTTGCATTTTCTCTTGGAAGTGTTGCGTTTCCCCGCCTCATTATTTCACTCACAAAGTTTTTCAGGGGAACTCAATAGTGTTGTGAGAGAATGGAAAAGCATTGAGATATAATATTTTCTCCCATCAAATTTTTCCCCATCACCTCGTCCCATTTAGGGTTTTTTTGTTTTGGTTTGGTTTCAATTGGTTTTGTTTTGTTTGGTTTGTTTTCAGTTGGTTTTGGTTTAGTTTCATTTAGTGGTAGTAAAAGGTTTTTTATGTACTGAGGCACAACGTTCTTTTGTTGAAAAGAAAAGAAAAAAAATGTGTTGTGATTGCATAGTTTTTTACTATATTAGCATGATGATAAACTTCTTTAAAACATGCAACCCTGGTTTCACAGACAAGGCTTAAACTAGTCCCAGACTAAAATGCATGTTTGAGCTGTTTTAACTGAAAGCAACTTGCACTGACCTATCTTAAAATATATCAGTGCCATTGTTTTGTCTCAAGATGCACACCAGTAATGTTTTTGTCTAGGCATGTTTATAAAAGCTACTTATGTCCTAATTGAACTAATGCATAATCATGGCTTAATCTAAGCCCTGTCTGTGAAACCGGGCCTTAAAGTGACAGTTTACCCAAAATGAATACTCGGTTATAATTTTTTTTCTTGCTTCCGGAGAATGCAAAATGTGTTGTTAGGCAGAGAGACAGTGCAGCTGTTTTTTTTTTATACAACAAAAGTAGATGTTTATTTATAATGGCAAGCTTCAAAGTGACCAAAAAAGCTCCATGAAAGTATCCTTTAAGTAGTCCATGTGATTGTGTGCTCGTCTTTCCTCCCATAAACATATTGAATGGCTTCAGAAGATTTGGAATATAGCAAATGAGTTATATGATTTCTGAATCTTTATTATGCTTTTTTTTGCATTATTTGGATGAGAGCTGGTCTGACATTCTGCCATGCAGTGCCGTAGAATTTAGTTGGGACGCTAGGGACGTGTCCTTACCAATATCCAGTGACACCGATATATCCCTCGCAATAATTTCGATCAAAACTTAAAATGTTATATATTGTTGTCCCTGTCCTCAGCAATTTCAAAATCAAACCTTTGCCTCTGCTGCCATGCACCTCCTTTTGTGTTTCACAGAAGAAAGAAAATATGTAAAATGATATGTAAATTTGTGTGTGTGTGTGTATATATATATATATATATATATAATATATATAAACATTTTATACAATATTTTTTGTTGGAAGCAGTAGGATGGATAACGAAAGCTCATCACATGAGCTCATCCCCATGCGTTTTTCTTATCACTAGATATGCTGCATTTTAAAAGTCTCTCGGTGGTTCTGCATTTTTATACCTTTAATGTAATTGTGTGTCTGAGCATGAAAGGAAAATGTACTGCGAATATGATAATGGAACAATCATGTGGTGTCTGCCGACAGAAGATATACACATTATTAACATGTAGAGTAGCACCACATGCCATTTTTATTGTCACCCCATCTCTGAAATAACTGCTCATCTCTTTGCTTGTTTACTGCTGAAATTCATATGGCCTTGAGACTGAGAGCTTGGGGAAGAGGCAAGGGACGCTCCGAAGGCTTTTGTCCTTGTATTGTGCTATCGATTGATTGCCCATAATGCTGGTGGTTGGGGACAAGGAGGAATGGCTCAGACTGTGAGGTGATAAACAAAAGAGACAGCTGCTTATTAGAATGGAGAGGCATCTTTAAAATGAGTCAAAGTATTTCAACAAACGCGTCTGTTTGTGAGGGCACGCTTTTGTGATTGAGTGTATAATAGCAGTAGAAAATTGGTTCTAGTTTGTGAAAAAAAGTGAAAAGTCTTGTCCAAAATGTTTTTACTATGTTTTACTTAGTGTTGTCAAGATTAAAGAGCTACAGAAGCTTTTTGTATATGTAGTTGAATTTTATTACAATTAATTAGAATTTAATGTAATATAACATTACATTTTAGTTTATTCATTTATCAATGTATATACTGGGTGGCAGGTCACCATTGAAAATCAAATCGAGAATCAAATCAAAACATTTAGTATGAAGAAAGGTTATGGCAAAGAGGACACGATCATCAGATTGTACTTTCAAATACTAAGAAATACTGACATGATCTTTGTTTTTGCTGCTTTTCAATGTAGTTTTTAGGATGATAATGTCAAATGTGAAAAATCTGTATTTTCACTAGTGGTTCCCAGTGTTGGACCCCATTGCATGAACACCAATCTCTGTTTTTAATTAATGTTTTTTGTCAAGGCATAATTGTTTGATTATAGAACAAATTAATATTAATGTTCATTCATTAATATTTAAAGCAGGTAGTTGAATTAATTTTGACTGGTGAAAAAAATAAATAAATAAAGACGGACCCGGTTTAAAGACTTGATTATTATATAGGTCTGGGTATGAGATCAATTGACTCAAGCAACCTAGCAACCATAAGCATGCTTGTTTTTTGTTTTCTCATAATACAGTCTGCTTGCTTTGTAGTCTTTTGCTCTATGGGGAAATAAATGAGCTGTGCAGTAATTAAATGATCACGCCTCTCTCTGACATGTCATAGGCTGAACTGAAAATTTTGTTTTGGAACAATGATGTTCTGCTCTGACAGTCACAGAAGTGCAATATCAATCCTGTGTCTATTAATGTGACAAAGAGCTTGTCTTTCCTGTAAAGTATGATTTGCCATTCTACAGCACTTTGCTTCATCAGCAATGCAATAAAGCCCGGAGCAATTTTGCTTCGGTACACAGATTTTACATTAGACATTAAGTGGCGACTCAGTCCAGTAGCAAAATAGTTTAACATACGAAAGTAAAAAAGGAAAAAGTCCCTAGATAGTGTTATTAATAAAACCTAAGTGTTTAATCTTGCTTGAATGTTACTAATTTTATTAATATCACCATTAACTGCATCAAGCCAAAAATATATGTGAACTTATTTACTTGACATGCACAGAATATGGGAATTTTTACTCCCTCCAGCCAATAACTCAACACACACAATTTATAGTCAGCCCAAACCATGTTTATTTATTGTTAAATTAAAGGGGTGATGAACTGAGAAATCTAATTTTCCTTGAGCTTTTGACACTTAAGAGGTCATCATATTATAAGAATATCCTGTAAGATTCAAAACTGAAAACGTCCTTGTTAGTCCAATAAAAGCTTTTATTGACACCAGGCTCAGCAAACGACTCGTTTTTCAAAGTGGGAAACTATGACGACAAAGAGGATAAAACACCACCCCCGCAGAAGAAGATCAACGCCTACTATAACACAGCCGGTTTAGCCCCGCCCACCGATTCGCGCATTACACGCATAGCTAATTATTAACATAGGCCTACCTCGTGATGACAAACCGGATCGAGCTACCGAGCGAGTAATACAAAATATTGTGCAGCGCCTGGTTGTGGAAGAAGACAGTCACTGCATAAGCTTCCTCTGGATTCCAATAGGACTGCATGGATAAACTTTATTTTTAATGACGTTCCAGCTGATGAGGGTAAAATATTGTCCGTCTGTTCGCTTCATTTCACTGAGGATTGTTTAGTTAACAATACTGGATTTGCAGACCAATTAAGAGTAAAGAACGGTGTTGTACCATCTATATTGGATCTGACAGGAATGATGCAACACATGGACTCTGGGTTGAACATGTATGGGTGAATCATTTCGGTTGCCATTTTACAAGATTGGACATTTTCAAAACAATTTCCCCCACGTGCACCGAAGAGTGAGTTGAAACTCATTATAATATGCAAAACTGTTATCCACTCACAGCAGTGGGCGTTTACTTCCAAGTCTTCAATGCGAGACGTCCATAAAAACCGAGCGTTTTTGAGCTATGCTCAAAACTAGAGTAGAAAATAGCCTATTACCTATTCATTTTGATTAATTTTGAATGCAAAAGCCAAGGGAATGTCATAAGTTGACCTCAGATGACAGTATAATAAATGTTAAAAAGCCAGTTCATGACCCCTTTAAATTTATTGTAGTCTTGGTTGTAGTTATTGTGCTTTTGTTAATTCTACTTCAACCAAATTTTGTGGAGGAATTTTCTCTAAAATGCTAAAATAGTTTTTGATTTTATGTACACGTTGATGTCAACAAGAAATGTTTTTCCCCCCTCCCTCTTAAATATTAATCTCATCGATATTGATGTCCTCATAGCTATGTATAATTACATCCCTGCACACATGTGATGTGACCCAATTTAGGGAGTTAACTCCTCAGTTGAGAACTACATGTCCAGAGTGATCTGTGTTACAGTAAGGTTTGGATAAGGTTTGTAAACTTTCACGCTTTTGTGTAATTGTCAAGTCCAGCTGTTGATTTAGGACACCTAATTGGATCTGAGAACTGGATCTAGTGTCATCATTGCGATGTATACAGTAGCAGGAATCTCTGTACGAGTTTTAACAGTCTTGAGCTGCTGTGATGTCGGGGGTCTGGAATCTTGAGGTGTCCATGAAGACGGTGTGCCATGGTGAGGGATCTACAGCAACACTCATTAAAAATAAATGCACAGTGTTTTTTTATTTAATTGCTGATGAATTATTGATGCACACCAACATTTAGAAGGTCAAATTTAAATGAGAATGCTAGAAAGCATGACCTGAGGCATTGTCTCAAGGCAGCGATTTGTGTCATTGTTGGCTTTCAAACACAACTGTGAAATATAAAATCCAATATTTTTTTTAAAGAAACAAGGTTAAATAATTAATTTATTTGCATCCCTTTTATTGTTTATTTAGTAAATGCAAACACTGTATTCTATTAAAAGCAGCTTTAGTGCATTATTTCCCTTAACCACAAAAGGACGCCATAGATTGTTTGTTTGTTTTGTTGTGCTAATTTGAAAATTGCCGGTATCACTGAAGACGGTTGCCAATATCGCCGATCAGATGCTGTGCTCTAAAAGGCCCATTGCTGGTATAGTACTTTAATTTCTAATAAAGCCCTGTGCATATAATCTATTTAGGTGTAGAAGGCAGGGCTCAGGCTCTGTGGAGTTGCTTGCTTTTTTTGATGTGGAAGCTGTTGCCATGGTTTTGGTCCTGGGGGAATAGAGGCACAAGCTGTGACAATGTCTGTTACCTCATTTGACACCTGTGGCACACCTTGGATAGTTTTTACCGGCACAGAGTATTAGGTTTGACTGGGAGCGTTGCCGTGGTGGAGATCTGCAGGAATTCTAGTCTTATTAACATAGACGAGGTTATTTTTTGCAATCGCTTTCTCTCTCTTTTTTTTTTCTGACTGTGAAGGCACAGGCTTTTGTCTCCCCCTCACTGAATCGTGTGTGTGGAAAGAGACTGCAGCGTGTGAAAGCTGATCTGTGTCAGAAGGAGCATCCAGACAGCATGGAATCGTCATCTTCTGTACGCGTAGCGCACGCTCGCTCGCTTTCTGGATCTACCTATACCCCTGGATCTCACTGGATCTATGCCTCTCTCTCCCGTTCGGAGCCGTACGTTTGCTTTCACAAAGTTTTATAATCATTAGGTAATCGTATCTTTTCCGACAATGAAGCTTTTAGTCTAAAGTGCAAGGAGGAGGGAAAAAATCAATAGCTTTGCTGAAATAGTTTTTGTGGCTCGGCTGTCTCTAATGATCAGCCGGAGAACTGGAGTCCTCCGAGTGTGGCCATGCCTAAGAAAAAAAGGACTACAACAACACCATTCGTTTCTTTTTCATCAGGGTACCACCCTGAATGCCAGCATCTATATTTAATGCACAGTGGAAGGCTTTCTTTTGCTTTTAAGAAAGTGATGTGATTGATACCTGCTCGTGGACGATCTTGTAGCCCCAGTCCATTTAGATTAAGAATCCCTGGAGAACTGTGGGCTTTCGACTGCAACACTTGCCAGTTAATTGAACCCATTTCCTGCTTCTTCGGGCTCTTAGGTTCTCCCCCATGCACAGAGAGCTCCCCGGTCCTTCATTGATCCTCTCTCAGGTCTCAGCTAGTCTGGAGCTGGAGTCACATCCCAGAGTAGCGTGCACCATTCGTGGGCAGCACGATCACCTCCTCCCTTCTTGCTGCCCACTCCACCTTCCAGCATGAGACTGCTGCACACTTGATCTCCCAGCTGGTGAGGACAGGAAGGTTGTGAGTTGGGGCGTGGATGGACTTTACGCTCGCATTGTTCCGTCGTCGGATCCGTGAGAGGATGCTGTAACCTTATCCAGGTGCACCCCTCCCTCTTTTACCACGTTGCCACTTTCCGAACCGCCTCGGCGCTTGACAGCTGTTGCGGATCTGTCCTGGCCCCAAGGGCTGTGATGAACTACATCTTTGGGAACAACACGCTGTACCCGCGAGGCGGTCGGGCCAACACCGCATCCGGTCATGCCGCCCCAGGGTCCAAACAGAGGCAGTGGGCCAAACGGAGCTCCAGCGAAGAACTGCCTTCGTCTTCCTCTCGCTGGCAGCAGCTGCTGGCCTTCTTCACGCGACGCGGTGCCTTCAGCGACTGCATCACTGCAGGAGCAAGCCAGGTAACTCTTCGTCACTGCACACCTGCTGCATGAGATGATGCACGTGTACTTGCAAAGTGTGGGGAAACACCACTGTAAACTAGTTGAGCTAGTATATTTAGCCATTCAGGGGATGGTTTTGTTGGGGTTTTTGACTAGAGTGAAACATCCATGTCTTTCTGCACCTCCTAATTAAGAATTATATGTGCCATTTATTTGCTTAGTTTGTCCTTTCACTGTTTGCAAAGACAATAGCGTATTGTAACTGTATTACTATGAACAACAGGGATGTTGACTGGTACATTTACCTTTTTGAATGACTTTTGCTAGTAAGGGGCAATGCCAGTAAGTTATCCTTTCAGTAGAAAAGATTTGGTTTTGTTGGAGTTTTCTTGTCTGGAGTGACGCATCTACATCTTTCAATTAGTCTTTATCCTTTTATTTGCTTAATTTGTCCTTTTGTGCAATGACAATAACTTTAGTGTAACAACATCCCATATTATTAACATTATTACAGTATGAGCAGAAAAATGCTTAGCCCTGATTGTCACTTTGCTTGTAAGAAAGTGCAGGTAAAAAGCTATTTATGTATTCAATGAATTATATTTGCTGAAATTGAAATTGGCTGAGCTATTCAGTGAAAGCCCATTTAATTGAGCGTTACAATATCATACTGGACAGTTGAAGTATCTGCTTCCCATAGGTAGAGGAAAGCACTCACTTGGTGAATAATAGTCCTCTTGAATATAATCATATAAAGCGGTTAAGTCAAAGTAGTTCTGCTCCTCTTTTCTGTCAAGAAGTGACCTGAGGGAGCGGACCAAAAAAAAAAAAAAAGTAGTCTGTCAGGTAGGCTGGTTCGGATCCCGAGAACAAACAGTCACTCATTGTGTCATGGGGGGGTCATGCCATAGAATGAAAGCAATATAATTAGAAGCTGCAACAAAGGGCTTTACTGTCAGTTCTTTTATTCCTGCCATAAACTTTGTTACCATACTTGTTACAAACGTTTCGTTTTCAAAAGGGCCAAACCAGCCATTATTCCAAATGGTTGCCTACATAACAGTTTGTTCTTTTAATGTAATATAGCTAGTGGAAGTAGAGTGTTGAAATATTCTGAAAATAGAGTTTGGGAATGCTTTACAATATGCTTTACTTAATATACCTTATATATGGTGTGCTGTGATAGGCATTGTATTCTTATAGGTAGACCTTGATCAGTTGATGCAAGCTTGACTGACTTGACCTGCCAGAACTGACACTACTCTTGATTTGGTTCATCTGCTGATAATCAAATGTTAATATTTGAATATAAATGCATATAATTATTGCCATACTGAAGCTGGTGCACTGCAAACATTTGATATGAAGTGATATGAGAGCAACGCAAAATATGCGAGATCATGGATTTGTGATGCAACCCAATGCAATGCAACTCACTAGACCATTGCTGAGTTGGACAGATATTATGAACACTGAAAACTTTTTAGGAATGTACTATTGCAGCTATGGTTGTTTTATCACCACCAGGTGATGGTGTAATTTTGTGTAACGCTATAGTAGCCCAATGAATGGGGACTTAAACTACAGCCATAATTCCAACTTTTTTTAAGTTTTCTGGAGCCATATGATGGCAATTAAGAGCTCACTGGTGGGGAAGAGTATCAATTAATAATGACTTTCATTTTGTTCTGTCTATCCAGCAATGCTGTGACCAGATCCTTGAACCAGTGAGTGGATGTAATGAGTGCATGAATCATAGGCAGGACTGGTGTCAGGAGAGGCAAAATGGGGCATAGCCCCCTCAGATCTCATTTGTGCCCCCTCAGTTACAAATCGCCCAACCACAATACAATCACAGGGGTGCGATTATAATGTTTTTTTGTTTTGGCTGGCACTAAGCCAGAGATAGATGCACTCAGTGCTTTTCATATTACAACTTTTCAGTGTTTTAACCACATAATGTACATTTTAGGTTTCAGAGGTATTTTAGGTTACAGAGACCAGATAAACTATAAAGTGTGTAAGTCTTCTCTCTGTTCACTGGCCTCTTACTTTTATTTATTTTGGGAGAAATGGATGAATTTACGTGATGTAAATCCGACAGGTGCTATAATTGGGGTGCAAACTAACGTTGTCTGCTATAGACCATTTCACAAGATGTAAACAAGACTGGTCCAGAAGCGCTTCCTGTTTCAGTTTGTAACTGTTTTGTTTATTTCATATGTAAAGAAAACATCTTAAAGATGTTTGTTTAACTTTTTGATTCAGTTTTAAATGTTATGTTGGTTGTATTTTATCCCAGCTTTTTTGTAGTGTTAAAAAACTGAAACAGGAAGTGCTTCTGGACCAGTGTTGTTTACATCTTGTGAAATGGTCTATTAATCTAGTAACATGATAATTATAAAGACAAAACACATCCACAAATTTGACAATCGTAAAATATCAAGATTGTCAATATATAATTACAAATTTGTGAATGTTTTGAATAAAAAAGAAAAAAAGCTGAAGAAAAGCAATAAATATGCCATGCAGTGGCTGCATGACGCATCGGCATGGAATTAAAATGTTCTAAAATAAAAAATCTCACACCGGGGGGTCAGATAAAATATATAATATAGATATCTCAAATTTTAATATTGGGTAAATTATTCTTTTAAACCCTTAGCTGAACGTCTACAGTGATCTATCTGATATTTAGGTTGCTGATAGCATAATTTAATGGATTTTTATTTGCTTCACCTTGCATTATATTGCAGAGAATGCTCATGCTAGAAGTGCTGCATTATGTTATGTCTTTTACAGCCTAAAAGTATAAATCCAACTTAGCGGAACATTTTTTTTTAACTTGCTATTTGCATGATATATGGCATCTTCAATCAACCATATTTAAATGTCACAGCTGAATGTATCAAATGACGCATACCGTGTAAAATTTGGCTTCACCTTGATCTCACAAAAGGGGGAAAGTTATTGCTAAGACTCCAAGGTAATGTGAAGCCGTTGGCTGTTAGATTTATGGACCATTTGAAGGCATGGATCCACTTAATGAGAAAGCGAAATACATGAAGATCTGTGCTTTGAATCAAACATAATTTATGAGCATGAAATTCTTCTTATACTGGAGGAGGGAAATTACTGAAAAACTGGAAACTGGAAAAATGCAATGCAAATTTTTGATCAGTTTTTCCCTAAAAGCTTTGAGAAAGCTTTGCATCCAAAGACAAAAGCATTTACTTTGGCATACATACATACAAATATAAATAAATACATACATACACATATAAATAAATATAAATATATAAATGAAAAAAAAAAAAAATATATATATATATATATATGCACACACACACACACACACTCACCTAAAGGATTATTAGGAACAGCTAATACTAATACTTTGTTTGACCCCCCTATCACCTTAATCAAAACTTAAAACTGCCTTAATTCTACGTGGCATTGATTCAACAAGGTGCTGAAAGCATTCTTTTGTTGGCCCATATTGATAAAATAGCATCTTGCAGTTGATGGAGATTTGTGGGATGCACATCCAGGTTCCACCACATCCCAAAGATGCTCTATTGGGTGGAGATCTGGTGACTGTGGGGGGCCATTTTAGTACAGTGAACTCATTGTCCTGTTCAAGAAACCAATTTGAAATGATACGAGCTTTATGATATGGTGCTTTATCCTGCTGGAAGTAGTCATCAGAGGATGGGTACATGGTGGCCATAAAGGGATGGACATGGTCAGAAACAATGCTCAGGTAGGATGCGGCATTTAAATAAATGTTTTCTTGGCCTAAAGTGTGCAAAGAAAACAATCCCCACACCATTACACCACCACCACCAGCCTGCACAGTGGAAACAAGGCATGATGGATCCATGTTCTCATTCTGTTTACGCCAAATTCTGACTCTACCATCTGAAAGTCTCAACAGAAATCGCAACAGAAATTTTTCCAGTCTTCAACTGTCCAATTTTGGTGAGCTCTTGAAAAATTGTAGCCTCCTTTTCCTATTTGTAGTGGAGATGAGTGGTACCCGGTGGTGTCTTCTGCTGTTGTAGCCCATCCGCCTCAAGGTTGTGCGTGTTGTGGCTTCACAAATGCTTTGCTGCATACCTTGGTTGTAACGAGTGGTTATTTCAGTCAAAGTTGATCTTCTATCAGCTTGAATCAATCGGCCCATTCTCCTCTGACCTCTAGCATCAACAAGGCATTTTCGCCCATAAGACTGCTGCCACATACTGGATGTTCTTTCTTTTTCACATCATTCTCTGTAAACCCTAGAAATGGTTGTGCGTGAAAATTCCAGTAACTGAGCAGACTGTTCTTTCCCATTCTGACATTCAGTTTGGAGTTTAGGAGATTGTCTTGACCAGGACCACACCCCTAAATACATTAGATAATTGCATTAATGAGACATTGAACAGGTGATGATCCTAATAAACCTTTAGGTATATATTATAATGAAAAAAATTCAAATGTATGTTTTCTCCTTTCGCCTTAATGTTTGCAACACTCAAGTACATGACCTCCAAGTTTGGGTAAAACGTCATGCCAAAAATCTTAACATTTTCTATTTATTTCTAGCCCTAAAGGATATTTTCAATGACATATTTTCAGTATAGACACATACTTCTGTGTGGCATGCACATATGTCTGTACTGTATATGTGTGTACTCTTTGTGTGTCACGTCTGTACCAGAAATAGATCAACAGAAGCTGGTAGAACATGGAAATCTTATAAAGGCATCACGATGATACACCAGGCTTCTATCATCCACCGCCAAGATCTCAAGCTCTGCCCCCCTTCATTTACCACTGCACCTCTGTGTGTGATGTGAAATTAGGAGCTAAATGAGTGATGTTGCATTAGCATTTGTGTAACCACTTATGGAAACTATTAGCATTGCCATGTTGTTGATATCTAATAGGTGTCAACTACCTCGTGTACCATATACATTTCCATACATGCAATGAGTCTTAAAAATAAAGGTTCTTTATTGATGAACCTTTAACATCCAGCTTAACCTTTCCATTACACGCATGGTTCTGTATAACGGAGAAAGGTTTTTTTAAAACGTTCTTCACGCTAAGAAAAAAACTGTTCACTGTTACAGTATTTGTTGAACCAAAAATGGTCTGTGGCATTGCTGCGGAAACCTCCTTATAGAACATGTATTTTTAAGATCATAGCTGAACTCTCATTAAATAAACTGTAGGGAATGGCATGTATGAATACAAACATGTTAAGTTTCAATGCAGTGTTATAAGACAAATCATAACAATAGAAAACTAAACATCTCAGCATGGCTTGCGAAATGACTTGATGTTAATTCAAGACAGCCAGTTTAAGATCCGTAGAGCTGCAGTCTTCCTGAGAGCATGCATAGCCTCGCAGGTCTCACTGCAGCTTAAGCTGTTGCCATGGTGTTGCCATAGCGATCGTCAAGCAAGGACATTTCATCATGTGGCAGCACTTGTTTATTTATTTCTCATATCTGTTGAACATAGAGCTTTGTATGACCTGAGGTTTCTTTCATCAGGGGCAATGTGCGGGTGGAACTCTTGCTCTTGGGTAAACAGCAGATGAGTCTGCCGTCGCTTCATCAATCACCATCGTAATAGCCATCCAGTCACCTCTGTGACCCTGCCCATTAACCCTATTAGTTCAGCTGAGACCAAAGGGGGACACTCCTTCCTGGTGTTATTTATGGTTTCAGCAAGGTTGTAGTAGATGAAAATGACGACGACGACTTCTTCTTCTGGCAGATGAGTATTTCTCCGGCTCGCTCCTGTGTGTGCCGGCCGGGGGAGGTGGAGGAGAGAGATCTGTGGGCTGTGTGTGTGTAGGAGACATTCTCCACAGTGAATCATGGCAACAGGAATGAACATTTTGCTTCTCTGTAATTTAGACTATGCTGATGATCCTATTTTGACGCATCCTCTGGCTGCAGTTTGTACAATAGGACGCATTAGAGGTGTTTTGCAGAGGGCAAAGTGATTTGAGTGTTCATTAATTGGTAATTTGCCATTAAGCCTGCTTAGATCCAAACAATGTGTTGTAGATCATTTGCAGTGGCAGCACCTCTTGACCAGTTTGGTGTGAACTGTTAAGTGTGTTGTAAAAGTGACTATGCGGTTTCTGGCTCGAGTGCAGGGCCACCACCATTCACATAGAATAAAGTGTCAGAGAAGCCACTCATGATGGAAAATACAGTCAAGCTTACCTTTAGGAAAAGGATTTAACTGTCTTATGATTTAATAAGAATAAAAGTTGCTATTTAAGTTTTTTTTATTAAGCATTGTGTAATTTATTTATAAATATCAATTAATAACAACCATGCCAGAGTTTATCATCATTATTATTATAAATGTAATACGTATAATTAGTATTATTGATGTTCTAATCATTTATAAACCAATTTTCTATTTATGATTATTATTAATAACAATAATTATTATTATTTTATAAATATAAATCAACAATGATAAAAATTGAATAATAATTTTCATAATAATTATTATTATAAATAATAATAATAATAATAATAATAATAATAATAATGCTTAATAGTTATTATTATTGATATTCTAACTATTTATAAACACTTTTTCTTCTTTTTCATATGAATGATTATTATTGTTATTCTAAATATTAATAATAACAATTCTTCTTCTTATTATTATTATGTTCTAATTATGTATAAACACTTTCTTCTATTTCTTAATATTAATTATTATTATTATTATTATAAATATACATTAATAATAAAATAATACTAATATTGTTTTTATGATTAATGTTCTAATTCTTAATAATATTATATTAATATTAAGATCAATCTTTTTATAATATGATGTAAAGCCACAGGAAGATATACATACATAAATACATCCCAACTTAAAGATACTATATTCTCACTTTATTTGCACATCATCTTAACCACAACTGAAGAGTCTAGCAATAATTGTAATAACTACTTGTTAAACTTTGTTTAAAAAAATCTTGATCAGCTTGATAGAAAAACTGGGATGGGATTATCTGTTGAAATCCGACACCATATTTGGTGGTGGTGATGGTGCAGTGGATAAGTGTGAGAGATGCGTTCAAATCCACTGTGAGACACCAATGTGTCCCTGAGCAAGACACTTAATATTATTATTATTAATATTATAATAATAGTGTTTTGCTTGAACGTGTTCAATGAACGATAGTATTTTGGACACTAAATAGTATTTTGGACGTTCATATTTTGGGTGAATGTGAACTGAACGTGCTGTATTACTGCCTTATGAACGTTACTGTAAACGGTGGTGGTGTCTGTGAACGCACGCTCTTAACTTCGTACAATAGGGTGCCAGATTTCTATAGAGCTTTCCAGGCGAAAACCCGGCTAAAACGCACTTCAACAGGCCTTAATATGTATCGAAACAAAGCAGCCACCGTCGACAAAGCAGCGCGCTGCGCGTGAGGAGACGGCGCATGATCATTTAAACGGGTTTTATGACTAGGTCGGTGAGGATGGGAAAAATCTTACATTTCTGTGCAAACTTTGCCAGTCGATAAAAAATTTGTTGTCTGTGGTTGTATATGGGCTGTGGTGGCAATAATTAATATATAATGTGTATATATATATATATATATATATATTAAAAAAAAAGAAGCTTGCAACATATGGAAAAAAGGAACTATGAACTGAACTAGTTCATTTCAAAATGTGTGAGCTAAACTTTGAACTAGTTCATGTAGAAAGTGAACTTTCCCCACACTGAATATTGAGAAGAGGCTCTTCCACTACAGGTAACACTTCTTTCAGTAGTATAGTGGGTATTGGATCTAATAAACATGTTGTTGGTTTAGATGCAATGATAAGTTTATTTAGCTCTTCTTGTCCTGTAGTTGTAAAGCGGTGTAGTTGTTCTTGAGGGGCCATAATTGAGGCTGACTCATAAGACACTATAAAAGATTGTACATTTACAATTGTGTTCCTCTAGTTTACAATCATTTCCTCTAGTTCATCTGTTTGTTTGGGTTCACTGAGCAGCTGCAATAGATCAGGTAAGCTTTGAGAATCTATCTATAGTGGTTGGAAGAATTGTTCTGCCTGGTCTGGTCATCACTTTGTGGTATAATATCTATATCGGTTGCATTGGTTCCATATGATATAATTGAATCTAGTGTTTGATTTAGACGATGAGTGGGACCACTGGCGTTTTGCTTGACCCCAAGGGAGTTTAATACATGTGTAAATGCAGCCCCTAACGCATCATTTGTATTGTCTACGTGTATATTAAAATCTTCAACAATTATTGCTTTATCTTCATTGACCAATAGATCTGTGAGAAAGTCTGCAAACTCTTTTAGGAAATCAGCATAGGAAATCAAACAATCAAAGAGATCAATGCGTCATTGTTCTACATTGCATTAGCATCCAATTTCTGTGATCTTGACTGACTTGTTTCTGTACCGTTTTTAATGCACTCACTGTTTCCAGTTGTACATTTTAATCTCTGTTAAGGAGTCTTTTAAATGTTTTTTTTTTATAACATTGGGGAGAAAAAAATATTATATTTATTATCATTTTTAAAAGTTTTATTTTCTATTCTAGTTACACATTTGTTACATTTGCATTACATTACATTTGTTACATACATTACATTTGTTGGTTAATTTCTGAAAAGTGGAAACACAATTTGTATATCCATACCGTTTTTAGTCAGTATCTGTCAGTATCGGATATTTACAGTAATTGTGCATACTCATTTCCCATTTTAGCATTTAGATTATTAATGTTAATCTTTAAAAACATATATATTTTAATAACACGGTTAAATATAATCCTTAGTAAATCTCAATTTTTTTTATATATAGCACATCATGTTGTGATGTCTATTAATTTATATATATATATATATATATATATATATATACAGTGTATATATATATTATTTAACCTTTATTTAGCCAAGAAGTCCCTTGAGACTGAAATCACTTTTCCAAGGGAGATCTGGCCAAGACTGCACACCAGTTATTATATTTAAATATAATAAACAAGTCAAAAATAAACAAGCAAGCATCACACATAAAAGAAATAGCAGTCACATATAGCAGTTTTTTTTCCACATTTGACATTTTTGAGTTATATGGCATTTTAACATGGCCTTAAATTAATTTAATGGGATTAGATCATTTAGATGTAGCAAATTTTGCAAATTATTCCAGGACCATGGCGCAAAATAAGAGAAGGCTTTTTTTCCCAGCTCAGTAAAAACCCTTGGAACCTAGTAAGAGAGCCATCTGGTGGAACGGAGATGAAAACTGCTGGAATTCTTTTTAAGGAAATTACGTAATAATGCCGGCAATTCACCCAACATGGCTTTGTATAGAAAAAAATATGCAAATGAAGTTGTCTACGTAGACTTATAATAAACTTTTTCTAATTTTGAATAAACTTTTTTAGTCTAACGTGTCATAAAATGGAACATGACTATACTGTTATTGCTATTGAGAGTTTTAGTATTGTTTTTAACTTAATTGTCTAATGCATTAATGGACCTCCGAGAACGCAACACTGAGGAGTGAATGTGTATGGCGTATGGTACCACACTGAATGGCTCCACACTGAGGAGTGATTATTATTTTCACATTGATGTGGATGGTTGATGTGTGCAGTGTGTGTGGCCTTGTTTCCTCCAACCTGAGCATGTCTGTGTGTATGGAGCCATCTGCTGTACATCAGATGGTGTGTCTGTGAATTTCATATGAATATGAAACATAATTTTTGGATAGTGGCCATATGTAGCCCATTAAATCATTTTTTATTTAACATTTTTTTTTGACCCTCCACAGACCCATTATTAAGGCTTAAATACCCCTTCACCAACTTAGTAAAGTGTTACCAACACAATGAACAACAAATAATAATGAGTGAAAACCAGAAGACGCAAAAGAAGTAGCACATACTATCTGAGCATCATCTGCACAAAATGTTGAAATAAATGGAAATATATTGGACATATATACAGTGCTCACTGGTTTTTTTATTTTTTAGTTCATGAGATATGTACATTCCTTTTAGTGTCCATTCTTTGGTGGCATACTTTCAATAGCCAAAGGCACAAGCTTTGCTTTTTCTCTCTCTTTTCCTCCTCCTCTCCCTGTCTCACCCACAGCCCCATAAGAAACAGGACAGGGTACATTAAAAGGTGCAGTCAACAGGAAACGGTACATTTTCAACTGTCCAATCCTAATGCAGAAGTAGTCTCTCATCGCTGTCCCCACTGTTCAGGCCCTGAAGCATCCGTTTATTTAATTGGACACTGTGAAAACGACATGTAGGATCACTGCACTAATGATAGTAGGATATAGGATGATTATCTTAATTCATATTCTATAAGAAACTAGTTAAATAAACTCTATCTAAAGAATGTTTTTACTCAGATTTTTAAGCAATTCGGAGATTACCCTTTTAAATAAACCACATATATCAAAATCAAAACCCAAATGTGCTTAAATGAATGACCACTATCCAGCTGTCAGCACTGTAGGCTCAAATTAAATAACACAAAACTGTGCAAAAGATCTTACAGCGCAGGTACAAATTGAGATTAGTTTTGAATAATAGTTGTAAAATAAGGTCATAGCGAGGCTCTGCTCCACCATCGTATGCCCTGACACACCGCACCGGCCCATTCGCTAAGCATCTAATAGAGATTGCGTTTATCCTCTGTGACCTCTCACTTTGTGACCCGTGTTAATGCTTTGAAAAGCGAATCATACTACAAAAGCCTTGTGAATCTCGAACGTTGGATGCAAATCTGCTGTTGTCCAAAGCGCGACACGCAGACCGTCCGGACGCCAATGCTGAAATCAAGAATGGAGCATTGATTATTCATGCCTGCAGAAGAGACTGTGTGCTGTCATGTGCAGTGCCCATTGGAGCTCATTAATTGGTGAGCAAGTGCAGGGGGATGAGAGCGAGTGAGGCTGAAAGAGAGATAGACGTGAGAGAGGTTGGCAGAAGAGTGGATCCAGGGGAAAAGGACCGGATTTACAACCACGGTGTGTCCTCTCTTCTTCCCGCTCTCATCACTCTTCAGGCTGCGTTCGCCATCATTTCACCTGGCGTCCACCAGTTTGCTGTGGTGCCCTCTCTGCTTGGAAAACGATGACCACCTATAACAACAACCATGAATACTGCTGTGGAGCTTACGTGGACTGTCGGACCGGGGTGACGGAGGTGGCCAGCTGCAACCATCCCAGAATGCAACAGAGGGTCGGACTCGTGCACGGTACGCTGACCCAAACGCCGAGGCAATTGGTGCGACAACCGCAATTCCATCATCATTTCCACCACCATCTGCACGAGCAGAACCAACATCAGCATCAGCAGCAGAAGCCTCACCTGTCTCAACCCACCCTGCTCAACTTCCAGCAGACTCACCTGGAGTCCCACAGGGTTCCACAGTACAGCTCCTGCACCCTTCCAGCCTCCACCAAGAGCAGAGGGAAGTTCACCAACCTGAGGGATAGTGTGAAAAAGAGCCCCACCAAAAGCACAGCTAAAGTCAGAGCTTCGTCCAGTGCCTTGTGGCTTGCCAACTCTTGGGGCACGTTTTCATTGGATAAGGTATGTGAGAGTCTTATTGAGAGATGAGAGGTGGTACTGTAGAGTAGTGGGACAAGGTCGAGCTATGATGTGGATTTGAATTTCTGAGAATGCTTCATTGTTAATCTGAAATTACTATTAAATTGTGTTGATGATTATATGGTTTCTCAAGATGTATTTTCAGTGGTTGCCAGGGCCTTGCAAACATGGTTTTGGATGATATAAGTGATATAATGTAAAGATCCAAGTTCATGTCATGTATTGAAATTAATTGACAGACTTGAGAGAAGAAAAAAAAGGTTCAGATACTACCATTCAAAATTTCCGGGTCAGTAATATGATGAAAAGAGACTATATTTCAACACTGATAATAATAGAATAGAAATGTTTCTTGAGCAGCAAATCAGCATTAGAATGATTTCTGATGGATCACGTGACACTGAGGATTGGAGTAATGATGCTTATAATTCAGCATTTTAAACTGTAATGCTATTTCACAATTTTACAGTTTTTGTTGTATTTTTAATAACATTTTTTAACTGTTTTGCCTTGGTGAACATGGAGACTTAAAAAACCCATTAAAACCGACCCTTAACAAACTTTTGAACTGTAGTGTGTATATTTTTATTTTATTTTTATTTTTTTATTGTTGGATCCTAATCTGTGTCAAAAGACAAGATGTTTTGGCCATCATATTGACACATTTTGTAAGCAGTGACCATATTTTAAATATTTTATACACTTTTTACACTATAATGCTTTTTGAAAAAGATTTTTGGGATAAAATCATCATAATATGAATATCTTTTATAAGTAAATGATTTATAAAAAAATAAAAATATTAGATTTTTTTGTATTATGCAGGTATTAAAGTGGGGTATGTTTTGGATTTATTATTCATTTGAGCCATTGGTGGGAGCTTTAGACTGAACTCTAAACCAGTCTCTCTGATCAATGCTAATGATTGATTCTAATTTTAACTCTGAAATCACAGGCCATGACTACTGTACAACCGCCATAATAGCATGCAGTGTAAATAGATTCTTATATAAGTTACTCTGGTCAATTTAGGCAGGACAGCATGCGCTCATGTAAAACGTTGTGACTGAATTTGTGATGTCTTGTGTGCTGTTGTCACTCAAATATAGTAGCATAGTACATGCCTTAGTCTCAAGTCTCTGCCATAACCCTGAGTGTGAGGGTTAGTGAAACGGAAACCCTTTCTAATTAGTAGTTGCAGTGATGTGTTTGTTTTTGACTGGGTGAACTGGACTGTTGTAACTGAATATCCGTCTCCTCTGGCTGTGTTGTTGGTGCTTGGACAAGCGGCTGTGGATCAGATCGCTTTTGTTTGGGAACGCTGACACAGACGGGCTGTGTGGAGGGGCCAGTTTCAGCGGATGTCTCCTCACTGACAGCATGGCAACACACACTTTTGCTCATGTAGAGCTGGAATCTGCTGAACTCCCATAGATATCTGCTTGCGTCAGATCCTCTCTCACAACAGTGCACGGTCCACTTCATGTAGGCTACATTGTATTTCTTTTTCATTTCTGAATTCATAAATATAGCCTCAATTCTGAAATGAGATCTGTCAATCAAAATCACTTTAACCATGGAAATACCAGGGAAGTTTTGAGACATGGCTACAATATCTTTTAATATGCTTGGCTCTGTACTTCTGGAATCAAAACTGTGGGAAAAAAAAAATCGAACTCTTCTCTATGATTGTAAAGCTGGATGGATGTTCACAATAATTCTTTTTTTTTTTAAATTAGAGTATCGCGATTCGAATCTGTATCGCGGTTTTTCGGTTCGGTTCGAATATCATTACACCCCTACCAATGAGAGGCGCACCCGCCCTCATGGCGTCACAGCCCGCTAGAATGGGCGTGGCTTTAGTGTATATAAGCGAGGTTCCGAGGCTGCTTCCCTGGTTTTCATCGACTTAATCGATGAAAATCGTGGCACGAACATGGCCGGTTACACAATACTCGTTCCCTCTTCTAGAGAGAACCGAGGTTACGTTAGGTTCTCTTACGAGAGGTTCTCTCGTATTGCGAAAGCTAGCAATTAGCAAACCATTAGTGCAGCTCACCAGGAGAGCTGTTTGTCTTATTTACACTATACCGCCAGAAATTTTGCCGGCAGAGCGGGAACGTCTAGATTGTAAGATCTGACAAAGGTGGATGGCGAAGCCCACTTGAAATCCCACTTGACCACGTCCACGATGAGACCATGCCTCTAGTGGAGTGAGCCCTGACACCCAATGGGCATTGCAGGCCTTTTCAACGAAAAGCCCTTCTCGGTGGCACCATCCACAGAGCGAAGTGGAGACATGGGTCTGGATCCTGGCCAAAAGAGGTGCGCTCCACGATTTAGAAAGTTCCGTGTGGAGTACTGGCAGGCTTTGAAGGAAGCAACAGTCGAGCCTGTTGGGCGTCGACCCCGTAGGATTTGATGCAGAGTGAGAGCCTGACCACTCCTCGTTGTCCGAACCAGAAGAGAACTGCAGTCACGAGTGACGTTATCCTCCGCCTCTTCATCAGATGTGACGGCGATGCAGCCACTCGGTGGCAAGTGCGCCTCCAGGGGGGCCGGGGATGGCAAAGGCGAAGTTCACTCGTGGGTTCTTTTGTGAACGGCGCTTCTTCCTGTGCGGTGCGACGAAAGGCGGCGCGGTGGCTTCGTGTTGAACGCTTCAAGTCGAGCCTGCAGGGTCGATATTGGAAGCGCTTCGTAGAGGTCGCATCCGCCGTCAGCGAGAGCGAGGGCTGTGTGTTTTTGGCCCAGGCAGAGAGCGCAGTTCAAATGGCGGTCTCCTGCACTGAGCGGGGCTCTGCATGAACCTCACTTATATAGACTAAAGCCACGCCCATTCTGGTGGGCTGTGACGCGATGAGGGCACGGGGGCGCCAGGTTCACTGATAGGCTGCTGCAGTTGCCGCAGAGCAACCTATGAGCTCGCTAGATTGCCCGCTCTAGGTCTGCAGCTTCTGCACTGCGTTGACAATGGATACAAAATTAAGGATAAAAGATTATTCTTTCCCCGTAGCGTAAGCTAGCTTACGCAATACAAGAGAACCTCTCGTAAGAGAACTCGCGCTCCAGACTACCATGAAGGCATTCAGGACCTTTTGCAGAGGTTGTGGATTACAGCTAATAATGTTGTAAATAATTTTCAGTTTCGGTCATTAGACCTTAAAGAGTAACTAAACACTTAACCAACTTTTTTTAGTTAATGATTTGTAAGAATGGATCTTTATTAATACCAGTCATTGATTCGAGTAACTTTTTTGACATTTGTTTATAAAGTGTTCTATTTCTGCAATATATGGTGTAAAAGCGTCTTAGTGCTGCCCTCTTCAGGTTGAACGGTGGCTACTGCAGTTGAATTTTCCTATTGGATGTTCCGCACTTCGTGACGTACGCAGGTTTCAGCTCACCACGCGAGCTACGCCCTTGGCAATATAAAAACCATCTTGTGTCGTCAAAACCACTGTAGGGAGTCAGGAATTGGAATTATGAGTATTGAAAATGACCAAGATAGAGTGTTTTAGCATCTATTTCATCCCCTCTATCTCTGCTGGGGTCAGCCCACTTTTTCAACATTTTCAAATATTGCCAGTGGGTGGAGTCAGGCTCTGACCAGGGGTTTAGTTACCCTTTAATGTATCTTCAGGAACAACGGGTGTTCATTTTGTTTTCACTTTGTATGTTTTTTTAACATGTAATGGTAGCCATTGACTTGCATTATATGAATCATCAAGGAACAAGTTTTCAGTTAAAAATCTTCTGTACATTTCTACTGAATAAAAAGACATACATATTGGATGGGCTGAGGGTGAGTATATAGATTTTTGGGTGAACTATCCCTTTAAAGGATTTGTTGGTTTTAATAGAAATTGGTCACAGTGCACTTCAGAAATGAATGGATGTAAATAAATGTTTACTGTTTACTTCAGGTGTGATTTAGTCTGAAGTTTCTCTAGCTGGCACACATTTTCAGCCTGCAGAAATAAAAATGACAGTGGCTATTGTCATGTTTAAATGGAAAAGCTATTCCTTGGCCCTGCACAACAGGATGCTGATTGCTGGACTGGAGATTTATTTTTAGCCCTGTTGAGTTTTGAAACACGTTGTGCATTTTTCTTCACAGTTACCTTAATGGTTATGTCTAAAGAAAGGGTTGTCCTTCAAGCGAGTCACAAAATAGCATCAAACATACTTTATATTGATGGGGATTCTATCACAATTTACACTTTTAAAGCTCCTTTGCTAATACTACCGAGTACAATAAATATAATTGAATTGAGTGTTTTCAAAACTGTTTGCTGTTATTGATTTATTTATTTTTGCCTGTGGAAAACAAAAGGAGAATATGATTGTTCTTCAAGTGGTTTCATAGTGGCCAGATCTGTTGTTTTATTTTATTTTTTAGAGTGAAAGTAATCATATCCATTATCCTTCAAAATTGTCCTTTTGTGTTCCACTGAAAAAAAAAACAGTAGAATTGAAGTAACATTGGAGTAAATATTGGTATTTTAATATTGGAGTATTTTAAGTATAGTTTTAAATATTTTTTTTATTTAGTTAAAAAAATTGAGTTTAGTTTTCTTTTAATTATCTATTTTATTAATCTATTTTTTTTCAACTTTTATGCTGTGAAAAATGTAAATTGAATGCTTGCAGAAACTTTAGCTAATAAAATGAAATTACAGTCTAATTTTACAGGCTAAAACAGTCATATGATCATTTTTTTTACTGTATTGTTTCCATTACCTCATCTTTTCCCTCTCTTTTCAGAATTCTGTTCAATATCGGTTTTAATTAGTTTGTTTTTTTTTCAAAGAGAATTCGTGAAAATCAGTACTGCTGTGTGTCATCTGGTCTGACCTTTGACCTCAACTGTCATTGTTTAGCAGGCAGATGTCATTCCTCCCTCTTCTCCCATAATCCCTGTGATCCCTATCCCACCCGTCCCAGCCGAGACCACTGCCATTCCAGCACCCACGTCACAGGTCTTTTTTTTCCTCATGTTTTCACTCCACCCACTCAACGATGGTCCTCTTTACTTAGAGAGATTACAGAGAGAATGCTATGTTATATTGTTGATGCGCACTTGTATCTCAAAAGCAATTGTGCAAGTGAAGCGTGTGATACATGTTTGCTGAAGGATTAGGTCGGCGCTGGTTTGTTATGCCACTGTATTGCATATTCTGCAGTATGTTATGCTGTGTATGGATACAGGCTGTGCTGTTAATCTCTTGCAAATGCCAGATTAATATTGTATCAGCATGCCAAGGGTAAGTAATGCTTTTTTATTGGGTCTTTTTCTTATCTTTTTAATAGTTAAAAATTTCATTCTCAGTAGGTTAGGGACAATAAGCAATGTGCACAGTTATGGGTCTTGTTTCGTATCAGCCCAAGTATTAATGTATGTTTCTTTTGCAGGCAAGCCCAGCACCGGTGGTGGTGAACACAGAAAGCCTTGACACCTCACCCTATGTAAGTCCATATGTATTTGATGTATCTCTTCATGCACTGCACATTGTGGAGAGTTAGATTATTGCATTATGTTAAGTTTGTAGAATATTAACTGACTTTAAAGAAAGTCATTTTACGCTGCTTCTAACTGTCACTACAAAAAAGATAAATATTACATTTGTATATAATTTATTTAATAAACTTTTGTTTTTGAAAGTGATCTCTGCAAGTAATATTACAATAATAAAAAAACAGTTTTCTATTAAAAAGTAATTTGTTCCTATGATGGCAGAGCTGAATTTTTATCAGCTATTACTTCAGTCTTTAGTGTAACATGATTCTTCAGAAATCATTCTAATATGCTGATTTTGCGCTCAGTATTTCTTATTATTATCAACGTTGAAAATGATAGTCCTGCTTATTATTTTTGTAGAAACCCTGATTTCTTTTTTTTAATCTTCTTATAAATAAAAACAGCATTCATTTACTTGAATTAAAATGTATTTACTGTCACTTTAAATCAATTTAATTTGTCCCTGATAATTTCTTCATTATCATCAACAAATAGCACATTTCCAAATAAGCAAATATATAAGTCCATTAGGAAAGATTAAAGATGAATGCGTTCTTACCGGATTCGGTCAGTACATCTTGAATTTGTATTGTTTGTCTGATCTGGCAGCTTCGATAGGGCCTTCTCATTAATTATGGACTTATGTCAGTAACTACTGGCAGGTGTAGCTCACTTTCACCAGTTCATTTTTTAAAAGAGGTCCACAGTTGCGTGGTTCCTTGTCCACGCAGCGTTCATCAAAGCAAACACCCTCTCCACGAAGAGTTTGGGATGGCTCCAGTAACGTCCGTGCTGCGCATTTTCAATGTTTTCTATATTTCTATGTTTTCAATGTTATTGTAGAATTGTAATTTAAAGGGCGATTAAATAAAAGGATGCAGACAAAAATTTGAGCCTAATTGAAGGCTCAAATGGCAGTGTTGTAGTCGAGACCGAGTCCATAGAGAGTCGAGTCCGAGTCGAGTCCGAGACCAGAGACGGTCGAGTCCGAGTCGAGACCGAGACCAATGAGGGTTGATTACCTAATTTACTTTTATTTACTTAGAGAAATCCTTTTTATTTACTTAGAATTTAAAAAATATGATCAGTTTAGGGTAAAAAGGCCACATAGTAGGTGGTGTTAAAAGTAATTTTATTACAATTTGTCATGCGCAGTTGCGGACTAGAAAATCACCAATCACTGGGCGTGTCAATCAATTTAAAGAAATATTTTATTAACATACATTAATAATCATGAAAAATATTTTTAATTGAACTCGAGTGGACTCGGGAATAATTCCGAGTCCTAAAATAAAAAATGTTCGAGTACGAGTCAATTCCGAGTCCAAATTGACACGAGTCCATGACAAGACCAAGACCATTAAAATATGGTCTCGAGACCGAGTCCGAGACGAGTCCGAGTCTCGAGTACTACAACACTGTCAAATGGACTGAAAAGCCTTGTAAACACCTGGTTGGGCTCGATACGAACGAATGAGCACAACGTCCCACCAGTCCTTGTTTCAGATTTTCATTGACAGACGACTCGACACAAGCAATCAGAAGATCCGTCATTGTTGCGGTCACGTCACCTTTGTTTCCTTGTATATGATTGGCTGAAGCCTTTTCTTTCGCCTCAAAATGTAAAAAAAAATCGACATTGAAGCGAAATAAATAAGTCGTTTTTTTCGCCGCAGCACATTCGCGCTCATTATACAAACAGCTGATCAAAAAATAAAACCATTGCACAAATTATTTGTGCGTCAAAATCAAAATCGCGTCCAGTGTGAAAGGACTTTTTACTGTTTTTTTTTTGTTGTTGTTGTTTTTTTCACTTTCTGTTTAATACGAAACTCTAGTCTACAAATCGGTTAGAAAATGTTGACTGGTATCATGACTTAAAAACAAAAGAAATGAAATCATCTTCTTCTCTTAGTCTCATGAGCATCTCATAATATACATCCAGAGCCAGAAAGCCTGCTGAGCTAAATTCTGTCATACTTCATTTAAAGACTCACTCTGAACACTAGAGTTATCTGAATGAGATAGAGCTAAAGTCTAAAAAGGAATGACTATGATGAACTCTTGACTGATCTCCTTAAATACTTCACATTATTAGTGCTGGAGCTTCACTCTGTTGCCATGTGGCTTAACATAGCATGTTTCTAAGGCTGTTGGTTGTCTGTAAATGTTTTTATGTGTGGATTGAGTTTCAGTAGTTGTAAATGTCAAAGAAGGTAGATCTGCACTTTAGTGAATTAGTGAATGACACCCAAAAGACAGATGCACCCAATATTAAAGGTTTGGTAGGCATACTAGGCAATTTCGGAGAGGCTAGCAATAGCAAGCTAGCTTTGAAAGCATGAGATCCCACCCTCCCTTTAAAGCCACGGCTAAACTCTAAAACACATGAACGTACACAGCAGAGGCTGCTATGCGCCACAAGATGAGAAACAGCGTTAAATTACCTCATGTTTCAAAGCACATAACATTACAATAATAATGAACACATACATACAGAGCTCTGACTTGTACCACCTGACTGCTGCAGGTTCGTTTCAGCGTTGATAGTGTTGACGTAGAAACGTATAAATATGAGTCAAGTCACCTTTATTTATATAGCGCTTTTTACAATACAGATTGTATCAAAGCAGCTTCACAGTGATAACATGAAAATAATACAATACAAATCAGTAATACTGTTGAATATTAAATGTCCCCAACAAAGCAAGCCAAAAGCCAAGGCAAGTCATGAGTCTGAGAATGCGAACAGCTGGTTGCCGTCTTGTACTGTATTGTTTATTTATTACAAGGACTGGCATATTTTCACTTGTCATGTTAATATGCAGTGAGTTAGCCAAAAGGCTAGTTTTCATCTGCAGTCCTGGGCCAGATGTACAACAGGCAACCTAAAAATACAATGTAAATACAACAAATATAATTAAAACATAACAAACCAAAGCAAACACACACACAAAAAAAAAAAATAATAATAATAATACAAAAAAAAAAATAATCACTGTAACGACATGCTGTGAATGGAGCATAAGCCCGTTGTTTTGGTTCAGGAGAAACTATATAAGGTGGTTGGTGTTTGTCTGCATAGCCGAACAGAATGTGCCGATGACGTGTGTGATGTCCACGCGAGCAGGGTGCATGGAAGTATGAAAATACATACAGTATGTTGACAGGCTAGTATGACATCGTCAGCCTGAATGCAATGATTGGACAAACAGTTAAACAGTTTTTGGTCCTGAGACTTCCACAGAAGTCACCACTTCTATTTTTGATTGCTATCAGGATGTGAAGAGAATTTCAACTAGTATAAAAAAGTATTTATAAAAAAATTGCCTACCCTTACTTTTAGATGTATAGAGATGTAACAAAAAACTTTGACTGTAAAAATAAACACAATACATGAGGTGAAAACTAGGTAAAATTAGGAATTTGAAGGGTTTTTTTTTTTTTACATTTGTTGATGTTATCTGGAAAATAAGAGAAAGCTCTTGAAAAGTGCAGGATTTTTCTGCATTGTATTACCCAGAGATAACATATTTTTGATACTGAGTCTGCCAGCAGTCCAGCTGGTGGATTTATAGTTATCTGGCTCGTGGTATACAAAATCCAAATGGTCTTTTAATAAATAAATGCGTTTAGAATAGGGGTTTCTTTAGAGCAAAGCAGTATATGTTGATGTTGAACAACTCCCTGTGCATGTTCTGTATGTCTATTCCTGTTTTGATTGTTCGTTATATTACGTAGATATACTGTAGTAATAGTCTGATATTGATCGTGTAAATGCCTGTATTGGCTCTTATCCATGTGGCTGGTTGTTTGTGGCCATATATGCAGCACGTTATCAGCATCATAGTTTAGCAGTGCTGGTAAACCTCTAAATGGTTCCCAAAGAAAACCAACTGCATAACTGTGACAATCTGTTAAATATATGTTGTTATGCAAAACCGAAAATGCCTTTTCAGATATTTTATATCCTTTTAAAACTGATAGAAAAAGAAAAGCATTTAAGTAATTGCATGGATGGTATTGTAGTATCATGCTGAGAGCTGGTGGCATGATTCGAGTATAATGCTGTATTGGGCAGTGTCAGTATTGACGTACATCTCTCACTCTGCTTTAACCTCACCCTCAACACCACTGATGTCACAAACAGATGTTTTCAGCAGCAGTTACAGAAAGAATGTTTAGTATTTAAGGTCTTAAAATGTCATTTAGAAGCTTAAAGCAGAGCCCCCAGAACCACACACGCGTGTTAATGCCGATTTTTGGCCTGTTTTCATTGATCTCAAGCATTTAGTCCAACAGTTTTCTCTACCTAGAATGGCTTTCCAGCCTCATTTAAATGAAACCTCATGTTCAACTTGTCCTGAGTGATGTTTGCTCTGTGTACACACTCTCTCTCTCTCTGGCTTCTTTGTCAATACCATGTGAAATTTACTGGGGTTTACTGGGTGTTACATGGTCATGACTTTGTAGAAGTTGAATGATTGGATATAGTTTTACACATTCATGGTCAGTAGGTGTTTTAAGTTGCGGTTACTTACTGTAAGTGTCTTACTGTGACATTTATTGAGGGACAAGTCTAAATTATTTACTCTGGTAATCAACATTATGACCCAAATGTTTGTTGATACAGCTTAACTCGTGCTGAACCCAGAACATTGAAAACGAGTGGACTAAAATGCGTGTTGAGCCGACAGCTAGTGTCTGTGTGCTTCATAGATTTGGTTTCTGTGGCCTCTCTGGCTGAAATACCCTGTAATTGGCAAGAGATGTAATGCTGCCTGAGTATTGTAGCGCCAATAACTGTAGAACCAGTTGAGGTGAAATGGAAGAAGTGGAAAGAGAACACTGAGACTTTTCCAAACAGTTTGTTCTTACATAATTAGAACACTTTCCTAGCAACAACTTTTTATTATATAAGATTATTTTAGCCCATAATCAGTCCCAGATGCAATCTGCAGACATTTTGTTTTACACAATTTATGCACATTTTTGCAGAAAGTCTGAGGAATTCTGCAGAGTGGATTTACTATATATGGCATGGAGAGTAACACTTATTGGTTGTTGAAAACATAACCAGCGAGCCAAATTATTAAATGAATATTCCTGCTTGTGAACAACAAAACATCAGCAATTACACTCTTAGAAAACAAGGTTACTGGTCGGTAACCCTTTCATTTGGGAACCAAAATACACATTAGGGTAATACTAAATTTTAAGGTACTAATATGCACTCTTGAGGGGGAAATAAGGTACAAGGGTGTTACTGGAAAGAACGGCTTTTTTTACATTTTCTAAAAGAGATCAGAATGAACCACTGATCTCTTATTACTGTTGTTTTCTATGGTATAATGTTGGGAATTATATGTCTGTGACAGTATTATATTTGTACATTTGTGCATTTTAATAATAGACTACTAGTGGTGTGAATTGTTTAGGGAAAAGCTAATTTGGTTCTGATTTCTATTTTTGATTCTGGTTAAATGCAATTCTATTGCCAAATGATGAGAAAATCAACAAACAAAAATACATTTAAAACAATTCCTCCAAAAGGTGTGTAAAAGACTTTTCACTGTCTTTGTGAAAAGGCTGCAATCAGTCTTATAATAACTTGAACTGGTGGACATAATTGTTGTTGATGACGCATCTATTTTTAAAAGAAAAACTAAATCTAGTTATCACAAAACACCTTCTGATTTTTAAAAACTTGCAGAAGTAATACAATTTTTTTGGATGACACTAATAGAGGAGGGCATATGCTCATGTTGATATATATTGACAAAAGTGTTTTGGTTAACTTTCAGGTGAATGGAACAGAAGCTGATTATGAATATGAAGAAATTACACTTGAACGGGTAAGATTGCGCTGACAATGAAAAATAAAAGGCAGGATTTGCTTACAATGTCAGTAGGACTTACAATACAACATTTAAAGGTACATGTCATTGTTATGGAGGGTCTGAATGATTGTACAGTGTTTTCATGCTCAGGGTTTTAAATAGCCACTCAGATGTTGACAGAAAAAAAGCTTGAATTACATTGTTAGGACAATACAGAATTCATTCAATTTAATTTCTACTTGGGCTTTTTTAACATTGAAAGTTGTACAGTATATGTTAACTAACATGAACTAACAATGAACATTTATAATACTACATTTATTAACAAACATAAAAAACTATTCATTAATTCATGAACCCTAATGCATTAAGTATAATGTAAACGTTCAGATCCTCATTATTCTGTACTGTATTGAATATATATATATATATATATATATAATGAATCAAATTAACAGATCAACTGGCTGTAACGTTTGCATGCACATATATTTGTCTTTTGATTTCACTTTATATTTAATAATGTCATTATGCTTAAATTTTTTTTTTTCTTTTTCTCCTTTTTTCTCTGACATGTTTTTTCCCCCCCTCCCTACAGGGGAACTCGGGCCTGGGTTTCAGTATTGCAGGCGGTACCGATAACCCCCACATCGGAGAGGACCCAAGCATCTTTATCACCAAGATCATCCCAGGTGGAGCTGCCGCACAGGATGGCAGACTCAGGTCAGAGAATATGTTATTACCCTCAAAGGACAAGTTCATAATAATGTCTCCTTAGGCCTGTTTCACATCGCACACATAAGCAGTGCATATTTATTTCTGAGTTGGTACGAACAGGTTACAAGTAGCATAAGTAGCACATTTACAGTATGTGTTGCTGAAGTAGCAGTAGTGGTAGTTACTTTTGACTGTTAAACCTGTCACATTGAAAATCCACTAAAATGTATCATCAAATTCTTTTGCAATCTGTTAAGCACACAGGATGCTAGCATACCAGACCATGTTCCCTCGGGAACATGTATTTTTTTCAGTATAGAAATACAGTTCTGCACTTATACTTCTGCTCTTGGGTGAAAATTGAACTGTTAATTGTTTAATTGTAATACATTCAGCAGTCATTACTCCAGTCTTCAACATCATTTGATCCTACAGAAATCCTTCTGATATGCTGATTTGATGCTTTCTTATTATTATCAACATTGAAAACAGTTTTGTGGAAAGCTTTTGTGGAAATTGGCAAGATCCACAGAATAATGGGGGAAATGTTGTCTTGGGCCTTTTCGATGTCAGAAGTGAGGTGCAAAAAAAGATTTCATTTTTTAAGGATTCTTTCGTAGAAGCTGCCACTTGAGGTTAAACGCAGACGTTAAGGGTTGCAAGCCAAAAAAAATGGACCCACTGGATTGAAACATGCAAATATTATTCTGCTATTAAAGCATGAATTTGTTGTAAGCAATCGATCTGCATAATATTCATATATGCAGTCCTTAGGGCCCATAATGTATTAGTTCTACATTTACAGCATGAAATGATATCTAAACCTATAACATTTTGATTCTGATTCAGATTTGTTTCCTTTCTCGCAATAGCAAGATTATATCTCCCAGTTCTGACTTTTCTAACTCGCAATTGAGTTAAAATCACAATTCAGAACAATAAATCTACTAGACAGTAAATCTGACTTAATCCAGATTAAGTTGTTTCATATGGTATTCTCCCTTGGCATGTTTGGTTCGATTAAAATGAACCCAGGTGCGATTGCTCTCTTCATTTGAATAACTGTGAATGCTGCCACCCGAACCCATCTTTTGGCGCTGACATGATGAGTCTCGGCCCACTTCCAAACCAACTCTGGTGTGGTTTGAATGAAATATGAACACAACACATACAAAAGATGCACATATGTACACACATACATGCACAACGAGCGCATTTATCCCAACACACAGCATTGTTTTGGATGCTCGGAAAATTCTGCCTCGAAATATACGCCAGAAAAGCCGACCAATCAGGTTGTGAATGCATCCTTATCACTTTAGGTTCAGTATCTCTATAGGTTTGTGTTAACAATGCCAACGTGAACTCTAAACAGACCAGGACAAAAACGGTATTGGTAACACTTTACAATAAGGTTCATTAGTTAACATTAGTTAACTGCATTAGTTAATATGAACTAATAATGAATAGCACATATACAGCATTTGTTAATCTTTGTTAATGTTATTTTCAACATTTACTAATACTTGATTAAAATCTTGTTAACATTAGTTAATGCACCGTGAACTAACATGAACAAACAATGAGCAGCTGTATTTTCATGAACTAACATTAACAAAGAAGAACAAATGGCGTAACAAATGTATTGCTCATGGTTAGTGCATGTTAGTAAATACATTAACTAATGTTAACTAATGAACCTTATTGTAAAGTGTTACCACTTTATTTTTGATCCGGACTGAAGTGTGAACAGTGAAACACACCTATAGTCTTCCCTAACTCTGGGCTTTGGGTTTTATTAAAATGAATAACCACATGGACCTAAATTATGATTCCCCTCCTCATGTAAATTTAAATGGTAACACTTTACAATATGGTTTCACTTGTTAACATTAGTTAACATTAAAATCTGGTCCTCCTCTTGCTTGTGTTATTTACTGAAAAAGTTTGTAATAGTTGTGTTTTTACGTTATTTTCTGTTTAGAGCTGTATCCTTTGTTAATGTGAAACCAGAATGCAGTTGCGCAACTTGCGCTGATGCTTCTCTTATATGCAGCTTTTGTCTGGGGTGTAAAACAATGATAGATCATTTTGTTTATACACAAGTTTTGTGTTTTGACTGCTTGTAAGTACTTCAAATGGCACTTAATCACTGTGATTTATAGCGGTTTCTTTTCACTCTTTAGTCAGTGTTCTCCCTCTTTTTCTCTGTACAGAGTTAATGACTCTATACTGCGAGTAAATGATGTAGACGTGAGAGACGTAACTCACAGCAATGCTGTGGAGGCTCTGAAGGAAGCAGGCTGCATTGTCAGACTGTACGTAAGAAGAAGAAAAGCCGTCTCAGAAAAAGTTATGGATGTAAAGCTGGTAAAAGGTCCTAAAGGTAAAGCCATTTCTCATCTAAAGATTACAAAATAGCGATGGGCGATACTGATACTTTCAAGGCCAGTATCGCCGATACTGATACGATACCTCAAAACTGAACTTTTAAATTAAAAAATGTCTTCAGTTATTGAATTACTAAGAGTAAAAGGGGTAATGATACCCACTTAATATTTCTATTTGAAAGGTATTTTAAAATTCAATACGCCTTAATTAGAACTTATAATAATATTTTTTTTTGTTTACACATGGTTAAATTTTTTACTTGTAGTGGTAACCACGGAAATCTACAAAATATTATAGGCCTAGTTGAACTATGGTCACTGTAATGTTCATTTTCATAAGGGAAAGTTAGTTTCATAAATTATTATTATTAATTATGTTTTATATTAAAAGTAGTTACAGAATAGAACATCAGTATGAACTTTTTAACATTCAATTTAAAACAATGTGACTGCACAGACTATGTGAGCTACAATTTCAATTAGTTTATTGTGTAAAATAGCTCAAACATATGTTTTTCTGTCTTCTGTTAAGCATTGTTTTGGGCTGCATTTCCCAAAAGCATAAATGGTTTCTTATTATATTTTTGGGAAATGCACCTATGTTTGAATGCCGGCAGTGTGTAAACACTCTGTGATTTGATTAGTTCTGTCTTGCTCCATTTGTGTGTGTTCAGATGAGCAGGAAAATAGTTCTACTACACAATTATTCTCTAACATTTGTTTTTCATCCAATTCAATGCATATTGTACGCATTCAATTTCTTGTCAAATAAAAAAATAACTGGTAAAAAAATACTAATTTTGAGTATCGATACTTTCGATACTCAACGTCAGTATCAATATGCCTGTAACTATTACAAAATAAAAGCCTGCTATGTCACATTAGGACATTGTTCAGCAAATGGTTTACTCTGACCTCTGTTGACAGGTCTAGGTTTCAGTATAGCTGGAGGAGTTGGGAACCAACATATTCCTGGGGACAACAGTATTTATATCACCAAAATCATTGAGGGAGGTGCTGCCCACAAAGATGGAAGGCTGCAGATTGGGGATAAACTTCTGGCTGTAAGTAACAACTTCTCTATTTACTGAATTTAGTAAACGACATTAGACGAGTATTTATTTATTTAATTTTAAATACATTTTTCACTTTATTTAATGAGATGCACAACCTATTAATTTAGCGCTCCAGCGATTGACTTTTAGTCCTAAATATTCCATTACATTTTGTTTGTTTAGAAAAATTAGCCTTAGAGGAACAATTGCATCTGACACACTAATCATTGTTAACGAATCACAACTTACATTTGTGACAACATAGAATGATTTCTGAAGGATCATGTGACTCTGAAGACTGGAGTTATGAGTTATGATGCTGAAAATTCAGCTTTGCCATCACAGGAAACAGAAAACCGCCATTATATTTGTAAAAATATTTCACAAAATGACAGTTTTTACTGTATATTTCATCACATAAATGCAGCATTGATGAGCATACAGACCAATTTCAAAAACATTAAAACATCTTACTGATCCCACACATGTATAGCACGTGTGTTGCATCTGATGCATTCATTTTTTACAGGTGAATGCTGCTTGCCTTGAAGACGTCACTCATGAAGATGCCGTGACTGCCTTGAAAAACACCCCTGATGTCGTCTATTTAAAAGTGGCGAAACCTACTAGTGTCTTTATGAATGATAGTTACGTTCCTCCCGATGTCACCAGCTGTAAGTAAGCTTATCCTTAAAGGAATACTCCACTTTTTTTGGAAATAGGCTCATTTTACCACTCCCCCAGAGTTAAACAGTTGTGTTTTACCGTTTTTGAACCCATTCAGCTGATTTTCTGATATTTAGAAGAATTTCAGTAACCAGACAGTTTCTGGTCTCATTGACTTCCATAGTAGGAAAAAAAATATACTATGGGAGTCAATGAGACCAGAAACTGTCTGGTTACTGATAATCTTCTAAATATCAGAAAATCGGCTGAATGGATTCGAAAACGGTAAAACCCAACTGTTTAACTCTGGGGGAGTGGTAAAATGAGCCTATTTCCAAAAAAAAGTGGAGTATCCCTTTAAACATAATGTATTCTTGTCGCTTTTTTTTTTTTTTAGACAAAGTCTAATACCTACGTAGGATGACAAGTAAATGCATGGGGATGTTATCAGTATGTTCAGAGAGTAAACAAACTTGCCTCAGTTCTGTGGTCTTTTATTGGTGTCCCATGCTCACTAATGGCTTAAATCCCACCTCAAATCCGCTATAGACAGCACTTTCTACTGACGGGGCAGCAACTCATGAGGACGGCCACTAAAATTGACTGTGCAAAGTGCTGAGTGATGACAGTCGATAATGTAGCACCTTGGTGATGTTCCAGTGGCAGGCCATATCCCCCAGCATTAGATCCTGAGAAAGGAAGCTGTCATTAGGGCTTAAAGGCATGAAGGGCAAAAGCACATTTAATCATGAAGTGCATCACGTGGCCAGCTCCCCTATCCGGCAAATCCAGCATCAGTATATGTAGAAATCAGTGCGTGTGTGTGTGTGTGTGTGTGTGCAAGTGTTGCAGAGGGAGTTTTGAAGCCATGTAAGGATATCTGCACATGTCAACATACGAGTCATGCGAGTGCTCACGATGTGATATCTTTTTTTCTCTGAAGGCGTAAACAGAACAATTTTATTAGTGATCTCATTTTATTATATCTGTCATCCAGTCAAGCATTGCGTAGGGCTTTGACATGTGAGGAACTGTTTGATGAGAATTAAATAAATGGGTTGTCGATGTCGGCAGTCAGTAATTGCCCAGTGAGTACCCTTGACTTTATTACACTTTACATCTGACACAGTGAAATAAGGACACATCTTTTATAGTAGGGACATCAATTGTGGAGACTTAAAATTATTTTGTTTGCACAAAATGAAATTTCGGCCCCCCCATGTCCTTTCATTTACATTTATGCATTTGGCAGATGCTTCTTTCCTATATAATTGCACTAAGATAGACATGTATCGGTTTATGGATTCATTGGAAATCAAACTTAAGACCTTGCTAGCAGCATTCTGTAGTCAGTCCAATATTTAAGCCACTAAAGTGTCCATGTTGTTATTTCGATAATTTTATTTTAATGTGTCCCCCTTACAGTTTAATTACAGAACTACTGTAAGTAATGAGTAATATTAAGGGTTTGGTTTAGTGTCAGTTGCTTTTAGCTATTTTTACCGCAGTGAATACATGTAGCGTACTGTAATAAGGACATAAAAATAAAAAACGTTTTACTGTTATTTTGTTTTATGTGAAAAGAAACAAACAATGGATTTTTGAAGAATCTTTGCTTTTTCATACAAGAATAGTTGGTTACACTTTATTTTAAGGTGTGCTTGTTACAGTGTAATTATACATTTAAGTACCGAGTAATATTAATTAATTATGTTTACTTATACAGGTTTAGGGTTAAGATTATGTTTGTTGTAGGGTTAGTTCCATGTAATTATGCAGGATTTATAGTTATTACTGTAGTAACTACATGTAACGTGTTAACGTGTAACGTTTCTCTCTTTAATGGTGCATTTTCTCAAGGTGTATTAACATTTATGCCAAACGGAATCGTGTCATAACCAAATGGCCTACCAGAATATGTACATTTAACAAATTTACTTATTGTACTGTACAAAGCTATTGTACAGTATGTTTTCAAAAGTTTGAATACAGCTCACTAGTAACATGTACTGCTTTTATGGGTTCTTTTGGTCTTTTTTGGAGCTTAATGTGATGTGGAACTTTCTCTTCTTTAGAAAATCCTGAAAAATGTTTTCAACATTGACAATAATACTAGTTTTTTTTTTTTAACACCAAATCAGCATGTTAGAATAATTTCTAAAGGATCATGTGACACTGAAGACAGTTCCCATTTCCAACTCAGGAATGAATTACATTTTAAAAGCATATAAACATTTTATTTCACAATAGCACTGTTTGTACTGTATTTTTAATCAAATAAATGCAGCCCTGGTAAGCATTAGAGACTTAAAAAAAATACATTAAAAAGATTTTACTCTAAACTTGTGACCAACAGTGTTTGTAAGAGAGGTAATGTACTAGGAAAGATGTTAGTTTGTGCTTAAAGCACAAAAAGAGTGATCAAATATGATTTGAACATCCTTGCTAGGAATATTTTTACACACCAAATGTTTTCAGCAATTTCAAATAATACATATGGCCTCTTAGAACATTGTCAAATAAGTTTTCATCATTACGTCAATAACATTATATCTTTGTGTTTTGGATTTTCAGCCTATTCCCAGCACATGGAGAACCATATCAGCACCCAAAGCTATCTAAGTCAGCCATTAACCCCCGCTACCCCATCTCGGTACTCTCCTATCTCAAAAGGCATGCTGGGAGATGATGAGATCACAAGGTGAGCCTTGGCCCTCCCAATTTCTTTGTCTTCCTAATCACGACTTTTGCTGTACTGTAACATTTGATGGCTTTGGGTTTAGAGGTCGTCTGTGTATTATGATTCCTTGCCCTTGTGAAGTGAAATGATCGTTTATTTCAAGTGAAAGTTAATACAGATCATGACTTGCTCTTAAACTATTTCTATATAGTCTCATCCTTTGATTTCACTCGCTCTAATTTTTTCTCACTCTCATCACATTTTAGGCTGTTTTGCTTTCTGTTGCTTCTTTTCTCTGTCTCACCCTCCTGAAATTTGGAAGATGATGATATATAAGTTTCATTACATATAGCTTGGTGTAAAGACAGCTCCATAATTCTGGTGTAGATAAATACTGTATGAGAATAGCTTTTCTCTACACATAAGATAAGCCGCCTAAGGTTAATGGCATTTTTAGTACATATTTATCTCTGCATAATGGTTCATGGCTTTATATTCTATAAAACAGACTATATAATACCCATAATATGTATGTCCATTACAAAAATAGTCGTAGAGTAATACAATTTTATTCATTTTGCAGGTCTAGAAATCATATTTTTAAATGTAGACTACCAAATATTTCCAGACAGTGTTCAAAGTAAAAAATAAAAAAAGTTGTTAAGGTGAAGTAAAATAAGAAATATATTTAAATTTTATAATTGTTTTTAACTTATTTTAATTCAGTTTCTCTTATCTTCAACCATTTTTTAAGTCCTGTTGAGAAGCGCTGGTGTAGGGCATTCACAAGGACACATGTATGGGGACATATCGCAGATCACTCCGTTTTAAATGTCCTCTTGAGAGCTGTTGAAGATATCACTTAATTTAGGATAAAGCCTCTTTGCTGTGTCCTGTTCTTTCTCATTCACCTGATGTGTTTGCTCATTTCATAAGAGTTGTTGTCAGTAGTGACTCGCGAGTGGTATTACGAGAGAGAGAGACTGTGCAGATGATCTTGGCCAGACCACCATATATTTTATCCAGTAGAGAACAGTAGATACTTATCAAGAACACACACACATACTGACTGGTGTGCTTCACCATTTTTAATCCCCTTTTAATCATGGGGATTTATTTCCCATTGGAAGAATTCGCCAAATACGTCATATTGATGTTAAAAACAAACAGCCTTTTACGTCATAAGCTGCCGTCATGATATGACCAACCAATCTGTGAAGTCATCTTTGGCAAATCTGATAAGCTTTGAATTAAGACCTAATTCTACATGATGGGTATAAAAATACACTTGTTTTATAACTGAGATTTGTCAATGTCACTCAGTTGCTCTACTGAATCGTTGTTCTTAGAGTTTTAAGAGTTAAAAGACACGCCTGTAGCCATGTTGAGTGAGGGTTTGTTTTGAAAATGTGCGAATGCTACCGAGCCAGTACTAATTTGAGGCTGTGCTGCCATCTACAGACTACTAGATGCATGCTTCACAAATATGCTGTCCTTGGCAAACTAATATTTGAGTCATTTCTTCAGCACTGGCACCAAAAATACTGCTGAACACTTATGTCAGGCTCCCTGTTTGGCTGTTCTGGATGATCAAATATTTTGAAAGCACCGCAGTGTTTACACTTTTCAGGAAATCGTCATACAAATGGTGTAATTATAGTTTTAAATATAAATAATTGCACACATTCACATTTACATGCAATTTGAACTGCAGATAAAGTTAAAAATGCGATGCACCTTTCAGGCTTGTGCAAAATTCGGAATTTCAGAATTGGCCTCCATTCAATTCATGAATTGGAATTTGAATTGAATTGAATTGACTCTGCCCCCGAGGAAGTTGAATTTGAATTGGAATGACAGGAAGTGGAATTAAATTCATGGCAATTCAAAGAAATTCCACACAGTCACACAACAGAAAGAATGTGTTGAATCTCACATAGGGGAGAGCGGGGCACAACGTAACGCTTTTTGACTTTCTCAGTTTGTGCAAATGTATTTATTGAGTGTTTATTTTTTTCCCACATTAATTTCCCATATGTTTAGTACAATTATGTGTTTTTTTTTTATTAATACAATGTATAATTTTATATTAAATGTGACAACATGTCCCATCGGTGGGGTGCATTGTAAAATTTGACCGCACTTTTGACCGCACTCCCCTACATTCAGGGTTAGGAAGGTTACTTTAGAAATGTAATTGCTCACTGTTATAAGTGACCCATTAAACATGTGGTTAAGATTAATTTATCTGGATTACTTTATCAATGTAAAGCAATTTCCTTTTAATTCTGGGAAGTGGCGTTACAATTACAATGAATCAAACTTATTTGTTCTGTGACTAGAGGTTTTAACATTCATTGGGGGGAAAACATTGCTGGTAGTTCAAACTAATACAATTTATATAATAAGTAATGCAATCATATTTGACATATATTGTTAAGCTAGATTGTTAAACACTTCACTTAAAATATCTATATTAATTTCTTAGAATTTTTATTGAATTGTAATTCTGCTTCCTTAAATTCGAATTGAATTCAAATTCTAGATCCTGTTTTTGACATCAGTTCAAATTCTAGAATTGAATTGGAATTTAGTCATTCTCAATTCAGTTCTGAATTGTGCACAAGCCTGGCACCTTTGCAAATTGTAAGAGCATTCATATCTCTTGTGTAGTTCATATTTTGTACACTAGAGGGGTATCTGGTCAAATTTAATTTTTTTAAAAAAAAATTTCTGGGATGGCAAATAATTAATGTAAGATTTTGCTGTTAAATACATTTAAACATGTATATAAATAATTGTTTGTTTTATTTCAGATTTATTTCAATTACAGAATTTTTTTAATAGATTATTTTCTCTCGTTTGCGAATGTGTATGTGTGTCAGTTTTGTAAGCATTGTCATATTTATTTAAGCATGCTTTCCTGAACCTGTCACTCAGATCAACTAATAAATCCTGTTTTTTGTTTTTTTAGGGAGCCCAGGAAAATAGTCCTGCATAGGGGGACCACAGGACTGGGCTTCAACATTGTAGGAGGAGAAGATGGAGAGGGAATCTTCATCTCCTTCATATTAGCAGGAGGGCCTGCAGACCTGTGTGGAGAATTGAGGAAAGGAGACCGTATCATTTCTGTAAGAACATCACTATTATAATTTTATTTTTATTTTTTACCATTTCAGCGAAAAATTGATTTGAAAAAGTGAATTGCAGAATGTCTTTGGTGTAGCACTCAAGCTCCATAAACTTTACAGCAATAGTTTTCCAGGTTTACAGTAGATTTTAAATTCTAAATTAGCATTTATTGGACCCCACTGGCTGTGTTTGGCATCAGAGGTTATTTTTATTACCTGTTGCAGGTAAATGGGGTGGACCTCCGCAGTGCAACGCATGAACAGGCGGCTGCAGCACTGAAGAATGCTGGACAGACTGTCACCATCGTAGCTCAGTACAGACCTGAAGGTAGGTCGGCACTTCCTCTCCCAATATTTCAGACGACATAGTTTCAGACAGACCAGCATATTTCATAGGGCTGGGACAATAAATCGAAGCATCATGAATCGAGAAGTAATTTTGATCGGTTCTGAGCTTAGTTTTTCACAGCAGATGGCACTGCGTGCTCTAGAAGCAGCCATAATCTGCTGGCTTCCTATACACACCACTTGAACCTTCTATATACAGGGGTTGGACAATGAAACTGAAACACTGGCCAATGTTGGAGGTTTCACATCTATATGCCTGGCGGCCAATCTTCAGAGTGAAGCACGGGTGGATCAGTGATGGTTTGAGCTCCAAGATCATGACAATCCTGATTGTATTTGATGGACACGACACTGCCGAGGACTACCAAACCCTTCTGGAGGATCATGAGCACCTGATGCTCAAACCGTGTATCAGCATGATCATGCACCAACACACACAACAAGACTTGTGACAGAAGGGTTTGATGAAGATGAAAGTGACGTTGAACATCTCCCATGGTCTGACGGTCACCAGATCTGAATATTATTGAGGTGTTTTGGAGGAGCGAGTCCACCAGCATCATATAGTGACCTGGACACTGTTCTGGAAGAGGAACGGCTCATAATCCCTCTGGTCACTGTGAAGGACTTCTATCTGTCAATTGGTGCTGTATTTGGATGCAAAATGAGGCCCTCACCATTCTAACAAATTATTGTGTAGTAAAACCAGGTGTTTCAGTTTTTTTGTCCAACCCCTGTAATAATCATGCATTAAGTTCGAATCTTGAGTAATAAAAGCATTCTGAGATGCAAGTACATTCTCAGACTCAGTTAAAGAAATGGACACAGCGACCCCATTGATTTCAACGGAGAAGACTGAAGCCCGATTATTGCACTTCCTGCCTGATGTCTGAGCGTATGTGCAAGCTCAAACTGAGCTTGACGACAGTCTGACAGTTGTAAATCTTGTAGTAGCTGTGCCAAGACAAATCTAATTCCTCAAAAATGTTGTTGAAATATTTTGTCCCGTTGCTTTTATGGACTCTCTATCTATGGGCTTCTCCCTTGACTTTATGCCTCCATGTCCCCCCGATTGCCTCATAGACAGTAAAAGATTGCCTGTGAGCTTCTCCTCCTGTTTATACGGTAATGTCTCCATTCTGCGACAGAAAGTTGCGTGGTTATGACGCAATAGTTAGCCTCAGATGTAAAGTTATTCGCTGTCAAAGTGACGCCAAAATGAATGGAAGTCAATGGAATGCTAACAGCAGGTGAAGTTCTGCTACAATGGCAGCTCCTGCGAGGCTTCAGTTTCCGGCTGATGGATTACCCCCTTGGACCCCAACACACGATCGCTCTTCTTCGTGAGCATTTGAGTGTGCGGTTAAAAACAAGCGTGCCATCTGCTGTTAAAAAACTAAGCTCAGAATCGTTTTGCGATACTCTCGGATAAAATTGGAATCGATCAATGGATCGCAATGCATTGATATAGACCATTTTGCTAGATGTAAACAACACTGTTCCAGAAGCACTTCCTGTTTCAGTTTGTAACTGTTATCCCAGCTTTTATGTAGTGTTAAAAAAACTGAAACAGGAAGTGCTTCTGGACCAGTGTTGTTTACATCTTGCAAAATGGTCTATATTGTCCAGGCCCTAATATTTCAATGCTTACAGTAGCGTTCTTATGCTTTCCATGTGGGTTCATTTCATTCAGAACTGGACAACCTGGCCATTATTAATATGACAACTTCAATCCTTTTGTTTATTTCAACTAATAATAAGCATCTGTTGTGTTACATTACACTACCACTAAATGTGCCCTTGATTCAAGCCTAAACCTTGGCCTCAGATTGGTGTTTACCCAAATCTCCCCTCCTATTTGCATACAAATTTTAAAATCAAAACTCTAAATTGCTGAGCGTTTAGCTGAAAAACTTGATTGGATGCAGCATGGCCTGAATACTATACTATGCTTATTTGTTCACAACTGGGCACAGAAGAAACTATTTCATGCATGGTGGACTGTGATAATGGGAAGAAAGTCACACAAGTGGCAGTGACACTGTGGATTTGATAGAAAACTTCTCATTTGTGTTGTGCGGAGGATGTTCTTGATAACCTGTCGAAGTCTGCTCCTATGAAGTTATCTTAGTTGTGAATACTGGTGTCCACTGAATACTCAACTTAATTGTTGTTCTTTAAACCCAACTGTAGTGTGTATTTATAGTGAAATGAACATGAAATGCCATTCGCAACCCATTACTTTTATTTTACTCATTTACTTTAATTGAAATGTTTCAAAGTGAAACGGATTATTGAACAAGAAAAAATTACAGGACTTGATTTTATCCATCATAAATGTATTAGATGGTGAAAGTTGTCTTTATTTTATTTGTAATAATAACACCAAAAATACACTACTGCCCCTAAAGGGACACGGTGAAAGAAAAAATATATGATGTGAGGGAAAATTATTTGTTAATGCTTTTGAGTTCTCTAGCAAGCTTTTCAGTTTCTCCTCCGAGAAACTCTTTTTTTTGACTTGGCTCGCAAAACGTTTGTGAAGGCGTAATGTTTGTAAACGCAACATTTTCTTGAGGGAACACAAACGTTTTTGCAAGGTAACGGAACTTTTTTTTTTTTTTTCGCAAGCGAATGCAAAGTTTCTCAGCAGAATGCAAACATTTTGCAAAAGAACACAAAAGCGTTGACGTATTATTTTTCCTCCCATCTTATATTTCTTCCCACCACCATGTCCGTTTAGGGGCTCCGTACTGTACCAAATACACTACAGGTCAAAACTCTAGGGTTGATAAGGTTTTTATTTTTATGCTCACTGAGGCTGTATTATTTTGCTCGAAATACAGTATAAACAGTAATATTGTGAAATATTATAACTATTTAAAGTACCATTTTTTTCCATTTTAATCCATTCTACATTTTATTTTTTCGATACTAATGGCAAAGTTTAATTTGTGACTTCAGGGTCACATGATCCTTCAGAAATCATTCTAATACGCCGATTTAGTGATCAAGAAACATTTCTTTGAGGAAGAAAAAAAACAATTTTTTTTAAAAAACAGAAATCTTCAGAATAAAAGTATTAATTTCTGTAATTCAGTAATTTCTGTAATTTCATGTTGACTTTAAATTGTCAGCATGCACACGATCACTAAGTGATCATGTGCCCAGTTCGCTGTATGGTGTTGTGGTCGTGACTCAGAGCAGCTTGGCTTCTTCATCCTGAGGTTCAGACTCCAGCCTGCCCGTCCTTTCTTTCGGCTCGGCATGCCTGGCTGCATTGTTTATTAAAATACCAATGGGGTGTTGATGACCCTCAGTGCTTTGGCCGGAGATAGTTTGAGAGGGTCTAAATTAAGATTCTGAACAGGTCTGTGCGTGTATGTGTGATCCGAGCTTCTTTCACACCCCTAGTGTGTCTATGTAGCATTTTCTCTGTTTGGTGAAAGCTGTTGTCTTAGCGTGGCTCCTGTGCCTGGCTTCCTGTCCCCGTCATGCTCCTCCGTTCATGGCCACCTCAGAGCATATCTGCCCTTCAGATTGGCTTTCGCTAGCACGACGTTTCAATCTGCAATAGTTACAGGAAGTTAAAACATGCTAGAAAGATGCTTCTTGTGACACATTAAAATGCTAGGAACATGTTAACAGCATTTTAAAACCAGGGCATTTTTTACAGATTTTGTTTGACTCACCCAAATATTGGTTTACATTCATTTAACACACTTTACATTTGAATTAATATTTCTTTTTTTGCATTGCAGTTTACATTGGCTTGACAGTGTGCTGAAACGGGGTACAAACAAGCTAGCAACATGCTAAAATAATTATCAAGTGCTATAACACGTTAGCAACATGTTACAATGTGATGATATCATTGTTAAACCATGCTAGAAACACATTAAATAAGTTATAAAGATGCCAGTAACATGTTAAAATATGTGCTAAAACATGCTAGATAGATGCTAATAATATACTAAACTGCTAGAAACATGTTAACCACATATTAAAACATGTTAGCAACATATTATATGTTTTTTTTTTTACCAAATATGTGTATATTCTTTATACTTACACTGTTACTTTTGTTTTTGATTTGAAATATTACCATTTTCACAGATTTTGTGAGACTTTTCTATAGGGTAGTCTGTCATCTCCCCTTCATTGTTGCTTTTTATAGACCATTTTGCAAGATGTAAACAACACTGGTCCAGAAACACTTCCTGATTCAGTTTGTAACTGTTTTCTTTATTTCACATGTAAAGAAAACACCGTAAATATGTTTGTTTAACTTTTTGATTCATATTTATATGTTCTGTTGGTTGTATTTTACCCCAGCTTTTATGTAGTGTTAAAAAAATGAAACAGGAAGTGCTTCTGGACCAGTTTACATCTTGCAAAATGGTCTATACAAAATCTGCACACCTACTGTCATATTGTGTTACAACACGGGTATCGGTTTGCAAGGCTTTGGTTCTCAGTGCTACTTTCAGTTTAAATATAGATGTGGAAGATTTGAATAATGCAGTGTAATGTTGATACACTGTAATAACAATCCACATTTATTTTACGAAACAAATTTGCAACCCATTTTTGGGACATTTGTGACCAGCCACTGCACTGCAGTGCAGATACTGCATTGAACGTTACATGTTAATAGCTGTGACAGAGAAATGAGCGACCTCCACGTGAATCTGTTTGTTATCCAAGCAAGACATCTCATCAACATGCTCTTTTGCCCAGTATTCAATCAGCAAGCTGGAGATCGGTCATGCCAAAATGAGGCGGCCACAGGTGCGACCAGGGTTCAGGGACAGCTCCCTGTGGGGAGAATGAACTGAGATTAGATCCAACTCCCTCTGCTCTCCATATGCAGTGTGCGACAGCATGCATAATAAAGCATCGGAAAGCACAGACGCAGCACTCTCTTTGACCAATGGCAGCTGAAGAGCTACTGAGGGAGGACCTTGTAAACTCTCCAGGGCTTCTCATAGTGAATTTGTCCGTGCTGCATGTTGTTTTTCATTAAGTGCGATAACCAGAGGATGCTTTATATATCTAACCAAAGAACAGATGTTGGTGTGTAATGCTTTAACTGAGAGAGCCTCCATCTTGTGACATGGGAAACAAATGTCATTAAACGTACTCGGATGGTGGTGTTTGGATAGGAAATGAAACCCTTCAGGGCTAGACTGCTTTGATCAGAGGGATTTAATGGCTCTGAGGATCTGTGCTGGAGCTTAAAGACATCAGTGTCTGACACACACACAGCTGTGCTAAGCACAAGTCGTGCTTCAGTGACATGCCCTACAGTTATTTACAGACTTTAAGAGAAATCTGCACATTTCACTTACCTCAACTGAATCAAATGCTTTGTACTTTTAATTGGACCACGCACTCAATGAAAACAGTGCTTGACTATGATTTTTTTTCCGATCGTATATACAGTATAAGAAGGTGCGATAGAGTAATGCTTCAGTGTCGGCATGACTTATTATTAAGACCCATTGCAAAGCAAAATGTGACCAACCACCGATAACAGCTGTCAGTTTTAGCCACACTTTGTACAGTATGCCATTAATAATCGCTAGTTTATTTCCAGGATTCTGCCTTTGTAAGACACTCCCTCTGCCTCATTTATATGGAAATGTGCACTTTTTTAATAAATAAATTGCATAGGGATGCTACCAGTATCGGTATCGGGCCGATACTGCGCTCATGAACATGAACTGTTACATGATTTATGAATAATGATTGGTTCCCTACATTATTACAGGAAGGTGGTACAGTAATCACATTCTGCTTTCAAGAAGTTTTCTGTGTGCAAACATCCAAGGCGTGCGCCCAGAAACCTGCCTCTCAGACAGCGTGAGACTGGCCTATTAAATTGAGTTCTCTGTCATGTCTTGCAATTTAAGTTACAGACAAATTCTCACAAAATTGTCAATATTCTCTGATAGACAAGTATCCTTGTGAAACGTAAGAAATTATAGTCTGCTTCAATCCAACTTCCACTCAAATATAATATGTCAATGTTACTTCACTAAAGAGCTTATTTATCATAGAGACAATGGCCTCTATGCACGGCGGTATTTCCGGTGAAGGATTAAGGATGCTCGATAACTTCCGCCGATCGTAGAGTCCAATGCAATACCGAGAATTTATATTGAATTTTATACTCCATGGTTATAATAAAGAAACGTTAGTCACAAGAACAGATAAAACGGACACCCCTCATTGTGTTTATGCTTCTTTTTAAAATTCTATTACATAAACATAACTATACATAAAATTACATCTAAACGTATGTACGTTTCGTTTCAAAGACGGGAGGACGGTACATTTTGAAGACTCTGCCATAATCCCGTTTTCCTCGGTTCTCCTCCGCTTAAATCTCCACAACCGGAAATGGACGAGCATCCTTGCGTCAAATGCGGAATTTATGCGTGCATATAGCCCATTCATTCCAATCTCAGTAATATGTAAATAGTATGACAGTCACAGTTATCACCTATAGCGTGGGAGCGACAACGGGAAATCGAGAGCCATCTTGGTTACAGAGACTTCAAATAATCGTTATCACCTTAACATTTGACCGTTCTTCTTATAAAGTAATTAAAGTAATATCAAAGATGTGGGCACATAGGGCTACATTTCAGCAACAAAGCTAACAGAGATCGCTGTAACATGCATATAAAGATGTTTTGAAGGCAATAAATATAGACCTGAATCGAAACGAATCGTATCATATCGTAGAATTTTTTGAAGTATCGGCAAAAATCGTATCATATCGTATCGTCTCATGATTAACTGTCCGATTTACACCCCTAGTAAGAAGGGCCACTGATGATGACGGATGAACAGTTATGGCACATTCACTAGTAGGGACGAAACATCAACAATATGCTTTACATTGACTACGGCCTGCCCATACTTTGACTACAAACTCTGTCCTCAAATCATTACGTATTTTGCAGTAATGTAACTTTATAACATTGCACTCTTTCTATAAGTTATACATAGCTAGTAAGATAATATGACGGTAACTAACGTAACAGCAGTGTTGGGTAAGTTACTCTAAAAAAGTCATTAATTACTAGTTACTAATTACCTCTTCAACAGTGTAATTAGATTACTGTACTAATTACTCTCTCTAAAAAGTATTTAATTACTTTTAATTACTAATTACTTTCAAAATCCCATATCAATCTCAACCAGCTGAATAATACAAGGATAGACATGAACCTGTTTTAATTCTTTCAAATAAATACTATAAAATTGCAATTATTCTTAAACTTAAAAGGTGGAGAGGGTTACATTATAAAAACATACTTTTTAACATCAGACAATACATTTTGATGTTAAACCCACTATTGTTTCTGATCTGATCTCATGACATTTCACACGTTTTTCCATACATATTTTACAATAATTCATACGAATTTGTACAGGTCGTACAATTTAGACACCTCATAAAATGCATACGAATCGCTGTGAGATCGGATTGATCTACACACAGTATTTACCTCAATTACATCAGAAGTAACTGTAATTAAATTACTGATAAATGAAGAGTAATCCCTTACTTTACATTTTCAAGGGAAAAATAATTAAATTACAGTAACTAATTACTTAGTAATTAGTTACACCCAACACTGCGTAACAGTATGTAATTATTCTAGCGATATGTAGGCCTAATGCTACAAGGTTTGCTGGTACATTATTTCAGCAACATAACAAGCTAATTAGCAGGTTTCAATTGCTGCTTTGCACAGTGCAAAATGTTATATACATGTTCCGCGGCTAGAGTTTTGATACTGAGTCAATGAGCTCTGTCTAATTCTTTCTTTTTCGCTTGTTTGTCGTCATCGGTCTTTTTCCTTTTACTCGTCTTTGTTTTATAAGCAGGTTCTTGAGTTTGAACGGTGCTACACTGTGCGCTGTGCAATTGTGATTGACACTGCTAAGACACTCCTCCTGGCTCTGATTGGTTGTTTCTGACCGGGAGTGGTGTATTTCTGCAAATGGCAATAGGACCACTGGGTGGAGACTCTTTTCACAGATTATCTGTCTCATATTCTACTGTCAGAACATAATGACTAATTAATTAAACATTTAATTTAATTAAATGTTTAATAATAATAAAATTCGTATTATTGTGTAGTTTTTTATGTATATAGATGTATAGATAGGTTATATATACAGTAGACAGCTGATTATATGCAACAAAAATGTTTTTGTGAAATTATTGAAATGCATTTATTGAATTGCTTAATCAATGTTTTACACAAGTTTATGCTGCAATACTGTAAATATGTTTTTCCCAAACAATGGAAAATCCTGCAGTTGCTTATTTAAGCATATTTTGAGCTTGTTTTGTCAGACCAGGTTGCTTGCTTTTCTTGCAAGATCTGGCAACACTGTAATACTTAGATGGCATGTATAGTAGCAGCGCTGAGGTTTTACTGTAATCATGTCAAAAATGAGTTAAGCTACTTTTAATGCCTTAAGGAGATGACTAAAGTATTAGTCAATGTTATGTATAAACTGAGAGTGCTTTAGCCACATACATTAGCGCCACACACAGACTACAACGATACACTCAGTCAGATTAACGAAGAAATCCTCTCTCGCATCTTTTTAAAATTCATATATTCATGAGATCACAGCTGTCTAACTTTGATTTGATGACGTGGAAATTTTGTGACTTTGGTGACTGTTTTTCTTTTTCTTGTTTGGTCTACAAAGTTATATTGAAGTGATTTGTGGCCAAAGCAGTTTGCAGAAGTTTCTAAACTCATTAAGGAGGCAAAATACTGTATCTGTACCTTATTGGTTACTGGCGGATGTTCGATATTTATTTCTATGTGTTCATTTTCCCCTTTTTTTTACATTCACATTATCTTTGCCATTATCTAACACTCACTTAAAAGTTAATCTTATAAATACTAATAATTGAATAACTGTTAAATGTAATCTTTGGGAATTCTTCAAATGAATATCCGTTTAAACGTTAAACCGAAAAATGAATTTTAATGGATTAAGTTTCACTTGTTTATTGTACACCACAATATTGTCCATTTATTGATTTTTAGGCTTAACATGAAAAAAAAAAATACTGGCACATTGGCATCACTATTACAATTGCTCATTCTCTGGAAGTATTAAACTTTGTAGCTAACTTGTCCTGTACCATTTGTCCAATGGACATGAATTATACCTCAAATTGTGCGTTAATTTAGCTTTGACTATTGTGCTGTAATGCCATTTCTAAATATAAAATCTAATGATTATTCATCCAACTTTCATCCTTTTGAAACGTGACTCAAAACATATTATTTCCTCTCTCTGCTTCCCTCCTTTTCAAGCTTTCTGAAAGCCCCTTAGTTGTTTTGTTTGACACGGAATTGGTGACGATAACGTTCTGAATTCTTGATAACACGAAGGCCTTTCAGTGTTCTATGGCAGCACATGCATCATTACTCCCATTAAACTAATCATTCAAAACCAGTGTAATCCCGGGAGAAATAGCATTGTTCCTGTCATTTCATCTGCGTGGACTCTGTGAGCAGTCATGAAAAGTTCTCCAGTCTTCATTATGAAGGACTTTGTAATACTTCTCTAATTATAAGCTTTTGTTCTTCAACCGAGACTTGCACACATCCATTAAATCTAATTGTTCTATGTTTGTATACCAAGGGAAGATGTACTTGCAGAGAGAATACATGACAGAGATATGATTTATTGAAGATAATTTAATGTTGTATAGTATTTATGAAATGTCCTTATTGTCTCATCAGATACAGTTCTAAAAAGGCAACAACATCTCCAACAACACAGTAGCATGCACATGCATATCAGCCAGAGGATATTTATTGTATTTTACTTTTACATTATTCATGTTTGTGAGAAACTCAACATTTTTATGAGTTTAGATAATAAGATTATTTTTTATTATTATTTTTATCATAATTACATGAACGTAAGGATTCATTTTTAAAAAGGATTAAAAACTTCTTTTTTTTTTCATGTACCCAAGTAATGAAATACAATTTATTATGAAATATTCTGTGTTAATTCTTCTCTCTCTAATCAAAATATTTCACTGAAAACATATTTTTTTGTGAATATGTTTTCCTCTGTCCTCAATATCTCTTTACATCCTCTAAGTATTTTGTAGCATTCTTATAAAAAAAAAAAAAACAGTTCCTCAATGACATCATCCTTCAGGAAGGGATATCAATTTTGATGATAAACAAATAGTAATATCAGTAATGTGTTTAATGAATTGTGATGTTGTGATATTAGCTGTTTTTTTCTTCTTGTCATTCCACCTAAAAGAGAGTAAACAAAGAACTTCAATTTGACACCAAATGTAAACAGTGATTCTCAGTGAACATTGACTATATAGCTTTTTATATCCTCCTTGCTAATTTTCTTGCTGTTGTGTAAATAAGTTTTAAATAAAAAAAGTCTTTTACTCACCCTCATGTCATTCCAAAACTGTATGACATTCTTGCTTCTGCAAAACAAAAAAGAAGATATTTTTAGAAATTTCTCAGTGTTTTTTGTTGACACAATGGAAGTCAGTGGTAATCAAAATGGTTTGGTTTCTTCAAAAGATCTTATTTTATTCTCCACAGAGGAAAGTAATACAGGTTTGGAACAACGTGATGGCGAGTTCATGAGGACAGAATTTTAATTTTGGGGTGAACCCTAACTTTTCACCAGATCATGCCTAGAAATACTCAAATACAACACCGTCGTTTTATTTCTGTATTTATTTTGCAAAAGTTACTGCATAACAGGAATGCCCATGTGTATTTTTTGTGTGTTTTTTGACCTGCCTAAATCCTTTTCCCAATTGAATTCTGTGGATTAGCAACATGTTCAGCCACGTGTACTGTGCAGTCTGGCTAAATTTGCTGTAACCCAGCAAACCTCCGTTGGTGACAAATATCATCACAAGCTCCAGTGCTCTTCCATTTCTTCTGTTGTTAATGCACTCTCTGTTCTGTTCTCTTTCTTTGCTTTGCTTGGTGAAATAAAGGTGTTGTCTTGTGCTAAACAAGCCAACATGGGTTTTGGCTGTGACTTCAACAGAAAGAGCGAGCGAGAGAGAGAGAGAAAGAGAGGGAGGGAGGGGTGAGTGAGCAATGCAAGCACTGTTTAGTCCATTAGCATCTGTGATGTCGCTGTGCTGTAGGTGCTCAGAGAGGCTTTGCGTGGAAGCGTCCAACTAAGGCAAGTCACACACGCATACGCACGCTCGTTCATGCTCAAACACACTGGGAGAGCAGCTGTGTGTGATTTTGGAGCTGTCCTTCAGCACCACAACACAATTGAACTCACATGGAGGGGTAGAGACAGACACAGAGAAAACCGTTCGGCAAACTCTTTCACCCCCTCTAGACTCCGGCACGACTCTGAGAAAAGAGTCTGTAAGTATGCAGATTTACTTTCAACTTATCTGAACACTAATTTGTAGCGAGATGGTGTTAAGTTATTCAGTGGAAGGAGAATTAAAGTGTTTTCTTGTGCATTTGAATGTTGAATGGGTGTTTACATGTATGTGTGTGTGTGTGTGTGTGTATATATATATATATATATATATGAAGAGTTCAGATGCAAAAGCCTCTAAATGCCATTGGAAATTTTCTTCTAAAATGACCATTTTTATCAAGCTTGTATATTTAAGTTCAGTAATTTCACTTAAATGACAATTAATAGGTCATCTTCATTGCCATTTAAGTGAAATTACTCAACTTAAATATACAAGCTTGATAAAAATGATCATTTTAGAAGAAAATTTCAAATGGCACTTAGAGGCTTTTGCATCTGAACTCTTCATATATATATATATATATATATATATATATATATATATATATATTATTTGTATTTTTTTAAGAGGAGTTTTCACTTGGTTAAAAGCAGAATATTTTTTTTTTCTCGAGTTGCCTCATATTTCACTGACTGGATTTTTTTTTTTTTTTTTTTTTTTAATTGAAACCTGTCATGAGCTCTTTATCAGGACACTTTTGTCCGTGCAAATTCTAATATCAACATGTTGCTCGTTTCCTATAGCTTGAATGTATTTCTTACTTCCGCTGAGGTCAAGCATAGGGAAAGAGCAGGAGCGCTAGGCGAGTTAAACCACTGGCACTGAATAATTCATGAACATTTTCACCGTTTCAGTCTAGCGTGAGCAAACCCTCCTCACGCATGAGTCCTGGGAATGGATCATAAATTCAGGAGATCTATCTTATTAAATGAGATTTCTCGAACATATCAGATTATATCCATCCTCTCTACCACTATTGCTTGCATATGTTGATGCATCTGTCTGCTCTTTGGTTTTCATGCGTTTATAACGCTCACTCTTGACTAACCTCAAACAGAGATCTTATACTTTCTCCTATTGCTCTCAACACACATCTTTCTGTCTGACTTTTCTTCCCCATCTCCATCAATATCAATCCACCCTGAAGCTGTTGGTGTCCCAGGTGTTTTTCCTTGTTGCTTATCTCTTCTCAGCAGGATACCATGTGTAATGTACTTCTCTGTGTTTCCAACAGAGTACAGTCGATTTGAAGCCAAAATCCATGATCTACGGGAGCAGATGATGAACAGCAGTATTAGTTCAGGCTCTGGCTCCTTGCGGACTAGTCAGAAGAGGACCTTGTATGTCAGGTGAGCTCCCTCTCATCACCACTAGTTACTTTTGATCTTCAAAACATGCTTAGATCCTTAAAGAGTTGAAAAAAACAACTTCACATAGGATGCCGATCTGGTTTTTTAATTCTTTTTTCACTTGTGGTCTCAGACATTTGGACCCCATTGTGTATATGTTTATACACAATGGGGTTAATGCATTATAATATTTTCACAATTCACATATTTCACAACACATGCTAAAATAAAAATGTATCTTGTTATGGCTTTCATTAATATTTGACCAGCCTATTTTTTCATGTACATTGTTCTGTCTGCCACTGATTGCGTCATAGGCGGCCACTTATGTGAACATGTCATTGTCTGAAGTGTGCCTGTTTTTTTGTTTTGTTTTTTTGCTCTCAGAACATTCAGGCCAGTGCTTACACAGTAGATTAAATCACATATTTTCAGCCAGACACATGAACGCCTCTGTATTGACTGAGCTTGCCATATTTTTGGAGCCATTGTCAATCACTTCAGCTGTGTGTTCAGAGGCTCTCATCGCTCCTAGCCTAGCAGGCTGGTCAGTTAGACGTAAAGAGATAGATGGATCAGCAGTGGTGGAATGTAACGAAAGTACAAATACTTCGTTACTTTACTTAAGTACATTTTTCACGTATCTTTACTTAAGTAGAATAAATAGTGCCTACTTTTTACTTTTACTTCGTTACATTTTGCAGCAATTATTATACTTTCTACTCCACTACATTTCTACGACTTCTGTTACATTTTCTGATCAGTTTTTCCCCTGCCAAAACGTAATCTGACCGTCCGTTCGTTGCACGTTTGTCTTACCAGTGATGTTTGGTTTCCATAGATACAGTATATCAACCCGGTCACACTAAATGCGTCTCGCAGGCAGTGTGTTTATCGTGCAATTTGTACGCGAAAATTAGTTTTTACGTGCATAGGAAACGCACCGTGTGTAATATACGTTTGGTTTGGTTAGGATTATGGCAAGTCAAGAGGTTCAGAATTAGCCTACACCATAAATTAATTAAACATATAGTAAGGATAAGCATGATGTGTATATTACCTAATTGCAAGCTTGTTTCGGAAATGGTGACAACATTTTTTTTTCCCATCATTATTGAACATCATTATAGGAGTAGGCTATTAGGTTGAATGAGTAAGAATTAAATGTTTTATTAATCATTAGAAAATAGACATTAAGAGAATACATTTTTATGCAAGTACTTTTACTTTTAATACTTAAAGTACATTGAAAATAAGGTACTTTTTACTTAAGTATGGTTGTCATTGTGTTACCTCTGGTCATCTGGTTAAGTACTGAGATTCAGTACTTCCTCCACCACTGTGGATCAGTATTGTAATGTGAAACTACTGCTGAATTTTTGCTCTTAAGTGATTTTTGTTTAACATATTTCTGAGCTCTCAGGTTGCTATTCTTATGTTTTAATGAGAATAGCTTTGACATTTTGAGGATTCGAAAGCCCCCGGGCTCTGGATTCTCTACACAGGATGCAAGATTCACTGATTTAATATCGGATGTGATTTCTCAGCTGTGTCACATTGAGCTCAACCCATAATGTGTGCATGTCGTCCCTGCATACAGTATATGTATGTGTGCTTTTGGAAAATAGTACACACAAATTGGTCATCTTAAGAAAAGCAACATTATTTTAACTGACAGGAAAAGGAGGACATACCACAGAACATAGTAAATGGATATAATGAATGATTAATGGAAATGAAGATTGTATTTGTTGTGTCACTATGTCGTGTGTGGCGCAGAAGGCCTTCCGTAAACTTCCTGTCTCTAAAGTGCATGTTGGAGTGAGGCCGTTTGCTCAACTTTTGCATTTTAGGATGTAGTTTGTGGTTGTTTCTAAAAGACTTGTACTAACACACACTGTTGTGGCTGTCAACTAAACTTGCTTTGATAGATGTTTAAAATCACGCAAGGATGCCGGTAGAACTGCAGTCATCTTTGGCCTCTATTTTCCCTGCAGCATGTTTGCAAACCACAACATTTCTGTGACACAAAGTCGAAGTTCACTTTGACACCAGTGTGTTTAGAAACTATGTATTACTATGTACTAGCTTATACTAGTAAATACATTTAAAAATGTGTAATGGTTACACTGAATGTCATAGGACATATATCATTTTGACCTTTCTGAAAGGAATTTCAGAGGCTTTGCGTGGAAGCGTCCAACTAAGGCAAGTCACACATACATACACACGTCACGTACACACGCCATATTTATGATCTAATATTCCATTAAAACCATATATCTATATGGATTGAGCCTTTAATCTGCATTCCACGGGCATTTTACTATAATGATTTAAGGTCTCTGCTTCAACTGTACAAGGATACAAATGTTACCTATTATTCCTCTAAGCAGATTAAGACTGCATCATTTGCTGAAGAGTTAAATAGGTGTTATTTAGATGTTTTTGAAGGTTAAAGAGGGCTTTGGTGTCTGATTAAAACCTCATAAGCTTCTCAGATGCCCTTGCTTCCTCCTGGAAGTGCTTCATTATTGATGAGGAAACGGATAAGCTAGTCATGAGCTTGGATGGCTAGTTACTTCAGCTCCAGTTCTCTTAAATGCACATGCACACATGCTATGAACAGCTGGCCTACTTAACATCTCAGGAAATCTGTCTGTAGGCAAAATAGTAAGGAAGGCTGGCTTGGAATTATAGAATGGTTTTCATGTCTTTATGGTTGCTTAAAAGTATGGTTGCTAAAAAGTGCTTGGTTACATAACATGTTTCACGTGTAAAAAAACAATGTATTTTTCACACAATTCACTGTCACACAAAACAGCCCGATGTCTTCCTTGTTCAATGAAGTCCTTCCTTCAGAAATACGTAACGAGTTCTGATTGTGCTAGCGAACCGCTGTGTTGTGATTCGACAGCAGCTTATCGCACGTTGCCCAGAAACGTCACGCCTCTTACCGTAAATTGGAAATGCATGCTCAGCTGAAGTGCTTCTTCTCCGTGGGAGCGCAACAAGACTACACCCCCTATTTTTGTGTATTCCTAGTTACGTCATTAAAAAAGGAAGAAGAAGGATGTAGTCCAAACCGGGCGTTCACTGTAATTTTACAGATGTTATTTATGCTCTAACAGCAACATTACACATTAACTAAAGTTTTAAAAATTGAATTGCAAAGAAGAGCGGGACCTTAAAAATTCATAGAAGCTTGTGTGTTCAGAGTCTAGAGGCTTTTCTTGCTGTTTATTCTACACCCATGTAGCTTGTTGCATTTGTTTTCTCATGCAAGACCACTTTTAATGTTAGAAAGAGTTTAATTCCAAAAATCATAATTTAGTTTGGCATGCCCCATTTTTATCCTCCTCTCTGACCTTTAAAGTAAAGGCTGCTGCTGCATCTCTAAAGCTGTTTTTTTTTTTATGTTAAGAAAACATTTTCCTAGTCCAGTGTAATATTTAGAGACGAGTGCAAACTATGCCTAAAGATAACTCTTAAAGGGATAGTTCACCCAAATGAAAATTAAGTAATATTTTTCTCACTCTGGTCTTGTTCTAATGCCGTATGCTCTTCTGTCTTTTATGGACCACAAAAGCAGAGTTTTCAAAAAATGAAGGGGAGTGTTTGAGAATCAAATTTAGACAAACAGAAATTGCAAAGATGTTTTGAATATGGCACAGAATTTATAAAAATTATTTGGGCATTCTGGTTGAAATGTCATGTTTGTGACAAGACACTTTATATATATTTATATATATATATAGTTTTTCTCCTATGCTCCATTAAAAAAATAAATCTTCATTCTTCCTCCTTTAGAGCCCTGTTTGATTATGACATAACGAAAGACTCAGGCCTGCCCAGTCAGGGGCTGAACTTCCGTTTCGGCGACATCCTACACGTCCTGAATGCCTCGGACGAGGAGTGGTGGCAGGCGCGCCATGTGACTCCAGATGGCGAGATGGAGGAGATGGGCGTCATTCCCAGCAAGAAGAGGTAGGCTATGCCCCCATGCATTCCAGAACATAATGTACTGTAGAAAGTTAGGTCAGTTACCATGATTACCTCTTTACCATGATTAACACAATTTGTGCTTTTAATGCCACATTACCCACAGCTCATACTATTTCCTTTATTGGTTCTTTCACAATTCACTGCCATTTTTCATTTTGGTTTCGTTATAACCCATTATGTATAGTAATTGTTAATAATGAGGAATGAGCACACATGTACACTCACCTAAAGGATTGTTAGGAACACTGGTTTCATTTCTCATTAATGCAATTATCTAATCAACCAATCACATGGCAGTTGCTTCAATGCATTAGGGGTTTGGTTTTGGTCAAGACAATTTCCTGAACTCCAAACTGAATATCAGAATGGGAAAGAAAGGTGATTTAAGGCATTTTGAGCAGGCATGGTTGGTGCCAGACATCTGCTCGGTTACTGGGATTTTCACGCGCAACCATTTCTAGGGTTTACAAAGAATGGTGTGAATAGGGAAAAACATCCAGTATGTGGCAGTCCTGTGGGCAAAATGCCTTGTTGATGCTAAAAGTCAGAGGAGAATGGGCCGACTGGTTCAAGCTGATAGAAGAGCAACTTTGACTGAAATAACCAACCGAGGTAAGCAGCAAAACATTTGTGAAGCCACAACACGCACAACCTTAAGGCGGATGGGGTACAACAGCAGAAGAACCCACCGGGTACCACTCATCTCCACTACAAATAGGAAAAGGAGGCTACAATTTGCAAGAGCTCCCCAAAATTGGACAGTTGAAGACTGGAAAAATGTTGCCTGGTCTGATGAGTCTCGATTTCTGTTGAGACATTCAGATGGTAGAGTCAGAATTTGGCGTAAACACAATGAGAACATGGATCCATCATGCCTTGTTTCCACTGTGCAGGCTGGTGGTGGTGATGTAATGGTGTGGAGGATGTTTTCTTGGCACACTTTAGGTCCCTTAGTGCCAATCCCTTTATTGCCACCATATACCCATCCGTTGATTGCTAATTCCAGCAGGATAATGCACCATGTCACAAAGCTCGAACCATTTCAAATTGGTTTCTTGAACATGACAATGAGTTCACTGTACTAAAATGGCCCCCACAGTCACCAGATCTAAACCCAATAGAGCATCTTTGGGATGTGGTGGAACGGGAGCTTCGTGCCCTGGATGTGCATCCCACAAATCTCCATCAACTGCAAGATGCTATCCTATCAATATGGGCCAACATTTCTAAAGAATGCTTTCAGCACCTTGTTGAATCAATGCCACATAGAATTAAGGCAGTTCTGAAGGCAAAAGGGGGTCAAACACAGTATAATCCTTTAGGTAAGTGTATATCTGCACAATGCCATCCCAGACTTATCACATTTGAGACGAAATATACTTAACCGACAGCTGAAGTAAAAGTATCTCTCTGTGATGAGGGTTTTAACTAGCTTGAGATTGAAAACTATGTGGGCATTTGTTCAATCATGAGCATTTTTTTATTAAAACTAAAAGATTTTATTCTCTTTTGTGATCCTAAGATCCTGTTAAATCCTGTTTTTGTGTTATTGTTTTTGCTACTTGTAATGCTTTTCATGTATAGAATTTGTTTTACCCTTGTCGCAGACCCAGGCTTTAAGCAAATTGCCAAGTAATCATAAACACTTTCGATATTTATTGTGTGGTAATGATCACAACAATGGCATCAACCAACAATGTTGACACCAATAAAGTTTTATCAAAACTGATTTAAACAGAACGTGACAATAGAATTTAATCGTATTTAGGATACAAATGATGCTAGCCATGGAATTAGCTTTAGGACAAAGTCTGCTCTATTTTGGTCAAAGTCATGGGTTTACTGTCACCTGATATTTCAAAGTCTTAATTAGAGTGTTGAACTTCAGCGCTGATGTGTGATGCCGTGAGTTTCCCTCTCTTTCTCTCCGCTCAGCTATATGCTGATTGAAAGTTGATAATTGACTTCTCACCTCATTCTAAAAATGTGCCTCTCACGTCTCCTAACTGATCACAGGGGGCACCCAGCCAGAAACAAGTTCGGATTTCTCTTTGAGAAAGTTTCTGTAAATTGTCCTATATAATTTAAACAAATTATGTGATCTACATACAGTATTATTTCCTGGTACTTCATATTTGGATTTTGGAGGTTAGAGGTCATCTAAATCTATCAAAGCATGTTTTTTGTAACAAATACACCACCTTCAACAATCATTGGTGTCAAATAACTTGCTGTGAACAATGTTCCTTTTTTTTATTATCATTTTTCAAATAACCAGTCTGTGCACATGCATACAAATGAAAATTTTTGACCATCTCACAGATTTTTTTTTTTTTTTCCTAGAATGTTTGTTGTTTTTTTTTAACAATTGGGACACACCTTAATCAGTTCGGTTGTTTCAATTAGACCAATGTATAAAATCAAGCATCTAGCCATGCAGTCTGCATTTACAACCATCTGTGGGAACAAAAGTTTTTGGCTTCATATGTTTTTCAAAAAAATATTTTTAGTTTATACACTAGTACAAAATGACCACATGACCGTTTTCGTGTATTAACAGTGAAAATACCCTACATCCTCTGTCTCTTTTCTCTTCAGGGTGGAGAGAAAAGAAAGAGCCAGGTTAAAGACGGTCAAATTCAACTCCAAGTCTCGAGATAAAGCGGTAAGTGTTTGCTGCTCAAATATTTACCATGTCTGGCATGACACAAACATGCTTTTAATGCTTTTAAACAGCAGCAGTTTATAGACTAATACATTATAAATAGGCCTTTTGTGTAAAAAAAAAAATGATTTGGTTTACCTGGAGTCAACATGCCAACATAACCTTAATTTGACAGAAATCAGAAAACATTATGAACACGCCTTGTAGCCTATTTTGAAACTTGTTTTTATGATATTTTTAGATGAAAGTGCTAATAAGATGTTCAGCATTAGAAACATTTTGTTCCACCTTCCTTGTGTGACATTTCAAAAGTCAAAACTGTTCTCACATAGGACGACTAACAGCTGGCAAGTGTAAACTCTAACAAAGTAGTGATGTTCTATATATAAGTAATGAATCATTCTTGATGAATCATTCTTCATGAATGAGACGCTTGTTTGTCATTTTCATTTGTAAAATAGATTGTAATTTATTTTTACTGAATGTAGTGTACTAATCCTGTATGTTTGTTCACAATTCTCTCCTATGTGAGTATTCTTAACAGCATGTGACTATTAGGGCTGGGCGATATTGCAAAAAAATATTATATATAATACATTTTGTTCATTAATGATGCATTTAATTGATAAAAATTGACCGTTACATGGGATTAAACAAAACAATTCTTTCAAAATACTGTAAATGCAGTTCTTTTGAAATTTCTTGTCCATTAAAGAATTCTGAAAAAAATGTATCACAGTTTCCACAAAATATTAAGCAGCACAACTGTTTTCAACATTGATAATAATAATAATAATAAATGTTCCAATAAATAAACCAAATCAGCATATTACAATGATTTCTGAAAGATAATATGCAACTGAAAATTGGATTAATGGCTGCTGAAAATTCTGAGTTTTGCCATCACAGGAATAAATGACTTCTTTCGTAATATATTAAAATAGGTTGTTATGAAATTAAATTAAATAATTTTTTTAACCCCTACACTTTTGTAAACATTGTGTAGAGTACATAGATCTCAATATTTTTCAGCATTTTGATGACATTTCATATATATTATAGTATTTGTGTAATTGCTCTGACTTAATAAATTCTGTTCAAAAGAACCATCATTTCAACTGAACAAAAAAACCTGATTAATGCAAGTAAAATGGAGTATTATTTCCCCAGTGTTCTTGCACTACTATAACATAATAGCACAAATGAAACATTAATATAATATTTTTTACCAACAGATTTTAGAATAAGAACGAAACATGGCACATTGTGAATGGGCTTAGTTGAATGATACAAACATCATTAAATAAGTTGAAATGACCTGATTCACAGATATAAATAAAACTTACCATCTTACTCTAACACAGATTGCTAATAAAGTTGAATATACTGTATACAGAGACAAGAAAGAACTGTACATCCTGACAACATAATGATGTCATCTATAGAAAATGTAACGGCCAAATAAAAAGCACCTTTTAAATCATTGCGGAACTCACAAATTTGATTCATTTTAGATCACCACAGAATTTATTGTCGATATTCAATATTGCCCAGCCCTAGTGATTTTAATCTTGCTGCAGTATTGTGTTTAGCAAACAGATAAACTCATCATCCACTCTTAAATGTCTCAGCCTTTTCAACTGCATTCACTAATGCAGCATGAGTGCATGAACGTTTCAGAGAAAAAAAGATAAATACGCTTGCCATTGATGTCAAACTGCTCTTCACTTTCTCTTCCTGCAAATTACTCCGCTGTCCATCTATTTTTGCCTTTTGTGCTTATTGTAGCTTTGTTCCCGTCCAAACTTTTTACCAGTGTTAATCACTAACTTTAATCCACTAACTCATTTCGACGGTTGCATGTCCTTGAGTTTGTCCCACTTTGCTGACCATGGTTGTGGTAACCACCCTTTAAGTTGATCTGATATTCAGTAATCCCTCATAAACTCAACGGTATCTGTTGCCATCTCCAAATCAATATCATGTTTCATGTCTATTTATAAGTTCTAGCATTAGTGATTTTTGTCATTCCAGCATCATTTTATTGGATGGCGGTGGCCACAGAGCCAGTAACATGGGCATCTGTTAAGTTGGGCATTTGTTCATACTTGCACTAGACACCCAACACCATTCCATCTGTTCTTCCCTTTTTGTTCTCCCTCCCTCCCTCCATCCCTCCCTCTCCTTCTCAGCAGTCATTCAATGACAAGCGTAAAAAGAACCTCTTTTCGCGAAAATTCCATTTCTACAAGAACAAGGACCCCAGCGAACAGGAAACAAGCGATGTGGACCGTAAGTACATTAGCCGTGGATACAGAAAAGCACGCAAGACAGGGTAGTGGCACCAACACCTCTGAACGAAACTCCTGCTTTTGCAACAACCCTAAACATGACAGGAAATTTGATCGATCCCTTCTGCATCAATATGAGATGATGTAAGGACAGAATGTCTGTTGAAGACCACCGAAGTCTCCGTGTCTGGGTTTGTTGCAAGGCAGGTGCGAAGTTCTTCGGTAAGACCAGATATGTTGTTCCAGTAATCATTGTTATTTTTGTGGTTTTCTCCTGTTCCTTGCTCTCTGCCGACTGCTCCACAGGACCTGAGTGACGACAAAGGCTTGAGTAAGTCCACAAAGGCTACAGCAGGTCCACCCCACCGGCCCCACCAAACTCCCATTATTCCCCATGAAACCGTCTTGCCCGTAGAAGTGATGTTGAGTTAGAATTGTGTTGTGTCTGCAACCTGTTTTGCATCTATACGACTATAAAACTAGATTTACTGACTTTACACTTTTTGGCTTTAAAACGTACTGTCAGGATTTACTAAAGACACGCAGTGAAAAATGTAGATACAAAGGTGTGGACAGGGTTATGCATTCGTAGGAGTTTCCCTTTCAGACACAACATTTATGAGAGGAGGTTTGCGGTGATCAATTAACTGGTATTTGCGGCATTAACACCCAAAAAAGGCATATGTTAACCCATTTTGCACTTGGAGGAGGAACCACAGAGAGCAGAAGACAATTGTATCCATTCGTGTTCATTTATTTATGGCGCTTTTCCACTGCATAGTACGGTACGGTTCGGCTCAGTACGCTTCGACTCGGCGCGGAACAGTTCGGCTCGCTTTGCGTTTCCACTGCAGTAGTACCCCTTCAAAGTGTGTAGGACTGATCGTTATTTGCGCGCGCCTCTACTGCCATGACATCATCTTAAAAGCGCCACATTTTCAAACCCACAACACAGGAACAATGGAGACTATCGAGGGGATGGTGTTCCTGATTCTCGGTATGTGGTTGTTTTTAACTGCTAGACGGAAAAATGTGTTTAAAATGAGGCTGATAGCAGCAAAACAAAAATACTGCTAAAAAAGTGTCTCGTGTCGCAAATCCAATGACGCTAGTAGTGACGCTGGTAGTGACGATTCTGTCTGACCAATCAGTGATCTGCAGTGTTTCACGTCACATTTTAGTACCGGCACGGTACGCTTGGAACCTCAACAGACCAGGTACCATTTAAAGCGACCTGAAGCGAACCGAACCGTACCGTACTATGCAGTGGAAAAGCGCCATTAGAATGTTTGAGGAAGATGTTATTGCTTGCTACCCTCGGAACATTGCGTTTGTCATAATGGAAATGAGCTGCTGCGTCTGTTCTTTAATTTGCGCATTAGAACCTGCAGAACTTTCAAACTTTCCACTCCCATCTGTGCTTTTATGGAATTACGGTCTCATGCTACTTTGTGCTGTTTTGTAAATCTGGCTCGAAGTTTGCAGATCAGCACTATGTTCAGGTCATTTGTTGTCTATTATGCCCTAACCATGGTGTAAGACAAGCTGATTCTGCTCTTCTTGAACTCAAAGCTATTAATTAATTGAAAATCAAATGTAACGTTAAAATAAATAAATAGGGCTTGACAATTAATCAAAGTAAAACTGAAATATGTATGTATGTATATAAAATCAAAAGCTTCAAACTTATAGAAGTATATAGTCTGTTGTGCTGCCTGTTTGACTGAAGAGCAGCACTGTGTTCATTTACACTGGTGTTAACTGCAGCTTTTATTACTGGGTTTTGAGTGCGTCTTTTTTCACAGTAATAGCTTCTCCATCTCTGCATGTGCTCAGTTTAACATCGTTTTGAGAACACAGTGTGTGTTAGGTTGACTTTATTTAAATTCAAATTTGCAAAATTTCCAAAAATCTTGTGGATATAAGTCTACAGAATTTCACCAATATTCCCCCAAAGTAAAATGGTTTGAATGTTTGAAAGTAGAAAAATGATGCATTGACACATACAGTAGGGCCATATCTTGCACCCAGCGCAAATTACTTGTACACGACGTATGTATCATTCCTATTTTTCACCCGACCTACAGCGGACTTTTCCCTCCACAGACGTATGGTGGTAAATTAGGGAATGAACTTGCGTTCTCGGGGATGTTTCAGCGAAAAGAGGAGGCGTGTTCCTGTGCAAACATTCCCTGGTGCCATTTTGCAGTTTCAGGAAACAGTTTTGCCACAGACCAGGAAAAACCTAGTCTAAAGTCAGTGGCATGTTATTCAGATAGTATTTTAAGGGCGCATGCTTGGCCATAAGTTAGTTGTGTACAAAACGGGCGTACACTTTGCTTCTCTCATTTACAGACGCAGCAGTTCCCATTTTTGCAAACCATACATAATTACAAGTAAAAACATTACCACACGCGGGAAATCATTGTGGTGTCCATGAAGATGTGAAAAAATAAATCAAGCTTACACATTTATCCAAATTATTATACACCTGTTTAATAGAAGCTAATAGAAGTGAGTTTCTCCCATCCCCATACAATGTCACTTATCTGTTTTTTACGGCCCTGGCGAGAATGCCGGTCCCCTCGTTGAATCGCTCCTGGCGTGCGCCTAGCAAATGTGCCATTATAATAGCAATCCGCCATGGAATTGCATTTCAGATCGTTCAAATAGGGCCTTTAGTGTAATTTTTCTTTTCGAATTGCAAGATCTATCTATCTATCTATCTATCTATCTATCTATCTATCTATCTATCTATCTATTTATCTATCTATCTCTCTATCTATCTATCTATCTACAGTACTGTGCAGAAGTCTTAGGCACACTAGTATTTTCGCCTCAAAGAAATGGTTTTAAGCCAGTTATTTATATATTTTGTTGTAGTGTCTCAGTAGGAAATATCAGTTTACATTTCCAGACATTAATTGTAATAATCCAGTGAAATTTTTGAATGCACAAGGATTCTGACAATAGCCAATGCTCCACACGGAGGTCGGATCTGCATCTGAAATTATATGATTATCTATCTATCTATCTATCTATCTATCTATCTATCTATCTATCTATCTATCTATCTATCTATCTATCTATCTATCTATCTATCTATCTATCTATCTATCTATCTATCTATCTATCTGTGTCTGTCTTTCTGTCTACTTTATCTATCTATATGTCTGTCTATATATCTGTCTATCTATATCTATATCTCTATCTCTCTTTATATCTATCTATCGTCAGAAAACATTCAAATGTGTCTGTAATGAAGTGTTTATTCAAAATAAAACCAAAATATTCACTGTTCAACATAAACAAAAGTCGCGCATCACGCGCTGCAATCAGCTTTCTCGGCGTTCTCTCTCTCAATGACAATTCACCCACGAATCTCCACGGGTCTCTCTCTCCCAATCTCTCGTCTCCTCATGGCTTTTATCCGTCTCCCCACGCCACTTACTGCAATAAGACACAGGTGTTTGTCATTTACACTTAACCCACTCACGCCGCACCTGTCTCCCGATCCTCTCTCCCGTCACAGACTTCACTGAACCACGCCCCCTCTGCCACAGTGTCATTCAATTATTGAAATATTAACTTAAAATCAAAGGGGTTACTAATAGGGTTGGGTATCGAGAATCGAGTATCGATTGGAACCGAGACTAACTTCGTTTTACCCGGAATCGTTCAAAAGTTAAAATTACGATTCCTAGTTTCGATATTCACAGTCCGCCGAGCGGAAGAAGAAACCACCACGTGAGTCGAACATGAGTACCTTACGTCGGCGATCCAAAGTGTGGCTTCACTTTTCTAAAAATAACGAAATCTCGGCAAAATGCAAAATTTTTGACAAAAGGAGTATTTGTGACAGAAGTATTTCCTTCAGAAAGGATTATTTCCTTCAGAAAGGCCATTGGTTAGCAAGGTTAGCTAAACTTTTTTGACCCTGCCTCTTAAAAGAATCGGAATCGAGAATCGTTAGGAACCGGAATCGAAACAAGGAATCGGAATCGGAATCAGAATCGTTCAAATTCAAACGATACCCAACCCTAGTTACTAAGGGGTTTGGCAAACAAAAAAGTTTGAGAAGCTATGGTTTAGGGCTTTGAACAAATGACCTAACCTTTACTAAGCATTCGAATGAGTGATTTTTACCTGGTGACAAGTGCCCTGCTTAGCAATAGCTTGGCAACAACCTCGTAGTTGAGCAGTGAGTTTTGCACTTCTCACATTTTCATCAGAATATGTACAAATGTAGTTATTGCCGTGATTCTGCTTTGGAAGGTTATGTGGGGACAAATATATCAAATGCAAATAATGTTGTAGTCAGAAGAGTTTAACCCTCATGTTCTGTTTGAGTTCTGAGAGACTGCCAGGCCATTTTCTTTGCATCTCAGGATGAAACAGTAACTTGCTTTAATCTATTAGGAACTGATTATAAGCAAACACTCAACTGACCCAACTATATGAAAAATATAGTTGTTGTGCAAAAAGTTTGGGGTCTGTAAGATTTCGTTCATGTTTTTCACTAAGGATGTTTTTGATTGAAAATAAAAGTGAAAAGAGTAACATTGTAAAATATTACTAGTTTAAAATAACTATTTCAAATAATATTATATTTTAAAATATAAATTTTTCCTGTGATCGCAGAAATCTTCTAAAATTATTCTTCAGAAATCATTCTAATATGCTGATTTGCTGCTCAAGAAACTGTCATTGATGTTGAAAACATTATATTTATTCAATTATTAAATGTATGCGTTTCAGGATTCTTTGAGTAGAAATTTCAAGAGAGCAGCATTTATTTAAGATAGAAATCCTTTCTTGTCTTTACTGTCATTTTTTATCAATTTAATGCATCCTTGCCAAACAATTAAAAAGAGTCAAATAAAAACTCATCCCAAACATTTTGAGTACTGTGAAAATAGTCACGACAGAACATGAGGGGTTAAGATTAGCATGGTTGATGTGAAAGAAGGTTATTTACAATCTCCATTGACTTCCATATTTTTAGTATTTCTGTCCTTTCTTAGACTTCTACATTGAGACACATTTTTTAGGTGGTGGAGTGGAGCCTCTCTATCCATGAATGTTCATCAATGCACCATGACTGTGTTAAGAGCAACCCCCACCCCCCGAGAGACTGTCTTGCATGCATTTAAAAGCTGTTCGATGATTTTCAATTTTTCATTCGGCTGAAATACCAAATTCATCTTGTGGAAGCAGTTTTATGAGAAACTGAGCAAAATGAGATCAGCTTCAAAGCCTCAGATGTCCTGTTCAGGTTCTTAACACTGCCATCTGCTGGTGACTGCTCTTTAGTGTGCCTGGCGTATTCCTGCAAGACTGGTGTTTTTGTGTCTCTGGTGCTTATTTTCCCCTTTTTATGGTTTCAGAGCATGTAACTTCTAACGCCAGCGATAGTGAAAGTAGTTACCGTAAGTGTGTGTTCCCTTTTATTTCCTTTCATCATGTTTTTGAGTTCTTAATTCCCTTTTGTTCTCTAACCTTACCTTATATGTTATGTGTAGCCTACTATTTAAGACCAACATCAGAGTCAGGATTTTGCACAAGAATAGTTTATTTTAAGATTTAAAAAATGTAAATTTTATTTGTCCATAACACAACATTAAAATTGTTAAAAGGGTGTTAAAAGCTAATCTAAACACAATATTGATTTAGCCAACAGAAGCTTACCATTCATATACCATGCTTTATAGTGCATAGCCTGTGCTGAGAGTTTTATGTGATAAAGCTGGTGCTGTTATCTGTGTACCTTGTTTTAGTGATCATGCCAGAGACGGAGCGTATTACGACGTGGAATATTACCTTCAAAAAACATTTGAACAAGCCTGTGTCTTTTAGCAGTTTTGTAAATCATGGCCTGTCATTCACATTGAGTGGGCTGAAAAACCTCTTGAACTTTTATTTAATGCTGCATGGCTCTCAAATATATCTAATCTGAACAGTGAGTAAAAATTAGAGACTACTCTTCGTGACAAAGCCATGCTTTAGGGTACAAGTAATATATTTGAAATTTAAATGAACAGCAATAAATACAATAGAAAAATATATTTGAACGATCAAAATCAGATTTCAATTATTTCGATTTTCATGTACAAGTGGTTTAGTCATATAACAATATAGTTGATTAGTGAGGTTATTTATTTATTGCACCAGTCTTTTAACCTTAAACTTGTACACACTTGCTTAAAAGTTTGAGGTTGGTATAATGTTTTAAATTGTTTTTTAATAAAGTCTCTTATGCTCACTATGGCTGCATTTATTTGATCAAAAATACACTAAAATCAGCACTATTATATATAATACTATCAGCATATTATATTCAAATCAGCATATTATATTTATTATATTACTGATTTAGTGTATTTTTGATCTATATATATATATTTATATATATATATATGTATATATATATGTATATATATATATATATATATTTATGAAGAGTTCAGATGCAAAAGCCTCTAAATGCCATTTGAAATTTTGTTCTTTAATGATGATTTTTATCAAACTTATATACAGTAATTTCACTTAAATAACAATTAATAGGTAATTATCATTGCCATTTAAGTGAAATCACTTAACTTAAATATACAAGCTTGATAAAAAATGATCATTCTAGAAGAAAATTTCAAATGGCACTTAGAGGCTTTTGCATCTGAACTCTTCATATATACATATGTATATGTATGTATATGTATATGTAATAAATATAATATGCTGATTTGGTGCTTAAGAAACATTTCTTATTATTGTCAATGATGAAAACAGTTGTGCTGCTTAATGTTTTTATTTTCAGGGTTCTTTGGACCGAAAGTTCAAAAGAACTGCATTTATTTTTAACATTAATTAAAACCTTACTGACCCCAACCATGTGCGAACATTAGTAGTATATATTATTTATCATGCCTATTAATTAGCGTACTTTAGCAGGCTTATGTTCTCCTGGAGAAGTTGTATCTAAGAAGTTAAAAACAGTTCCACTCTTGAAAATGCATCTCTGATGTTTGTCAAAATCCTCTCAATCAGAAGTTTAAGCAATTTAGGTAAGGTATAGAAAAGTTTAGCTGAGGCTATTTAATTAAATTCTCTAAGATTTTTGAACTTATATCAGTATTTCTGTCTTTACTAGGTGGGCAGGAAGATTATGTCCTCTCTTACGAGACAGTCACCCAACAGGAAGGTGAGTGTCTTCTTGCAAGCTTTCTTTTATTATGGTACATTTAGTTTTTATTACTCCACATAACTACATGTAGATGTCATCGTACAACTATGCATGACTGATATTATATTATAATTGTGGTTTACAGCGAGTTACGCTCGACCTGTGATTATCCTTGGACCCATGAAAGACCGGATCAACGATGATTTAATCTCAGAGTTTCCTGACAAGTTTGGGTCATGTGTTCCCCGTGAGTACACAGTTTTATTATTTCTTGCAGTATTTCAAATATCATCTGCACTGTTATAATGGTCATTACTGTTCTTTGACCAGACACGACTAGACCAAAGCGAGACTACGAGGTTGATGCCAGAGACTATCATTTTGTTGTCTCACGGGAGCAAATGGAAAAAGACATTCAAGATCACAAGTTCATCGAGGCGGGCCAATATAACAACCACCTCTATGGGACAAGCGTGCAGTCAGTGCGAGAGGTTGCAGAAAAGGTGAACAAGTTCAACTTTTTGCAAGTAATAAACTTATGGCAGTAATAAAAAAAGGAATTTTCTGTTTGTGAGTTTCGTGATGATTTCACGGTGCAGCAGTTTTCCCATTTTTCATGTGACTATTTTTTTCCACTGTTCTTTAAGGGCAAACATTGCATCCTGGATGTCTCAGGCAATGCCATCAAACGACTCCAGTTAGCACAGCTCTACCCCATAGCGGTGTTCGTGAAACCAAAATCAGTGGAGAATATTTTGTACGTTGTTGTATAAAAGGGTCCTCAAACTCATGATAAATGCCAAAGCTTGACTGATTGGTACTAATAACAGGTCCTCTGTGTCCTCCTCAGAGAGATGAATAAAAGATTGATGGAGGAGCAAGGCAGGAAGACTTATGACAGAGCCATGAAACTGGAGCAGGAATTCTTAGAACACTTCACCGGTGAGAACAGTAGAATACACTTACCCACATCCAAATCAATTCTGACCTTTCTACTTAAGTCAATTTCATCTATAGATCTCTTACCTTACCTTTCCTCCAACAAATCCACACTCTACTATAGAGCGGTGCAAAGAAGATGTCAAAACCCAGACTTTTTCCTATAGGGTTTTATAATGGTGTTTTCCAATTTATAAATACGTAAAATAAGGTCTTGAGGATACTTGAATTTTTTTCTTCTGCTGAACACAAAGGAAGATGTTTTGAGGAATATGGGTAATCAAACTAGCCTGTACTTCCGCTCAATTTCAGTTTGCTTCTGTACTCAGTCTGAGACATTAACAAACAATTAACAAACAGAGGGAGGGCTGAGAGCCGTGATGTAGACGCTAAGCACAGAGTTTAAGATTGTATTTTAGGTTAGGGAAATCGAAAACGACTGCGGATATGGAGACACGGGATGTAATTTGCTCTGTTGTGGAGAATATTCCCGGCATTCAGTGTTTGTTAAAAATTTTGAATGGAGGTGATGTTGTGGCCTTCTCCTGACAGGTTTTGGGAAAAGTTTATCAACTATTACCGATCGTCAGCGAGAAACTGGGTAGAACAAAGGCCGGCAAGGTGATAGTTGTGATTGTGTCCCCCTTGGTTGCACTCATGGAGGATCAGGTTAAGGAGGCAGTAAAACTCGGGTCAGCCATGTTCACTCCGGTATTTCGCTCGATGGTTTCGTTTTCGCATCATATATGTGTTTACAGTGGAAGTTCGATGCGGCTGATCTGGCGAATAACACAAGTCATAACCAAATGTTATTCGATTGGCTTAACCAATGATTTTATACTTCAGACAAGATATGACAAATATGCCATTCCATACTCTGCCTATGAAGCAAAGCGAATTAGCAGAGTTTGGTATTACCAGGCTATAATTAAACTGTTGATGGTCCCCATTGACCTTCATAGTATGGAAAAAAAAAAAATTGAAATCAATGGTGCTCCACACCTTTTTGGTTACGAACATTCTTCAAAACATCATCTCTTGTGTTCAGCAGAAGAAACTCATACAGGTTTGGAACAACTTGAGGGTGAGTAAATGATGACAACATTTTAATTTTTGGGTGAACTTTAAATTTTTGGCTGAAAATTAAGTCATTAATTACTCACCCCCATGCTGTTCCAACCCCGTAAGACCTTCGTTCATCTTCGGAACACAAATAAAGATATTTTTGATTGAATCTGAGAGCTGGATCAGTCCTACATAGAATGCCTAAGGGACTGGCTCTTGACGGCCCATAAAGTCATTAAAGAAAAGGTTTAAATATTCCATGTGCCTACAGCGGCTCAATTATAAGTTTATCAAGCGACGAGACTACTTTTTGTGCGAAAAAAACATAAATAGCGACTTTATTCAACTATTCCATTACTTCCTTATGGGCGCATGCGTGAGAACTGAGACGAGGACGTTCTCCTTCGTCTACTTCTTGTTACCGGCTGCTCACCGCTTAGGAGTTTTACCGCCACCTACCGTATAAGATGATGATCTATATATAAGGCGCTCCGGATTATAAGGAACACTGTCGTTTTTTGAGAAGATTAAAGGCTTTTAAGTGCACCTTGTAGTGCGGAAAATACGCTAATTGAAAAGCGTATGTACAGTGCGCATCTTCCTCTGCTTGTAAACAGAAAGTTTTGCGCTTCCAGCTATATCAGCACATCATCTTATACGGTAGGGGGCGGTAATACTCCTAAGCGGTGAGCAGCCGGTAACAAGTCGAAGGAGAACGTCCTCATCTCAGTTCTCGCGCATGTGCCCATAAGGAAGTAATGGAATGGTTGAATAAAGTCGTTATTTATGTTTTTTTCGCACAAAAAGTAGTCTTGTCGCTTGATAAACTTATAATTGAGCCGCTGTAGGCACATAGAATATTTAAACCTTTTCTTTAATGACTTTATGGGCCATCAAGAGCCAGTCCCTTAGGCATTCTATGTAGGACTGATCCAGCTCTCAGATTCAATCAAAAATATCTTTATTTGTGTTCCGAAGATGAACGAAGGTCTTACGGGGTTGGAACAGCATGGGGGTGAGTAATTAATGACTTAATTTTCATTTTTGGGTGAACTAACCCTTTAAGACCGAAGAAGACAACGAAATTGAAGGGAAGAGTGGAGAAACTTGGTTAGCGAAGATGAATTTTTTGATATACTAACAGCAAAGTTATTTTTTATTTATTTAAAGCCTACAACTTAATAAAATATTGCTATATTGCTATAACTGTTATCTATAGGCAAATGTAATTAAGACATTTATTCAAGAAATCCATTACCAGCAGAAAGATGTAAAGTACAGTGAAATTTATTGTGGGAGTGAATGTCGTTTTACTGGTGAGTGTGAGCGCTACATAGCCTAGTTGAAGCATTCGCTTGGGCCGTGAGCGATTGAGCAGAGCACACTGGCATAGAGCGGAATCCCTCACATGCTCTAAAACAGAAATTATTTTACTTGTACTGTAAATTGAAAAAACCCCATTATAAAACCCCATAGAAATATCTCGAGTGAACCAGTGGTGAATTAGTTTTCTGGGTATTAACATCATCCCTGCAACACTCTGTTAAACTAAGATATTTTAACACACATTCCAGTTTTACATCCAGTTTATTCCAAAAAAAAGAAGAAGAAAATTCTGTTATTTACTCACCCTCATGTCATTCCAATCCTGTACGACTTTCTTTTGTGCAACATAAAAAATCAATGTTTTTAATATCTCAGTGTTTCTTTTTTTTTTCTCCCCCATACAACGATAGTCAATGGGGTCCAAAACAACATTGATCCCCACTGAATTTCATTGTATGGACAAATATATTCTTTTATGATAGATGATGAAAGTATGTTTAGGAATGACACAGGGGTGAGTAAATAATGACAATATTCATTTTTAGTTGAACTGTCCCTTTAAGTCACACAACAAATTATGTTTATATTAATTCCCCTACCAAGACACGCTGAGTCGACAGACGCCAAGCTTATTGATTTTAATTGAATTAAAACGGAATCAACATTTGCACAAAACCACTGTCATTCAAAGAATAAATAAGGTTGGGGTTTTCATTGAAATATCACAAAAAGGCACAAGCATGTGCATCTTCACTATGTAGTTTTATGTCTCCTCACCACAAATAACCTTTAGTCTTTGAAAGATTGCCTGAAGTATATCCAGGAAAGTTTCCTTGAATTTATTTCATACTGTAATATGTTTATTTTCAGTTTAACTCAATATTCAAAAGAAATCATTATTAAAAATTCCAAAACAAAACATTAAAAGGAAGCAATCAGTTTTTTGTGTTAAAAAAAAAAGCCAAGACAGACATTAGCTCACTGCACATAACCTTTAACCGCAGATGGAAAATATGGTATGTTGTATTAGTGCTTGCACAGAAGATTTATGAGGTTTTATATTGCTGTAACACCATAGACATTAAAATGTAGCAACATCATTACTTTCCACAGGACTGACATGCAATTTTTAATTGCATTATGGTTCGGTCACATTTACTTCAATCGAGTTTTCGTGGGTCTAATCCAGTCATTTCAAATGGAAATCATTGAAATGAAATTCATTGTGCTGACCAAATGAAAGCTGCTACGTTTTAAAATGACTTCTGTATGAGCTGTACTTCATACATCGCTACACCATTGACAGTAGACGAGTCCTTTGTTGCCCCTGAGACAAACACAACAATTTAAAGTATTATAAAATACTGTTAGGACATTTATTTGCTTTTTATTTTTGTAATATTACCAAGACTTTTTATTATAAAGGGAGTGACCGCATTTGGCATCAGTGGCAAATAATTATGGGCTGCATGTACTTAGTCTCAGAGTCTTGGAGTGAGATGTATTATACTCATCGATGTTGATCTTATCTTTCTTGCAGCCATTGTACAAGGGGACACATTAGAAGAGATCTACAACCAGGTTAAGCAGATCATCGAGGAGCAATCTGGGCCGGTCATCTGGGTACCCGTCAAAGAGAAGTTATGAGACGGCTGAAGACAAATAAACCTTATTCCTCTTTAAACTTTTTTTGTAATTTTTTTTTTTTTTCCCCCGTTTTCTTTTTTATACTAACCTGGCCTGCTGCTGACATTGGCTTTCTGACCCCTGAGCATAGGACACATGTTTTCTTTGGATGGGCCTGGGGTCATGGTGGGCTTACAGCCACTTCTCACTCACTCTCTCTCATGCCTCTCTTTGAAACTGCTGTCTAGAACTCGCATCTCAATCTCCGCATTTCATCCTCCGGTGGGAGGAGACATTGCTGAACAGCGACTTACTGGACAGATTATACGGTACAGATTCCTTAATGTTTAAGGGAGGTGACTTTCTCGAAGGAAAACCAATGAGTTAATGCATTATATACATTTTGGTTTGTCCCCGTCCCCCAAATATGAGACATAAAGCTAAACTTTGCATGTTTTTTGCATTAAGAGCATGTTTTGGATTATTCTTTTGAGATTTAACACTTTTTTTTTTGTCAGACAGATTTGAACTATGTGAACTGCTGCCGTCATATTACTTTTGTTTTCTCTTGTTTATTTTGTAAGATCAAGCAGCCCACTTGCTGTACACAGCTGATCGGTTTTGTCACAAGTGCACAAAGAGGACAAAAACATTTGGCACAAAAGTTCTTCTTTTTATATTAAATGTCTATTTGTCTTAACAATCTGTGTACATTTTAATCATGGTGCATATGGGAGTAGCTTATAGTTGAGGTGAAGAAAGGAACGACTTATGGTTATCTTTCAAATCCAGGTGATGACATATTCTTACTTCAAGAAACAGCAATGCAAATAAGAGAGTATAAATTGTAATGTATATTTAATCCCTCAGTATACTGCCTATTTTGTTATAATAAAAGTCTATATTGAGCTTTAATTAAACACTATACCTATGGGAATTATTTTCTTTATAATGTCAAACATACAGTACACTCATATAAATATGTGTGTATGTGTGTGTATATATATATATATATTTTTTTTTTTTACTTTTACCTCCATCACGTTTGTTGTTTGGTTTGTTTTTATGCAAAAACAACACTGATTCACGGGGCACCTGGTGTTCCATTTGCATCTGCTCAAACAATATGAAAAACTCAAGTTGGCAGTTTGTAGTCTTCAGCTATCTCTCCTATGTAGTTATGTCATGTTTACTTTTTCATGTGACTTGCATGATTTCTAAAAGCAATAGTCTTTGACGCATTAAATATGATTGAGAAGCGGAGGAGAGGGCTTCTCTTTCTGTTTTCACCTGGGATTGTGAAAATGTCAGAGTTAGCATGAGCTGATACGTTAGAGGCTAAGAGATTCTTGCCTCTCTGTATGTGAACTTGTCGATTACCCATAGCTGAAGAGAGATTTGCTCTGCCACTCTCTAACACAAGCCTTTAACTCTCCACCAGGGGCCACACTGACAGCATCCCCTTTTCATTATTAAGTTACTCGGAGATGATTGTTTTCTAAAAGATTGCTTCTCTAACTTGTCTTCACGGCTTTCTAACACACTTTTATGACTAGATTATGTACATAATCTGCCAACTTGATTCATTCCATTTGTCAAAGAGGAGAACAGCTAATAAAAACTTTTTTCTCATACACAGTGCTTTGATTGTATCTTTTTTTTTTCTCCTTTGGGGGGGCGGTTACAAAAAACATTTGGTAATTGAACAGAAGTTTAGAGTTTTGTGATAACATGTTACAATGTTTACATGGTGCAATGACTGGCAGGATACTTTTTCTATTATTCCTTGACACAAATTTCACGATTTCAATTCTTGGAATTCAAATCCGATATAATTTGGATAAATACTAGGGATACATGTTAATTTTTCTCAAGATAAAAAAAAACAGATAAAAAAGATGGCGGAGAAACTTCAAGTTGGTTTGTGAAAGTTTGAACCAAAAAGTTTAGAGAAGTTTAAAGTTAACCCACATTTTTCTAACCAACTAATGTGGTAGGCTATGGTAATAGCTTTCCTAATGTAACGTTAAATGTAATGCTACGTGACATTGTTCTCCAGCTGTCTATGACCTTTTTCCATGTGGTCACGTCACATTTACGTTGCACACAACACAAGCGCCAGTTATTTATTGTTTGAATTTCGTTAGAAAATTGACAGAACTGAGTGCTGAAAAATGTTTCATATCAAAAGCAACCTGCTCTGTCTTTTCTGTCGGTGCGGTCTTCATTGCCCCGCAAATTTTCACTGCGAATTTTCACTGAGTAAATGGGTGTGTGGTATGAACGCGAACAATTGAGGTGCTACCAGAGCCCGTCTAACGGAGAGCCTTAGCACTTCCTATAGACCCCTTTTCAGTTGGTAAACATGGTGAAGTTTTTTTTGTGGGCGGAGCTTAGGTGGAGGCAGAAAGATCCCTCTGACCGCTTCACTAACGCTAGTTAGCAAGGATTGTTAGCTTGTTTTTTAACAATGACTGGAGAAAATCCGATATTATCTTAATGTGTAAGGTCGCTCAGTGTTCAGGACCGCGATTGTTATTTTCAAAAGTTATTTTTAACGGACGGAACCAGATTGGCAGACCTGTAGCCGCCTACATGCTCACTCAATGCATGGATGATCTGACAGGATTAACGTACGTTACCTTGGTTGAGTGGCCTGATTTCTACACCTACCTTATAGAGAAACCGATCGTAAAGAGAAACTGAGGGCATATAAATCTTTAGATGCCTATATGGTCCTGTACAAGACTTGTGTGTACGATCCGCAGTTCTGCCGAGCCAGCGCCGAGACCACGACAATGAATGAAAGAGTGACATTACAGTGCGATTTTAATGATGTGAATATTTTCTAGAAATAAAAGTTCCATATACAGAATATTCATTTTTCATCAATTCTTGCACCAAACAACACAACAAGATGACATTTAATAATAGTAACAAATATGCACGCATAAGTTCCGCATTTGACGTAAGAATGCTCGTCCATTTCCGGTTGTGGAGATTAAAGCGGAGGAAAACCAAGGAAAACGGGATTATGGCAGAATCTTCCAAATTTACTGTCCTCCCGTCTTTGAAACGAAACGTATACGTTTAGGTGTAATTTTATAAATAGTTATGTTTATTTAATATAATTTTAAAAAGAAGCATTAACACAACGAGGGGTGTCTGTTTTATCTGTTTTTGTGACTAACGTTTCATTAGTATAACCATAGAGTATAAAATTCAATATAAATTCTCGGTATTACATTGGACTCTACGATCGGCGGAAGTTATCGAGCATCCTTACACCTTCACCGGGAATACCGCCGTGCATATAGGCCATTATTTAAGCTCCTTATATGCAGTGTTGGGAGTAACGCATTACAAAAGTAATACATTACAGTAACATATTACTTTTTGCTGTAACGCAGTAGTGTAAGGCATTACTAATCAATTTTCAGTAATATTTTACTCGTTACATGTTCAGTGAGGCTTGTATTACAGTTGTATTACAGTGTATTGTCTGCTTTTACTTCTTAAAGGCAACAGACTATGTGAAAGTTTTAAAGCAGTCTTTTAGTGCCAGTTCAGAGCGGTCGCGTCTGTAACATTGTTTTTTCCTCATAAATGCGAACACGAAAACTAAAATAAAATGAATATTTTAAGTTCTATGGAGACTGGAGAGCCAACCCTTCCTCATCCGATTTGCGCAGTGTAATTAACAGAATTACAAAAAATGTACTTTGCCTCCTATTTTTTTTGTCACGCATGAATGTGTGTCTTTTCCCTAATATTAAAAATAAAACATAGACTGATATTTGTCTAATGTCTGGAGTCCTTTAAGGAGCCTATATATGTTTCAATACATGAATTTTCTGAGAATTTTTATTTCAAGTTTTGACTGCAAATGTCATGTCCATAATGCTGGACTTCCCCAATTTTAAATAATTTATCCTCAACTAGTTTTGTGGTGTAGGTCTACGTATTTTATAATGTTAACTTCAAATAATACTAGCCTAATTTAAAGATAAGGCAGCATTGGATCTGGACGGTAAGGAGAATAACGCTGGGAGTTGGAAGAGGTTTGTCGCGATTCTGTAGGTTTGTGGATCTGAGTCGTGTGGCGAATCGCGATTTCGGTTTCATATTGCATATCGTTACAGCCCAAAAGTTAAGTTCTACTTAGTTATTTTGGTGAAAGTAACTCAAAAGTAATACATGTGTAATGTAACGCATTACAATTCTGGGACAGTAATATTATAAGGTAATGAATTACTTTTAAATAACAGTAACAAGTAATACCTAATGTATTACAGTTTGGAAGTAACTTGCACAACACTGCTTATATGTAGCCGAATCTGTGCTGTTTTGTATTGGCCGCCTCCAGTTTTCACTTTGTTTTGCCTCCAGCTAGCGCCGTGACGTAACTGTGACGTCGGCGCAAAAGGGTTCTATTAGCCCAGGGGTTCTCAAACTCTGTCCTGGAGGGCCACTGTCCTGCAGAGTTTAGCTCCAAACCTGATCACACCTGAGCAAGCTAATCAAGGTCTTCAGGATCACTAGAAACCATAGATATCAATATAAAGGCTAGATGTCTTAAGGCGGAGTTTCTATCGTCATCACCGGCGGCCATCTTGTCACAGGCAAGCTGATGTAAGATGAGTGGTCAGCACGAACACAAATACTCTTATCTCGTTGAAATCTTGACGGATTTACAAACGGTTTGGTTTCTTACAAACGTTATTAACGTGTCTATAATTATCTGGATGATTATTTATACACTTATTATTCATAAGTATGCTGTGTCATAACTACATCTCTGACTATTATAACAAACCAAACCGTTTGAAAATCGGTAGAAAATTGAGCAAGTTATGATTATTTAAATAGTGCATGTACCATTAGCACAATGTTACGAGTGAGCGAGCTACCTGTGACAAGATGGCCGCCAGGTGCAGACGTCGACCTCCATTGGCCAGCAGCGTGGACGAGATATCTAGCCTTTATATAGATATCTATGCTAGAAACTCACAGGTAGGTGTGTTTGATCAGGGTTGGAGTTAGACTCTGCAAGACAGTGGCCCTTCAGGACCGAGTTTGAGAACCCCTGTATTAGCCCTATTGTGCATCACCTTGGTTGCAGTTCCATTAGAATTCCACTGGAGGTGGTCGCGGGCGAGTGCAGAATGAATGGGAGTCTATGGGGCTAAACGGCTAAATGTGTCTCTTTCACCTGCTTGTCGTTAAATCAAAATAGATTTTATTGTTGATTCCGCAAGTTCAATATAGATTATAGGCCAAAAGTCGAATGAACGAGTACTTATGTCCTTTTGATTTCTTACAGGTTAGGCCGTTGTTGGCCGGAACACGCTAGCATTCTGCTATTGTGTGACGTCATCACATTTTTGAACGGATTTTTAGAACAGATAAGTGAACTTATAAATGCAATTTTCAGCTGAGTGTATTTTCTTAGCCCTCCCTTTTGAATGCAACTTTCAAATTACTTGACAAAAAAATACATCCTGAGAAAAGTGGATTTCTGGGGGTGAAACCCCATTGACTCCCATTCATTCTGCACTCGACCGCGAGCGCCCGTGCTACTGGGCTAAATGGCAGCGCTTTAAATATTTTGAGACATTTCTGTTTTTTGTTTTTTGTTTTTTTAATGGAAGTCAATTGTAAACAAAACAGTTTGGTTACCAACATTAAAAATAACTTTGTTTGCGTTCCACACTAGAAAGAAACGTCATACCGGTTTGGAACAACATGCTGACAGAATTTTCATTTTAGGTGAACTGTCACTTTATGCAAAACCGTTATTCAGTCTGGAGATCAGTTAAAACACTGCCACAATAAATTGTGCAGTATATTTTTGTATTGCTATATCTGTCGTCGTTAAGCATATGTTTCCTTCCTGTTGTAAAACAATTAACATTATGATTTACAACGAGTCAAAAGCGTAACGTTTAGGGCAGCATCATGCAGCAGAAGTGCGTCTCGAAAGTATTTTCACTTTTGTTAATTAAATAAGTCTATGTTTTGGTATTGCCTGCTATAGAAAGTATTGATTGGACAATTTTAGATGAAATTATATATGAAGAGTTCAGATGCAAAAGCCTCTAAATGCCATTTGAAATTTTCTTCTTTAATGATGATTTTTATCAAACTTGTATATTTAAGTTCAGTAATTACACTTAAATGGCGATGATAATTACCTATTAATTGTTATTTAAGTGAAATTACTGAACTTAAATATACAAGTTTGATAAAAATCATCATTAAAGAAGAAAATTTCAAATGGCATTTAGAGGCTTTTGCATCTGAACTCTTCATATATAGCCAAACGTTAGCCTATATATATATATACTGTATATATCTCTCTCTCTCTCTGTGTGTGTGTGTGTGTGTGTGTGTGTGTGTGTGTGTGTGTGTGTGTGTGTGTGTGGTTTGTTAACCAGAAAGTGTCTTAAAGCTTTTTGTCCTCAGAATATAAACTACGTTTGACGAAAGTTACTCGTTTGAAATAATAATTTTCTTTTCTAAGTTAAAAGTTATTTTACCTGGGTTTATGACTGCACTTGATTCAGAGTCTCTTTCCATTCTTTTATGGAAAAAGGTGGAGCTTTCAAGAATGAAAGACCCCTCTGTGTGCACCTTGGACCTTCGCCCGTCTTGGACGTGTCGTTTTGAGTCCTCGTGTCTAGTCATATTATAGTCTATAAATTTCGAAAGTGTGACTGCACGTATCGTTTATTATGGTATCATTTTCCGTTTTTGTTATGTCAAAGGGCTAACTTTTGGACTTTGCAACAGACTCTCACAGATATAAATCGACAACACACACTAGGCTCAACGCTACAGTTACACCATCTGCGCACTCTCGAGTCAGAGATGGACACCTTGACTTTTCTAAGTGTTCTACTTGCAGTCACGCATTATGGTAAGCAACTTTTAAAACTTAAAATTAAGGGGAAAAAAAACAAGATTTTCCCCATCCCACCCAGATTAATTAACAGCTACGTACGCTATTATGTTTTTTTTTTTTTTAATGAGCAGTGTTCTGAGCAGGAAATCAGAACATTTTGAGGGAAAATTATGATGTTGATATATATTATACATTACTTTGTGCAGTGTCAGGGCAGAGTACAATAAAATGGTGCACTATTTCTGAGGCGGAGGAGTCCAAATGTAAAGCCATGTCTCAGGCATTCACCAGTGCTTCAATTCGACCAGCGATACAGTGCGTCCGTGTCTCATCTAAATCAGAATGTGCTCAAAAACTCATCGTAAGTCTATTTATGCATTTATTTTGGACGCTTGAAGTATAATTTACAAAAAAAAAAAAAAAAAAAAAAAAAACTTGAAAAAGTGTATCTTCTCAGATAGCATGCTTTGAAAGTGTCTGTTCTATTTGCAGAGTATGAGCTAAGTTGCATTTGTGATTAATATTGATTTTGACAGAAAAAAGAAGTTGATGCCTTTTCAGCCAGTGTTTCAGAGATATACAACATTGGCAAGCAAGCCAGCTTCAAAATTGCAGCTGGAGAATCTGGAGCAGATGGTATGATCGATGTTCTTATTTTCAAGATACCAGATTATGCAAGTTGTACCAATGAACTGTTGAAATGGAAAATACGGTGATTTAGGACACAGGTGACACTTTACAACAAGGTTCCGTTAGTTAACATTAGTTAACTACCTCAGTTAACATTATCTAATTATGAACTGCACGTCTACAGCATTTGTAAATTTTGTCAATGTTAATTTCAGCATTTACTAATACATTATTCAAATCAAAAGTGTTAAGTGTTACCAGGACATAATTAAATGTCAGCTGAAACATTAGGTTGATTATTAACAGATGATGCCTCTATCTGTATTTGGTTTCTTTATCATGATTCAAATATAATAAATGTGCATTGTAATAAAAATACTGATGTTATGGACCATCCATTGTTTTATCTGAAAAAATTAAACTTTTAGATCAACATAAAATGTAGACGTTTTTCTTCTCTTAATGGCCATAGGGAAAGGAATAACTTACTACGGTGTTGCTGTGGTCAAAAAGAATAATTCAGCCATCAACATCAACATTCTGAAGGGGAAGAAGTCTTGTCACACCGGGAAGAACCGCACAGTTGGCTGGAACATCCCTCTAGGGTATTTGATTGACACTGGGATGATGTCTGTCATGGGCTGTGACATCCCTCAAGGTACTTCTTTACTTTTGGTGCAGCGCATCAAAAATGATCAGATTGCCTTTTTCAAATGGAAAGAGTATCTTATCTTGGCTTTTTAGGGGTTGCTGACTTCTTTGAGGCCAGCTGTATCCCAGGGGCCAAAGACGACCCTGCATCCCTGTGTCAGCTCTGTGTGGGAGATAAATCTGGAAATTTTAAGTGTGACCCAAGCAACAAGGAGCAATACTATGCATATAACGGAGCATTCAGGTACCATGTTCTTTGTCCCATCATACTACACTGAAATCTGGTGCAGTTGCAGCTCTGATAGTGAGAAATATGTTCATTATGTCACTTAACTGATGTTAGTTTTGGGCTTCACAGGTGCTTGGTTGAGGATGCTGGTGATGTCGCCTTTGTAAAGCACACCACTGTAGGCGAGAATACTGATGGTAAATGTGTAGCCTAGTCTGTGTCAAACTTCCAAGGGGGCCACAGAATGATTAAAAAATATATATATTAATCATATATTATTATATTAATATAATTAATATAACAATATTATTACAACAGCATGTACTAAATTAATTCACATTTAATGAAAATTAAATAATAATAGTATAAATAATAATAATAAGGTCCCATTTGTTATTATAGCTAGTTGGGGGTCTTCTAATATTGTGTTATGGATAATTAATGGATTGTGATCGGTTTATGAAGATAATAATATATCTTAACTTTGTGTGTCAGGTAAGGGGGATTCGTGGGCTCAGGTCTTGCACTCTGAAGACTATCAGCTCCTGTGTCGGGACGGCACTCGCAGTCCAGTCAGTGATTATGAGAAATGCCATCTGGCGCGAGTGCCATCGAGGGGGATTGTTGTCCACTCTGACATCAGCAGTTCGGTGGTTTACAACATGTTGCGTGAGGGACTGGTATGATACTTTTACTGATATCTGAGGTTTTCGACTTCATTAGGATTCATTCATTAATTTCTAATAGAGTAAATACAAAATGTACATTTTATTTTGTTGTGCAACATGCTGTTTTATTTAAATGTGTTTGTGTGTTTCTCTTCAGCAAAAGTCTGGGTTCTCCATGTTCTCCTCAGCAGACTTCAGTGGGGAAAACTTGTTGTTCAGCGACGCTTCAACAACATTTATCCAAGCTGGAAATGAAAACCATATCGAATGGATGGGCCGATACTATGACATACTGAGAGCTATGGACTGCTCAAAGTCAGGTGTGAATTTCTGTATCTTCATCAAACAATGAAAAATGTTCTATTTTCTTTCTTGTGTTTTAAATTGTGCTTAACTCTGTTGTGTGTGTGTTATACAGATGTCCCCACTCAACTTCGATGGTGTGTCCTGTCTAATGGAGAGCAGCAAAAATGTGCAGACATGGCTGTGGCTTTCAAAAGCAAAAATTTGATTCCTGATATTCAGTGTGTCTATGGCACATCTGTGGAAGACTGTTTGAAGAAAATACAAGTATGCCAGTCAGCAGTCATTTAAATACCAAACCATTTTATCCATACTTGCTTTTTTTTACGTTTTTCTTAACACCTGCAATACAGTGCAACAGTCAAGTTCTGAAACGAAAAATCCCTTTCATTTTATCCATAGAGAAATTGATTTGTATAAACTCAATGCAGGTGAAAAAGTTGTGCTCTATTTGAATGAGACTCTTTTCCTCCAGAACAAGGAAGCTGATGTCATCACTCTTGATGGAGGCTACATCTACACAGCAGGAAAGAGTTTTGGTTTAAAACCTGCGGTTGGAGAAAGCTACACAGGTTAGTGCCATACGCTGTCAGTGTACTTTGACTTAACCAGCTTCATAGGCTTCCATATAGTTTTTATATGAAATTACCTGAATATAGTACAAAATGTGTTCTCTGGCTAACTACTTTGTGTTTTATTCATAACTGATGATTCATTTTCACAAGCCACTGTGATTCTCTGTCGCAGGAGACACTGACGGAAGCATTTATTATGCTGTGGCTGTGCTGAGGAAGAGCAACATGGACATCCAGAGATTCAGTGACCTCAAGAGCAAGCGCTCTTGTCACACAGGTTATGGCAGAACTGCAGGCTGGAACATTCCAATGGGTCTGCTAATAGAAAAAGGCATCATCAGACCAGAGACATGCCAAGTGCCCCAAGGTAGGACATGTGGTGGACTTACACCATGGGGTCCCAAAGTCTGAAGTTAAATGTTTCAGTTACACGTTTCACTCAAATTGTTCTTTGTAATTTGTAAATGAAACATTTTGTGGTATCACTTTACAGTGAGGTCTTCTTAGGTAATGCAATAGCTAAATTTAATTATCAATTAGCCACAAATTTTTTGAACGCATTATTAATCGTTCTTAATGTTATTTAATAGAAAAACTATTTTACATTGCTTGTTCATGTACGGAGCTCATAAAGGGACATAGTGATGGAAAAACTATGAGATTTTGTCTTCTCTCACAAAACCTTTGCTTTCCCTCGCAAAAGAGAATGAAAAAGCATTGACAAACGTTTTTTCCTCCCAAATAATTTTTTTCCCCTTCCATGTGCCTTTAGGGGCTGTGTAGTTCATGTTCGCTCACAGCTTAGCTTATTAATTAATGTTAACAGACAACTTGATTAAAAAAATTGATTGCTATATCTTGAACTATATCTTTACATGACCTAAGGTTAATAAATGCTCAAATGTACTGTTCATTCTTAGTTCATGTTAAAAGATGAAACCTTAACAAAATGAGTAACACTTTACATTGTAATGTGTTACTCATTTTGTATTACATTAGAAATGAATGCTGAATAGAAGCACTTTCACTGCTGATCTCTGAGATTTGGACCACATTATATATATATATATATATATATACAGTATATATATACATAGATAGATAGATATTATATATATATATATATATATATATATATATATATATAAAACAGCTTAATCTGGATATATCATGATAAAATATTTGCAAACACATTGCTCTAATAAATACAAGTTATGTGAATCAAATAGCCAGTAGTAAGATTTCTTTCTCGTTGTAACCTAGTGATATGTTAAGATTTGTATAATCTAATAATTCAATAATTCTAATAATTTTTTTTTATTGTCATTCTATCACAAATTGTCATATATTGTTGTTAGCTGTATATGAATACCAAAAAAATCTGCCTTTAGCTGCTGGGGAGTTCTTTAAATCATCTTGTGTACCCGGAGCCAATCAGAAGGGTTTCCCCAGTAATCTGTGTGAGCAGTGCATTGGAGACTCCAGTGGTCAGAACAAGTGTGAAAAAGGCAAGGACTTATACGACGGTTACGATGGAGCCTTTAGGTAATCCACTCTACTACACAATAGCTCTGAAAGATTTGATGCTAATGAATATGCATGACAAATAAATAGTTGAACATGGTCTGTTTATATTTCCAGGTGCCTTGTTGAAAATCATGGTGATGTGGCCTTTGTCAAACATTCCACTGTATTTCAGAACACGAATGGTAATTCTCAGAAATTCTTTCTTGCTTTTAGTAAAAAAAACTTAACGTCTTTATAGAGCTGTTCAGTCATTATATCAATTTGTAGGCCTAACTGGAAGACTAATTTGCTGTGAGCGCTTTCATAATCTTTAATAATAATACAAATAACTATAATAATAATAAGAAAACATTTTATTTTCTGTAGCACCTTTCATTTAACCAAATCGTTAACACTTTACTTAAAGCCAGTATGTATGATACATTATAAAAGTATTTTTAATGCAGTAATTCTCCCATATAATGCTTTATACTGCTGCATTGTATGGTCTCATGAATAATTGTAACCAGTTGTAATACAATATGATAATTATCTATTAATTAAACATGCCTTTACAAAGTAAATTGCATTAAAACACATGACAAACAACCAATTTTGAGAATCTGCAAACATTATAATCCTATTTAACTTTGTTTACAATTATTTTATAATTGTATTATTTTATAATATATAATGTACGTTATAAATATCTTTATAATGCGTTATAAATAGGGGCTTTAAGTAAAGTGTTACCATAAAATCTGCTTCACAAGTCAGAATATGAAGAACATTTTAGCAAAACATAAATGAATAAAAAATAAACTTAAAAAATAGGAGCATAGCAGAACCAAAAGCATAGATTTAAAGAAGGGAGAGAAAATGTGTTAATAATAATTAATAATAAATGTTGAATTAAACAACAGAAAAAAAACAATAATAAATTAATAATTATTATTCCGATGAGTAAAGAGACTTAACATGATAATAATTAGCTAATGTAAAGAAAAGCACTTCTAAAAAAGTGAATGGTTGGAACTGGTCTAATTTTAATAAGAAGAAGAATAGGTTTTCATTTAAGGTCTCTGATTAACAACACTTCAGAGAGAAAATTAAAGGGGAACTTGGCAACTATTTCAACTTAATAAAACCGTTTAGAAATAATTTGAATGGTTTAATAACCTGTTCTGGAGAGAATGCAAACTGCTTTATGGCAATTTGACATAATTCTATGATACTGTGTATGATGCATTACCCACTCGGTAGACACAGCTCCACACGATAAAGTTGGCCGGCTCCGATAATAACAAATGCACATAAGCAGTGGTTGAAAGTGGGAGGAAGGTGCCGCAAGTGAGTTTTTTATGACACTGTTGTGAAAATATACGCCGCACAGCTGTTTGAGAATGAGCTCGATGAGAAAACATGCAACAACAAACGTGAAAATAAGCTAAGAAATGACTAGAGTTGCCAAGTGCCCCTTTAAGAAACAATAAATAATATTTTTCACACAAAAAACTAAAAACCCATTGGACATTTCAGAGAGAATTATGTAACAGCAAGCAGACAATTACGTTGTGTGTGTTAAAGTCTCGAGTACTTCTCTCATGTCAGAATAATTATTTTTCAGGAAACAATACTGATTCTTGGGCGGAGCAATTGGATTACCGTGAATTTCAGCTGCTTTGTTCTCAGGAGTCTCGTGCTGAAGTCACTCAGTACACCAAGTGCAACCTGGCCCGTGTCCCTTCCCACGCTGTTATGATAAGACCCGATATCAACCACCACCTCATTTTTGGCCTTCTGGACAAAGCCCAGGTACTGTTGCTTATGCCAAATGTTATTTTTCAGGGTAATATGAAAATGGAGGTGGGACTTTTTGGTTTGCATCTTTCAGAATTTCTTTGGAGTTAATGCTGCCTCAGGCTTCAAGATGTTTGACTCAAGCGCTTATGAGGGGTCGGACCTGATTTTTAAGGACTCAACCATCACTTTAATTGGTGTGGGAGAGAAGAAAACGTATGAGGAGTGGCTTGGCCAGAGCTACCTGGATGCTGTGATAGCCATGGAGTGTTCAGCCACATCAACAGGTACTGGTATATATGCTTATATATATATATATATATATATATATATATATATATATATATATATATATATATATATATATTTTTTTTTTTTCTCCTGTTTTTCCATCTTATCTGTGTGTGTCTAGTCTTTTGTTTGTATGTACAAAATATCTCATTAAAATACATTCTTTAAAAAGAAAAAAATCAATTAAATAAAAAAGTGCAGTGCTATTCTGGGGTGCGTTTCCCAAAAGCATCGTTAGCCATCTATGGACTCAAGTTGGTCGCAATTTCCATTGAACTCTATTGGTAACGACGGAACTTGCGACCATAGTTGGCTAACGATGCTTTCAGGAAACGCACCCCTGTTTGAGCATTCCTGTAGCTTAGAGCAACAGTAGAGCACGGTGCCGACAACACCAAGGTCATGGGTTTGATTCCCAGGGAATGCATAAACTGATAAAATGTATCACTTGAATGAAATTTAACTTAACTTTAAATAAGTGTCTGCCAAATGCATAGTTGTAAAAAAAAAAAAAAAAAAAAAAAAAGCAAGTGGTAATAATAAAAATAGTTTTTTTTATTAAAGAATAAATAAATAAAAATAAATAAATATTTTAATTTAAAACATTAAAGAACATTAATCGTAAAATAAAAAATGTAATAATAATTTAACACAATACATTCATTAAATAGACCATAAAAATAAATAAAAGAAAACATAAAGAATCTCTATTAAAGATCAGGAAATATCCCATTAATGGTAAAGATTTTACATTGAATAATTTCAAGAGAAAACTGGCTTGTACGTACAAAAACTTATAATATTAGTATGATTATTACATGAAAAATTGTCATAATTTATAAATAATACATTTTATCCCTCATATTTGAACACACTGTTGGAAGGGACGTGTCTGCTGTGAGACTTCAATGTTAACACCCACTGCTGTGATTGGCTAACGTCTTTGTATATGAAATAAATATTATACGTGGAACTCGCTCTAAAACGTTTACTACGTTTTTACTATTACAGCAGTCGAGATTAACAAAACATGAAAAGTTATGGCATCATATTTAGATCTGTAGGATTATATTTACAGACAAAAACATGTCATGTCTGTTAATACTCCATTTCTGCACTCTCACAATGTAAATAAGCGATTCGTCGATTATAACGGGACGGGAGTTTAGGCGAGAGTCCAGATAACTCCAGAAACCCAGCTCTGTGTGATTGACAGCTCCAATGATTGTTAACGGAAGCGTTCTTTGACCACTTTCTGTATATAATTCAATCGCATTTTAAATAACAGATTATGTTCATGCTTCTAAGAGAAAAAATAACTTTCCTAGCATTTGGATCATTTGGAAGGTAATGTTACAGTATTTTTAGTCCTGTGATTCTGTATCTCTCTTGTCTCCTCATCTCAATAACGTGGCAGTAGGCAGGGCCAAATATGTGATGATGTGGAAGTAGGCATTGATCTGATTAAGCAGAGGCAGTCTTTCATTGCAATATTACATCATAATGTGCTAAAATCTGAAACGTGTCATCTTCGGAGCTTGTTTTGCAAAGCTGTTTTTGAACTAAAGAGGAATTTTTTTCATTTTCTTTTCTGGATTTGTTTTATAGTACAATGACCTCTTGCATGTCAAAAGATCAAGAAAAAAATCTATTTCTCAATTCATAATCCCTTTAAAATGATTTGCTTACGAATAACATCAAGGCCTAACACCCTCTTGTGTTCTATTGTTTAAATATTAAATCATTTATAATACTTGGATTTTATAGTAACTCTTTCCACTATGTGTGCATTGGTTTCTCTTCCGTTGCAGTGTTGTCCTCGTCCCTACTACTGCTGATGTCCATTGTGAGCTCCCTGGTGTCCCTGTTGGCTTTGTAGCAGGTCTGCCAGTCACAGAAGGGGTTTGGCAACTTCATCTCTTCTTGACTCTGACCTTCATAGTTGTATGTATCAATATATCTATAGGTGATTCAAGTTCAAATCAAGATGTGAGATCAAATTTAAAGCTACAATATGCTTAAGCAATAGCAATGCATTTTATCTGTGATTGTAATGGTACATAGTACGGCTGATAAGATTTCCGAGGGAGATTTTGAGGACCGTCTTAAATTAAGAAACAACAAAGAGTTGTCTGAAGTCTTTCTTTAAACTAGAGTTTAAACCAAAGCTGATCCCTTATCATGACCATTTGTATTATTCTACTCTGAAATTGCTGAGGGCAATAGCCATATCAGTGCATATGCTTTGCCTGTTACATATTTATTGCACAATGTTTATTGCAGCATTTTAAACCAACATTTTATTATGCTATGAACTACTTGAAGGCACATGCCATATCAGGGAATATGCTGTGTCTAGTATTTTCCTCTTTGATGATTTTCATCATCATGCCATTGAATGCAACATGCACTGGAGTTTTACTACTGAATAGATTGAAAGGGTTATTTTACTCTCATATTCTCCCCAGACTGAAAGCAGAAGAAAATGAGTTTTCAGTGTTTTTTTTTTCTTGCTTTTGCATTCTCAAATCAACAGCACAACGTGCAACTCATGCATATAAAATCTGAAATATATATATATATATATATTTTTTACATTTTTAATTTAAAAAAAAAATTAATTAAATAAAAAAAATATATATTTTTTTCTGATAATTAATCACTGAGTTGAAATAAGTTGTTGAATTATGATACACCCGGTAATGCTTTCGTATCTGGGGGATAAATATATCTTTCCAGTGACTGTGCAGTCATTGTTGCAACATTAAAATCCTTTTGTCTCTGCATTATGTTAGTATTGTTGCAAAGCTTTTATTTACTAAACAATGTTCTAAAACTGTTGCTCGCCTTTCTTTGTGGTAGTAACTGATTGTAAATTCCCAAAAATGATTCATACAGCACATTTTAGTGAACCCCATACACTGAGATAAATAACCATGGATACTATTCATTAAACATTTTTTGAAATTCAAGTCCAATCAAATGGGGCATAACAAGTCTTGTCCAAAACCCACAATGGATGGACCTCCAGCAGATTTTGAATCATTGATATAATAGATCATCCCTTCAGCTTGCCTTTTCACATCAGTGTGTGCTTTAGATGTCTGTTCCATTATAGTATTCACTTTTTTGCTTTGTAATTTGATGTTTCTTTGAGAGGTTTATTTGTATATGTTGTTCAGATACCATATCAGTGTATATGTGCTGACACATGAATGTATTGCATTAATGTTTAGCCTGCTTTTTCTTGGTTGCAATTTCTTAATGAAATGATTGAGATATAACTAATATTTAGTTGCCAGGCCAGTGCGTCTGCTCAAGTATTACAACATACTGTCTCTTATTTTAAATAAACAAGCATCATAAAAATTTGGGTTGTTTTTCTTTTCTTTTTTTTTTTTCAAAATTGTATTTTCATTGACCTGTGTTATTTGAAAAATAAGTGGACCAGCACGACAACCGTCTGGATTAAGCATCTCTAGGGTCTTCAAGTGGGCACCTTCCATCCTCAGTGTTTCGTCGACTAGCCCACAACACCTCAAGAGGGCTCGACAGTGACTCTGGCAGCAGAGTCACCCCTGTCCATCCCCCACCCAGCTTACTGACCTTTACAACCTTATTGCTGCTGAGACCTAACCACAATCTCACAAACTCTCCGCTATACCCAGCCATCTCTTTATTATGGCTGGGTGGTTTCATCTAAATGGCTGCAATAGCTGTTGTCTTTGTAGTTCACTTATAAAGGCTAGGTAGCACCATCTGCTGATCATATTACTATATTGGATGCCACTGTGCATCAATACAGCTTTATAACACAAACAGAGGAACATTTGTAACATTTAAGAAAATTTGTTTTAATACTAATACTGGCTATTTGGAGCTGCAGGTGTAATTAGTGTTTCCTGTATTTCTATGGGTCACTACTGAAACATAAAAGGTTTCTATTAAAATAAAAATATTTAGAATGTTAGAAAATATTTTAATATCTCTTAAATACATTTATTATATGTTCATTTCTTAAAGTCCCCGTGAAATCAAAATTGAACCTATTTACTTTGCTAGCGCATATTACTAGTCTTGTGGTGAACAATTAATCCGTGCAAGTAAATATATATTAAAAAATGTTTTACCTTAGTAATCTTTAATCAAAATCTGAAAAGTTACTTCCGGTCTGGAACGGTTTCTTTTTCTGATGACGTAGGTTTCACAGTTTGGGTGGGGAAACGCTTAACCACTCCCCTCAAACCGTTAGTTTGCTATGAGCGAGAGATGGAGAGGAGGAGCGCTAGAGTAAAACCCTGCCCTCTGTTCAATATTCCGTTTCACTTGGAAATACGTCACAGCACGGGAGAAAAATCGTTTGCAACTTCCGGTTCACGGGGACTTTAATAATAGCCTACTTTTTTTTCATTTTGGTTGCCATGGAAAACTACTTTCGTTCCTAGGGACTTTTATTTTAAAAATTGGAGGCCATGTTTAGGTTAGGTATGTGACGGTTTACTTCACAACACCGTCCACGACCTCATTCACGTTTACTAAATTAACGTTACAGGTGTTAAACGCACAATATCGCATTCATGTCTCGTTTCAAAAGAGGAGCACATGTTGTGGACTCGAGAGCAGGATTCAGACAAGAGAAAGAAGACTGTCCTGTCCCATCTGGATTACTAAAAGCTGCTAGAAAGAGCGGGCAACTCAATCTATCCGGGCGTGGTCTAACTGAAGGTAACCAAATAACGTTAGTCTCTGAGGTAACGTTAACACAGTGACTGGAAAAGGACTACTTCAGTGAAACTAACCTCACAAACAAAACAAACTATACCAACGCATCCATAATTTGTGGTGCTGACATACCGTAATGCAGATATGACATTTGTCATTTATCTCATGGAAAAATGAATGAAAATGTCAAATATTTATTTGTTAAAAAAAAGTTTGAATGAACTTCTATAATTAGTCATAACGTTTAACGTTACAAACAACAGCTGTAGCAACAATTGTACATTGGGTGAAACTATGATTAAAATTGTGTATTTTTGTAAGATTCTACATAATGTTATTTGGGTTCAGTTCCTCAGAGTGTGTGGAGGTTGAATATTGACACGCCTGAGGAATCTCAACAGAACTTGTCATTCGGAGCTGCAGATCGGTGGTGGGAACAGGCAGATTTGACCAAACTTCTGCTGTCCTCCAACAAACTCCAGAGCCTCTCTGAAAACGTCAAACTCCTCCCTGCCCTGCTTGTCTTGGATGTAGGTTTGTTTCAGCATGTTTCATTTGACAAACTAATGTTATAAATAAAAACGTAGCTATATTTATTTTGTTTTTAAATAAATATAAGGACCATCGAGGACTGTACTATGGTTAAATCAATATAACTAGTCGTTTAAAGTTTAAACCGGACATTTATAGTTTATTATATAAAGTTGGGTCCTCAAGTCTGAGACCATTAGTAAAACAGTATTTCTATTTTTTATGACAAATTATCAGCACAGCTTTTGAGTGAGTCAAATAGAAATATTTCACATCTTTGTATTTTTCCATGGAGTTTGAGGGTGTAAATTGTAATGAATTGTAAGCTATGTGCCTTTTCCCAGGTCCATGACAATCAACTAAGCTCACTACCAGATTCTATTGGAGATTTAGAACAACTACAGAAGCTCATATTGAGGTACAGATTGAGGCAACACTCTGGATAAAGCAATAGATAAATCTATTTACAGTGAAGACCTTGTGCCATAATTCTTGGTTCTCTCTGCAGTCACAATAAACTGACGGAATTACCTTTGGGTCTTTGGAGGCTTACAAACTTGCGATGTCTCCATCTGCAACAGAATCTGATCAAAAACATTCCTCTGGATTTGGGGAACTTGGTTAATTTAGATGACCTTGTAAGTGATTGACCTCTTGTCTTGACCAGCAACAAACTACAGTATTTGGCCATTCAACCTTCTAACTTCATCATAAATGCCTAGTTCCTTAAATAATGTTAATATCGCTCCGTTTAAATCAATGCATACTACTAGGTTTGGTGTTGGGAAGATTTTTATTATGTTTTTGGAAGAAGAAGAAGAAGAAGAAGAAGAAGGATTATGCTATCTTATCTTATGCTACATCTACTGTAAATTTACTCGAAAAAACTGTAATATATATGTATAATATAACACACACACACACACACAGGAACACCTTCTCATTAATGCAATTATCTAATCAACCAATCACATGGCAGTTGCTTCAATGCATTTAGGCTGCATTTGCACCGCAGGTCTTGATGCCCAAATCCGATTTTCTGACTATATCCGATTTTTGTTTGAGGACCTGCTTACATCATCTTTTAAAAGTGACCCATATCCGATTTTTGCATTTACACTTACACTGCTGAAACTACCAAATGCAGACTTTCTGACCCGGGAAATTAAGCAAAATAGAACGAAATTCAATGGATGCAGATGCGAATAAAATATTCCAGTGTTTACTTTCCACAACATTTCAATAAGTCATCAAAACATTGGTCTGGTAAAATGGGGATTTTACACCTTTAAACAGTATCGTACATCAAAAATAATAATAATAATAATCCACTGCAGTATGATCATTTGTTATACTTTAGAGTTAGAAATCAAAGATGTTGCTAAGAATGATATACTCCAGTATTCCAAATATTTACTTCTTTCATTTTCTTCCCTCTTAAAGGATCTCTCCAATAATCATCTAATGGATGTTCCAGAAAGCCTGGCAAACCTGAAAAATCTTGTGAAATTGAATTTGTCCTGCAACAAGCTTCAGAGTCTCCCTCCTGCCGTCAGTGAAATGAAAAGTATGTTTTGACAACACGCAGCAGGTTAGATGTGAATCATGTTTACTGGTTAACCCGTGAACTCGTCCTTCTTTTATTAATCCTCACAGACCTGAGATTGCTGGACTGTTCACAGAATCAAATAGAGAGCATTCCTCCCGTCCTGGCTCAGATGGAGTCCCTCGAGCAGCTTTACTTAAGACACAACAAGTTACGATATCTTCCCGAACTGCCCTGCTGTAGAACACTCAAGGTAAACCAAATCCACTGATGTGGTAGAATAAGTTATGCTTGTCTTAAAAAAAGAAAGACCAACACAAGCCGGTTTATATGTTTAAAGGAACTCTTTTGTGGGAACAACCAAATTGAGGTGTTGGAGGCAGATCATTTGAAGCACTTGAGCTCTCTGAGTTTCTTGGAGCTCAGAGATAACAAGGTGAAGAGTCTTCCTGAAGAAATAACTCTACTGCAAGGCCTGGAGCGCCTGGATCTGACTAACAATGACATCAGCAGGTGCTGGACACTAATTATGTTTTTGCATGTATACTGTAAAATATAGTACTTTGCTTTGTATCACATTCTACTGGGAAGCAAAATTATGGACTATTATCCCTTTTTTAATACTCATTAAGCAATACAGATCTGCAAATCAGTTGTATAATACTTAAGAATTATTGTACCGCAAGATGAAGGGAGCACAGCGTAAAAATTGTTTTTTGTAGATGAAACCGATGAAAATTCTGTCATTATTTACTCAGTCAGTTCATGTCGTTCTCCAAACAAGTATGACTTTCTGTATTCTGATCCTCAACATGACTCTTCAATGACCAAAAACGGATAAAAAAGGGATAGTGAATATTAAAGGAATGAATTAAAATTCAGTCATCATTTACTCACCCCCTTGTCACTTTCTATCTGTCTTCTGTGAAACACAAAATATATTTTGAGATGTCTTTTTTTTTTTTTTCCTTCTCCATACAACGGAAGTCAATGGTCAACAGTTTTCAGAATGTCGTCTGTTGTGCAGAAGAAAGTAAGTCATTCAAAGTCTCTTTCTTCTGTGAAACAGTCTGCCATGTGGACTTGGCACATTACCTAAGCTGAAGTTTTTGGCTTTGGAGGGCAATCCACTGAGGGCAATCCGCAGAGACCTTCTGACTGTGAGTGTTCAACATATCCCATCTTGTCTGTCCTCCTTTGTTCTTATTAATCTCAGATACAACACCGGAAAAGTCATCAGTGAAATGCATCAGAAACTGTTATAGTATCTTCTTTGCAGAAAGGAACTGGTGAGCTCCTAAAATATCTCAGAAGTCGAATACAAGGTATGTCTAACACACTAAGTAAAGATTTGTAGAGTATAATGTCATTTTTAAATGATCATTGATTTTAAATGATCATCAAAGAAGATTCTTTGTAACATCACTGTGGGTTTTTGTCATGTTTGAAATGTAGAACCTGATGGGGGCTTGAAAGGAGAGCCAAAAACAGCAATGACTCTGCCAAGCCAAGCTAAAATCAATGTACATGCCATCAAAACTCTGAAAACGCTAGACTACAGGTAACACAACTTCCTCATTAGCAACTTTGAGAGGAATTTGTGCCTTTGACAGTAAAGATTTGGCATTTTCCTTAGCGAGAAACAGGAGGGATCCATTCCTGATGAAGTATTCGACGCCGTTGATGGTAGTCCTGTGTCCAACGTAAACTTCAGCAAAAATCAGCTGACGGCAGTTCCACCGAGGTACAGTAACAGCAATGGCCATTCCATTGCAGAGATTTACTGAACACTTACAATGTGTAGTTAAAATAATTCTCTCATTTCCTCTAGAATTATGGAGTTAAAGGACACTCTGGCAGACATTAATCTTGGGTTTAACAAGATAACAACCATTCCAGTGGACTTTTCCAAACTGAAACAGCTGCTACATATAGATCTCAGGTAATCCTAACTAGTTTTATGCCTTTTAAGGCTCCAATTTCAAGATTTAATTATATGTTTTTGTCACACCTGCAACATTTGACTACTTTTGATAGTGTTGTATCTCTAAAATGGCACAAAGGACAAAAGATCTATAATTATGTTGTGGCTGGTAAATTATTAGTTAGAGTTTTAAAGGACAAATCTCTGAGTTCAGATATTTTGTTTTCTGGTAAATGTTGCTTATACAAAATATACATACTTAAAGCATATTACTCTGAATAAAACACTGAATTCTCAAAATAAGACCTCTGATGTCTTTTAAAATTTACATCTTACAATGTGCACTGAACTAATGATTTTTTTAAAAATTGTTTTTTTCAGGAACAATCAATTGACCTCACTGCCAATGGAGTTAGAAGGCTTAACCAAGCTGCGGAGTGTTATTTTGTCTTTTAATCGGCAAGTTCTACCATTACCACGCTTACAAAATAGTTACTAAATATATATATATATATATATATATATATATATATATATATATATATATGATATATATATATTATATATCTACTCGTGTTTGTTGTCTAAATCATTATTTATCTTTAGGTTCAAGTCATTCCCAGATGTGCTCTACCGCATCTCATCCCTTGAAACCATTTTACTCAGTAGCAATCAAGTTGGAGTCATTGATCCTGTCCAAATGAAGACCCTAAATAGTCTGTCTACTCTGGATCTGTCCAACAACGATATCATGCAAGTGCCACCAGAACTTGGCAACTGTACCAGTCTGAGGTAAGGTTTATGTTTCCTTCTGATTCTAGCAAACTGAGGTCTGGGTAGAGTCCATATTTTACATGAATGATGTGAGTAGTGATGCTCCGATTGATCGGCCGCCGATCATGATGTAAAATAGCTTGATCGGCAAACCCCAAAAGTGTGGATCAAAAAAGCCGATCACGTGACGTATTACTCGCGCAACTTTTTTCCACCTGCATGCGTGGCGCACGGGCACGCAACAGCAGATCGGAGCTTGCCAGTGTTAACATGAGTTCTCCTTCACCGGAACGAATAGTCTCCACAACGGATTGAAGCGCGTGACCAAGTGGAGGCTGTGTGCGAGCCATAAGAGAACACAGTATCCGCGCCACTGATCTCAGCGGTAACAAGCACTTTGATCGCTTGATTTTAAAAAAGCATTCCAGCGATAGATCGCCTCTTATTTAACAAATGAACAAAATGAATGCTCTGCTAGTTAACTGGAGATATTTTATTTATTTGTATTGGTACATTCGTGCTGCGAGATGTTTGTGAAAAGTGGTGGTGTTTTTTTTTTTGTTTTTTGTTGTGGGGGTGGTTTGGATGTGATGTAGTTGGTTCCTTAACTACATCAAACGTATATAATAATAACAGAAAAACCTTTCCATAGTTTTGTCCTTTTGTGCCAGTAGCCAGGTTTGGTGTAACAAGTTTTACATTTTGCTGCCAATTATTATGTAGTCAATGTATTAAGAGGATACAATTTCCAAGTATGCCTAAGTATAACTTGATCCCATCCCATTTAGCTTATCTAATGTGTGTTGGTCTGCCTGACCCCTCTTTGATTGGAATAATTTTGTTACTTAGCCTTATTTAAGAAAGATGGCCTACAGTAGCCTTAAGTTATCTCATTCTAAATACAATTAAATAAGCACTTGGTGTTTTTTCAAGATCTTGATAGTAGACTATTTCTACTGTTTTTTTTCCCCCAATACAGTTAATTCATAGTTAGTTTTATTTCTACAAATGGTGCAAACTCTGCTAGATTATAGATAAAAGATTCCCAATCCCCTGCCATTCTGTGACCGGTAATCGGCCCTAATAAAGCTGATTGGAGCATCACTAAATGTGAAGTAGAGAGATCAAATGAACAGTCTTTCCAATTGGACATAAACAGATCTTTACAGACTTGAGACTGTTAGTTTAACATGATCATATGATTTATCTTATGTCTTTAGGGCTCTAATGCTTGATGGGAATCCTTTCCGTAATCCAAGAGCTGCCATCCTTAGTAAAGGAACAGATGCTGTCCTAGAGTATCTCCGAGGTCGTATTCCAACATAATTTTTACGTTTAATATAAATTCAACCATCGGTGATAAGCGGTCAACTCTGTAAAAGTGCCATAACACTTTTATTTGCACTTCATGACACTTGATGATATATACAAGACAAAAAATAATCTCCTGCCACTTGTTTTGACATTGTAAAATCATTACAGCATTTTGTAATGACATATTTTATAAATAAACACATCAGCATGCTTTGTACTGAAATTAAGACAAAATGAAATCAAATTAATAATAAAAAAATGTGTGTGTGCAAGCTTTAAACTTTATAATTGGTTTTCAGTGTGAACGTTTTTCCATTATGAAAGCACTAGTGATACATTCTGAATATTGAGAGTTTTGGTTATTGTGTTTCATCGTCTGTAAAGGACCACAGAATGAGCAGTTGTAACAATAGTGACATTTTTATTATTTGTACAATAAAGATACATTATTCAAAACACCTCTTAGATACTGAAAAAATTCTGTACTCCAAAGCCGAAAATGGCTCCAATATTTGCTGAACAGCATTGGACTTTCTTCTCCTTTTTATACAGGTTTGTTATTTGAATTTTTTGTAACTAAAATCGATTTTAAATATTTACATATATCATCTGCAAAATGCATTCTAGACACAGAATATATGTCATCAATTACATATTTGCTGTAATACAGAAAAAAATCGGAAGGAGTAAACTTGCATGTGCAAATAAATGATATGATAAATTGTCACTAATTCTTTTGAACTAAATTGAATAATTTATTCTAGATATATTACTTTTTGCACAAAAATGAAACGGCATTCAAGTTCAGTAAGTCTTAATACTGCAGAAAGCTTTAAGTACATTCACAATCTATTGGAATAAATTATTTAAATGTCTCCATTCATAGTTATTTACATCAATACTGCAATTAGACTGAATAGTACCATATATTACCTTTTATATTCAATAGGTCTTTAAACACATACAAAAATGACCATTTGTATATTCATATACATATATGTTTATGACACAAATTCACAATTACTTTAGAAAGAATTGTACATATTTGTTTCTAGTCTTTCCTTCCCTCACAATCTAACTCTCTGTCCATACATTGGTTCTGTGTTCTTTATAAAATTTAACAATTTGAGCATAGCTAATATCAATATATTAGAAACCATTATCTCAAAACGTTTAGTAAAAATAATCATTATCAAATGTTCTTTCACAATAGTATTTTGAACAATTAATTGCATCATCCATCATAATCTTTAATACTCAATCTTTCTCTGAAGCTAAATGCAGTGGGTGTTGTGTTTGGGGTCTTTCAGAGTGCATTTCCAAAAGTCTTGCAACTCTCCCTCTAAATGCTACATTTTTTTTGCAACATTTGAGACATGCCTTGGATTTCTTTTCTTTCTTTTTTGGGAGGGATATTATGGCACTGTTTGTCACAATGATGGCTGATTTAAAAGGGGGAAAATGCCAAAAGAGATGCGAAACAATGGGTATGTAAAAACAGTTTGTCCAAAACACATAGACCCCTAATAAGCATCCTAATAAAACAAGTTTAAGAGTGAAAGCATGCTCTAATCAGTAAAGCCTTACATGTGTACACCGTTTCTAGTCCGTTTTATTATGGTCAGGAATTCCCTTTGTTGTCCCATTTAAAAAAAATTCTTGAAAAAACTTAAAGCAGCTTAACAACATCAAAGCAACTGGAATTAAGCTTTTTTGCGTTCTTTTTCCATTTAAGCTGTAGTATGTGATATGAAAGTACATTTTTATATTGAAAACTGTTGCCAATAAACTGCCACATGAGCATTAATTTTCAATGAAAAAAACATGGAAGTGTGCATTCACATTACCTAGCGAATGAATAAGATCTGAGCTAGGTAAAATCCATGTATGCCAATAGAGGGTGCTGCCGGAAAACCTCAAAAACGGAGGAAATATTGCTCAGGGAATCTTTTCTGTCATTTGATTTGTGCAGATACAGAATTGTTAAAAGGGGACGGGGACTTTTTTTTGTTCGTTTTCCCTAAATTGTCATTTCGTGAGAAGGATATCTCTTCTAGATTGTTACAAAAACTCGCCAGCGTGTTAGAAAATCATCAATGTGTCTTTCATTCACATTCTACGCTCTAATCACATTTGAGTTGTAAATGTATATATTTACACAAGGCATTTACAAAGTTGAGGCAGTGTTATGGTGGGTAAATGTCCTTAAAAGCAGATGTGCTTTCATGCTCCAAGATCAAACTGAAAAGCTGCTAGGAAAAATAGGTACAAAATAATACGCCATATAAATAAGCAGGAAAAAAATGCACCCACTTACAGCCACAGGCTGAGATAAAGAAGAATATCAACAACATCAACGAAAAGATTTCAACAAATGTATGTTGGTGTAGAATGTGTAAGCCGTACGTAACGTTATTAGATATATGTCCTCTAGTGTACATTTGGCACTGGAATTTGCCATTGGTCCAGCAATTGGCAAAATTGTTCCTAGATAAAAAGACGATGTACAAGTTCCTGTGTTCCATCTGGTTGAGAAGTCTTTAAGCTATAAAAATATTTATATTGTGCTCTCCCTTAAGATTACCAAGTCCACAGTTTTCGGGAAATTCTTCAGAAGAGACACTGCAGTTTCGTGCTCCATGTGTAAGAAACTATGTCCGTTTGCCTGCAATGCAAGAATGAAGCACATGGTAAACAAAATAAACTGGGAGAGGAGAGGAAAGGAAGGAAGGGAGGAGGGGGGCAGGAACAGGCACGGCAGCACAGGAGGGCTGGGAACAGACCTAGCTCAAGAGGATAAAGAGATATACACTGTGAGGGAGAGAAAAGAGAGATGCATACAGGAGATCATGCTGTAAAAGGAGAGAAGGTGGAAAGAAGCTGGTCTTTAGACTCTGCATCTGTGGAAGTAGAAGGAGCTGCTTTCTGCAGACGACTGACAGCGACACATAAAACCAGAGACAGCCCAATAACTTCCCATAAAGTTATTTAGGCACACAGAGCCTGGACCGCCCCTTTGCCCCGTTACAGGTAAAGGCAGCGAGGCCAGACATTTCGCTTTTATGCTAAACATACAGACTTATTTTGTATTTAAAGTGCCCCATTATGATTTTTCGAACATTACCTTTCGTGTAATATGTAAGGGCCATCTGACCAATCAGAGCAGAGTAGGCTAGTGGAAAGGAGGGGTTTAGAGAGACGATCTTGTATATGTATTTTATAAGAAAATTAAAATGATGTATGTAGGAGACCTCCAAAACAAAATGAAGAACCTTTAACCTAGCATAATAGTGGCACTTTAATTAGTTCTTTTATTGGGAGGTATTAGGGATATATCTCGCTACATTTTCAAAAGACCAGATTCAATCTGCATCGAAGATAAACGTAAATGTCAAGTTGAGGTAGATGGTTGCATTGATTAGTAATATCTGATACATTAAAATCATAATTCCATTATTTATATAGATTTAATATATCATTATTTCATGCCGTTAAAATTGACTTATAAGAAATGTGGCAGCTTGAAATGTTATAAAAGTCTGTCATGTCAAGGTTGGACAAACATAACAACAGAAGTCCATGCTCACTTGTTTGAGACACACACACTCACACACACACACTGGACATTTAATGCCACATGCAAAGCCCTCCACTTGCAGTGTGGCGGAGGATGCATTGTCGCAGCTCGTGGGACAATGTGATGGAGAACAGTGTTACCTTCAGAATTTTGTCCCCTGGTCGTAGAACGTTGGAGGCAGGTCCATCAGGCTGTACCCTAGTAACAAAGATACCCTATAAGTCAAAAGTGATATGAGGTTAGGAACCACATGGTGACTATGGTTTAGAATCTTTGCCGTTTAATCTGGATTTAGATTTTCTTTGGTTTCTCTCCAACTCAAAAGTAATTTATAAAATAATTACATTACGTATCTATAAAATTACCTTTTTACAATTAATAACTAAATGCAAATGTTAAACTAAAAAGTAAATGTAAAACATGCTATTGATAAATTTTCTTAGTTTTTTTTTCAAGAGTAAAGGATCCATTACTGACTTTTTTTTTTTGTGCTGAAATCAAGGCAGAGATTATAAAGCATACATATTTAAATTACATGTGGGACCCATCAGTATGCACCATGTGCACACATATGAAGTCTTATTGACGTCACATATTGAGAGTCCACCAAACTACATCATTTCATCAGGGCTCACAGGGATTCGGTTTATTAGAAGATCCCCAAAGCAACAGTATACAACACAAGCAATCATTATGCTAAATTGTATACTTTATGGGGGGAAAGAACGACACTTTTTCATGCAAATTGGCGCCATTTCAATCTAATCAAAGCTACTAACACATGAAACAAATGTACAATATCTTTTTTGCACATGCTTAAAGGGATACTCCACTTTTTTTGGAAATAGGCTAATTGTACAACTCCCTCAGAGTTAAACAGTTGGGTTGAACCGTTTTCGAATCCATTCTGCTGATTTTCTGTTATTTAGAAGAATTTCAGTAACCAGACAGTTTCTGGTCTCATTGACTTCCATAGTATATTTTTTTCCTACTATGGAAGTCAATGAGACCAGAAACTGTCTGGTTACTGATATTCTTCTAAATATCAGAAAATCGTCTGAATTGATTCGAAAACAGTATAACCCTGAGGGAGTTGTAAAAGTAGCCTATTTCCAAAAAAAGTGGAGTATCCCTTTAAGAGAATATCAGCAACATTTGAGTCACAAAACACTTTTGTTTGAACTATCACCAAGACAAGAAAAGGTTAAAAGGTAATGCAATCAGCTGGTGTGCAAAGTTGTGCATTGCAGTAGTGCATGTTTCCATGGAAACTCTACAGAGAGACACACTTTACTGACTGAAGAGAGATAGCTTTGATTTTGTTCTAAAAAAAGCATCCTTTAAATGTAGTTTATGAGAATGCAGAAATTAGCATACTATATTCATTTTGCTCTGTCCTTTTAAAACAGAGAGTGAAATGGTCTTACCATGTCCGAGGGCTTGAAGGGGTTCCCCTGTCCACTGATTCCCCCTGAGATGCTGAAACCAAGGCCAGGGTTCTTCTCGATTCTCACACACAGCTGTCAACAACATCAATCAAAGCCTAAGTCTACCTTAATTCACACACATTTGAAAACACATCTTTTCTTCTACATTTCGGCCTTCCGTCCACACTGAGACAGTGCTTTTGTCCTCTGAAAACTAATACATTTGAACTGTAGTGTGGACTGTGAAAACTGTGAAAAGTGTTCGAAAACGATGACGAATGTTTAGTTATGTGACGCATATTGTACCCATACATATCTGCCTGCTATTCATTTTAGAATGAGGAAATTAACATAATGTCGTCATTTGGCAGGGCAGGAGTTATGATCACATAATATGATTGACAGCTCTCGAGTTCAGACACGTTCGGAAGAAATCTGTATGCTTTTTCAAGCTCTTCAGATCGCACAATTCAGTGGAAATTGAATAGAAATGATAATCCGTATAAAGAACATGTACGAATAAATCTGTTCTCAGAAACGCATTGATAACAAGAACTCAACACCCATTCTCTTCTCTCTTCCGGAATAGTTTTTAGAGGTTTTCATAACAGCGCCACCACTCTCACAATTTTGTGTAACAGCAGGGGCTCGGGTAAGCTGGAATCTAATTGGATGTCTCGTTTCATTATGGGGAGGACGGGGAAAGAAAATTAAAGTTCACCTGAAGATGGAAGCGGGGCTGTACTTACTCTGATTGGCTCATCCGTCTTCAATAGGCATACATGATGATAAATGTGTTCGTAGTTGGTGTAGGTCAGAGTAGTGCATGGATTGATAGCGAATGCCATCATAAAAGAGGCGTCTAATTCCAAACAAATAAGATAGTGCTTATATAGGTTTAGCTCAGTCTAGAGCACATTCAATCTGAGACAACTTCAGTTGTTTTTTGTTAACTTAACTAGCTATGTCCGTCTCATTGAATCACTGAGTTTTAAGCTACTGCAATTTGAACCAGTTTATTTAAAAGAATCGGATCACAAGATTCGGTCACAAAACTGGTTACAGAGATCTCGATTTAATACTTCATGATGTGAATCACAATATTTGACCCTGGAGGCTGGCTGTGGATACAGTTTGAGGTTAAAATGAGCCAAAATGTGATGTTTTCAAATCTAATTTTGGTTGCATCTGAAATAACATAATTAAAACATTGCTTATTCAAGGACATAAAATACGTGAGCATAGTTCACAATTTTACTTGAGGCTTTTAAGCTGAATTTACTAAACTGTTTGCTGAAACAACCACAACATTAACAGCACTAAAATAAAAATGTGCTGTTTATTAAGTCAGGTATTTGAAAGTGTTCTTCTTTATTATAGCAACAGACTCCAGACGCATTGTTTCTGAATCATAGCACGAACAGATAAAAAGTTCTCGATTTCGTCACTTTAAAATAACGAGGAACAAATTGTTTTTTCTGAAATAAAGTGTAGCAAAAATCTAATATTATGCTTTGAGATGTAGTGATGAAAATGAAAGCGTCATAGCACATAAATAGTAGACAACACTGCAGACACATTAGCCTATTGCAGTGTAATTTAGTTATCATCTGCATGACCTATAACACCTTCTGTAACTACAAGTATGGCTTGTCATGTTACTAATACAGCTAATGATACTGATGCATCCTTTTTCATTTCCTTTCTATGGTGATAAATAAATAATTTAGCCTTATTCTTAATTTATTCATCTACCTGATGCCCTCATGCTGTGGATAATCAACCAAATAATTGTTTCGAAATATTGTGGGGTTGTTCGTGCGTTAGCCCAAAAACCAGCTTAATTTACCAAAACAAAATCAGGGACATTGTGAGTTACATGCTAATTTTTTTTTCTTCTTTTTTTTCCCCTTCTGTGCATTATAATGAAGGTTTTATGAAACTGCACAGCTTTTCCAGTTTTATAAATGACATACTCTTTCCTACACCAACTAAGAACACATTTTCTATCAAGTATGCCTATGAAAGACAATGGAGCCAATCAGAGTAGGTAAGGGCGGGGCGACACGTGCAGGCTGCAGCCAGGTCCTTCTCAAAAAATCCACACACTGGTAAAAAAAAAACATCTCGCTTTGTTGCGCTGCGTTTGATTGCGCCTGGTATGAATAGCCTCATAGGGATCTACTGATTCGATTCAAGGTCATCGCAATGCACATTTGCTTTACTTAATTGTGCTATGTGATCATGGAATATTAATACAGTGTTTTCTTCGTTCAAATCATCATCTTCTTATGACTAAAGAGCCTTTCACACTGAGCACAATTAAGTAAAGCAAATGTGCATTGCGCTGCGTTTGATTGGGCCTGGTGTGAATAGCCCCATAGGGATCTACTGATTTGAGCGTCATCGCAACGCACATTTGCTTTACTTAATTGTGCTCTGTGTGAAAGCCTTTTTAGTCATAAGAAGAAGATGATTTGAACGAAGAAAACACTGTATTAATATTCCATGATCACATAGCATTAAGCTTTGTATTAGTAGAAATACAAATCATCATTTTGCGTCATCTGAGGATTTTTTGGCCAGAGGCTTAAGACTACAGTCAGTAGTAGGGGCTATTCCGCATGTTCTCAACCCGCCCATAAAGGGTGGAGCTCACTCACAGAATGTACGCATAGTGTCAGCCATCTTTTTGAAAGCTAAGCTAGCAGACTCTTGTTCTGTGGAGAAAGCTGAGTAGGCCGTCTGCCGTTGCCATTCATTGTTTACATGCACACCTTTTGTTTCAATCCAACTGAATTCATTTCGATTGGTGAATCTGAATGTAGTGTTTACATGAACACTAAACAAGTGATGTGCGTTTTGAACATTGCTAAGAAAATTCCCGCTCCTCTGTGAGCGATACGATACCGGTGAGTCTCACAGGTGTCGCTCATTGGTAATCACGCCACTGGCCTTGCGCCATTCTCCCGCGGCCCTCAGTCTCGTCCTGCTCGCCACTATAAATGTAAAAGCCGAATACCCAACATGACATCATGACTTTTGCGTAAACATACACGCCACTTTCGAGTCAAGTGGCGTGTTATCTCTACGCATTTTGAGCTATGCGTGTGTATGTCTACGGCATTAACGTCCGAGTGATTCCGCATGTCTGTACATGCCGTCAAATGTCCGCGCGAAACGAAGCAAAATGTAGATCTACATCTGGGGAGCGATCTTTTTTTTCCCTAGGATGGTAAGGGAACTGTCATAAATGCCATTAACCCCAGTGACGATTAGGTTTAGGGACTGGGTTGAGGTAAGTCATATATTTATATATACAGTAATAAAGTTAAGTCAACGGCGTTCATAAACACGCTGAAAAGCGATTATGCGTCTTGATAGCACGCCAAAAGTTGAAATACGAATTGGCATGTCATACACAAGCTACTTCATGAGAATACCGGACATTTTGGGCGATCTCGAAACACATTTTCTGGCAGACTCATCACAAAGACTCACTATATACCCAGACTTGTTGTTTACCTACTGCGCTCTGTTACCGATAGGCGTTGCCTCCTAGGGCAGTGAAGCAAGTGCATTCTGGGAGTTGTTGTCTTTCATCAACATAAGTCAAAAATACATTTTCTGGCTTTTCTCAGTCTAGAAAGCTCCAAATTCAAAAATAATTTCACATTTCTTCTACATAAATGACCCATTTTAAATACACATTCATCTTTCCAGAGGTGAATTATCCCTTTAACCATATATCTTGGAGTATCACAATAATAGCGTATTGTGAGTTCAGTATCATGATATGTATCGAATCGTGACTTGATGGTATCGTTACACCCCTGATTTCTTTTTAATTTTATTCTGTGCGATCAACCGTACCTGCTCTGGAAAGCCATCCATACTCTTCTGGCCTTTAGTCTGGATGAAGCAGCGGGCACTCTGAGGCCGGGGGCTGGTGGTGGTGATGGGCATGGGCAGAGGTGGCTGGTACTGCTGGATGGACACCTTGTTGATGGCCCCCTCATACTGCTGGTCACGGGCCGTCCGATGGGATGGGGTGGCTGAGGTTATCATCATAGGTTGTTGTTGATGGGGATTGTGAACACCAGGCTGTGGGCAAACATCAAGTAAATGTTTAATAAATTCTTGCAGCTGGCAAGTGCTTTTATATCATTACAGGAACAAAGACATAGTAGCTACCTTATGACGTTTTGATTTCATTATTTGAATTCATATCATTTTCATTATGTTTGACTTTTCTTCACAACACTAAATGTGTCAGAAGAAGCAAAATGTTCCACAATATTGAGCGACAACGTAAAGACATTCACCAATAGACTGAGGTTGCTAAGGAGACCGAGCAGGAATACGAGTTGTGAAATGAATCACGACAGCAGGTAGTAATTAACCCCGGCATTTGAAAAAATGAGCATGGCAATCACGATACAACAGAGATGTTTATCTCACAGAGAACAGGTTAAGCCAGAGGAAACTTAAAGAGTAGAACATGACAGGGTTTAATACTCAGAGACATGTGGGTGTCTCTCTGAAAATGTATTGTGGAAATAATAAAACTATAATGAGATCCAGACAAATGCAATGAATCATTTCAGCTCAGCATGGCTTATGAAACAAACGGGACCATCTTAGACGTGAGAGTTTTTACAGTGATTTGCTAATGATTTATCTTATTACCAGGTATATGCTCATTTTGCATTTTTTTTGCATTTTGTGTGTGTGTGTATCAAAATTAGAGTAAAAACAGTAATATTGTGAAATACAACTATTTTCTTAATATCAATGTTGACAACGGTTGCGCTAATTAATATATTTGTGGACCATGATTCAATTATTTTTCAGGATTCTTTGAAACGTTAAAAAACAGCATTTATCTTAAATAGAAATCTTTTGTAATGTTGTAAATGTTTTAACTGTCACTTTTGATCAATTGAATGCATGAACTTAATTTTAAATGGTATTGTGTGTTTTTCTAAAACAATTTAACGTTAAATATGCCAAACTTACAGTTCAGTGGTAATTTTGGAGGAAATCGCTGATTCAGTTATGAAACAATAAATTGAAGTAAACAGTAAAGATTTACAGAAATGAATCAAACTTACCAACTTGTTTAACTGAATTTTAAAACAGAAATGATAATAACTGATTGAGCCCTTGTACTTACAGAGTTAATATTAAACACTGTTTGTATAATCTTTAACCAATTCATCATTAAAATATGAAGCCCCTAAATGGACATGGTAAAGAAAAAAAAGGGAGAAGATGGGATGAAAAAATATTTGGCAATGATTTTGCTTTCTCTTGCTAAGATTTTAATCAATACCTTTTTGATGATATTCATGTTCTCTGGTGGCACGTCTCTTCGTCCCAGTGAATATGGCGCCCACTGGCTACTTGGGGAAACCACCTCTTGTCCATTATCTAAAATATTGCTCTGTTGTGAAGGTGTCTGAAAGGATATAGTGTTGTCAGCAAGCAAAATTCAAAACAGTGCTCTAAATTTACACTGCCAAAATAAAAATGTGCTTGTTTTAAAGAACCAATGTGTGAGAAGGACACTCCCACAAAACTTTATTTATCAGGTCACTATGTTTAATATAAATATATACTATAAATAAAAGCTTAAGAAATAAAGCTTGAAAATTTACTATGTTTTTTAAGCTCCTTTCCCCGGTTTCCCAGACAAGGCTTAAATCTAGTCACTAAAATGCACGTTTGAGCTGTTTTAACTGAAAGCAGCTTCCTGTGGGATATCTGCAATCTGGTGTACTTCACAGCAATACTAAACAACTGCAATACTAAACTACTGCAATCTGGTGTACTTTACAGCATTATTAAACGACTACAGTCTGCTGTACTTTACAGCATTACTAAACTACTGTAATCTGCTGTATTTTACAGTATTACTAAACTACTGTAATCTGCTGTACTTTACAGCATTACTAAACTACTGCAATCTGCTGTACTTTACAGCATTACTAAACTACTGCAGTCTACTGTACTTTACAGCATTACTAAACTACTGCAGTCTACTGTACTTTACAGCATTACTAAACTACTGCAATCTGCTGTACTTTACAGCATTACTAAACTACTGCAGTCTACTGTACTTTACAGCATTACTAAACTACTGTAATCTGCTGTACTTTACAGCATTACTAAACTACTGCAATCTGCTGTACTTTACAGCATTACTAAACTACTGTAATCTGCTGTACTTTACAGCATTACTAAACTACTGCAATCTGGTGTACTTTACAGCATTACTAAACTACTGTAATCTGCTGTACTTTACAGCATTACGAAACTCCTGCAATCTGCTGTAACCTGCTGTACTTTACAGCATTAGTAAACTAGAGCAATCTTTTGTACTTTACAGCGTTACTAAACTACTGCAATCTGCTGTACTTTACAGCATTACTAAACTACTGCAATCTGCTGTACTTTACAGCATTACTAAACTACTGCAATCTGCTGTACTTTACAGCATTACTAAACTACTGCAATCTGCTGTACTTTACAGCATTACTAAACTACTGCAGTCTACTGTACTTTACAGCATTACTAAACTACTGTAATCTGCTGTACTTTACAGCATTACGAAACTCCTGCAATCTGCTGTAACCTGCTGTACTTTACAGCATTAGTAAACTACAGCAATCTTTTGTACTTCACAGCGTTACTAAACTACTGCAATCTGCTGTACTTTACAGCATTACTAAACTCCTGCAATCTGGTGTACTTTATAGCATTACTAAACAACTGCAATCTGCTGTACTTTGCAGCATTACTAAACTACAGCAATCTGCTGTAATCTGGTGTACTTTACAGCATTACTAAACTACTGCAATCTGCTGTACTTTATAGCATTACTAAACTACTGCAATCTGGTGTACTTTACAGCATTACTAAACTACTGCAATCTGGTGTACTTTACAGCATTACTAAACTACTGCAATCTGCTGTTCTTTGCAGCATTACTAAACTACTGCAATCTGGTGTACTTTACAGCATTACTAAACTACTGCAATCTGGTGTACTTTACAGCATTACTAAACTACTGCAATCTGCTGTAATTTGCTGTACTTTACAGCATTACTAAACTACTGCAATCTGCTGTCCTTTACAGCATTACTAAACTACTGCAATCTGCTGTCCTTTACAGCATTACTAAACTACTGCAATCTGCTGTACTTTACAGCATTACTAAACTACTGTAATCTGCTATACTTTACAGCATTACGAAACTCCTGCAATCTGCTGTAACCTGCTGTACTTTACAGCATTAGTAAACTACAGCAATCTTTTGTACTTTACAGCGTTACTAAACTACTGCAATCTGCTGTACTTTACAGCATTACTAAACTACTGCAATCTGCTGTACTTTGCAGCATTACTAAACAATAGCAATCTGCTGTAATCTGGTGTACTTTACAGCATTACTAAACTACTGCAATCTGCTGTACTTTATAGCATTACTAAACTACTGCAATCTGGTGTACTTTGCAGCATTACTAAACTACTGCAATCTGCTGTACTTTACAGCATTACTAAACTACTACACTCTGCTGTACTTTATAACGTTACTAAACTACTGCAGTCTGCTGCATTTTTACAGCAGTACTAAACTACTGCAATCTGCTGTCCTTTACAGCATTACTAAACTACTGTAATCTGCTGTCCTTAACAGCATTACTAAACTACTGCAATCTGCTGTACTTTGCAGCATTACTAAACTACTGCAATCTGCTGTACTTTATACCATTACTAAACTACTGCAATCTGGTGTACTTTACAGCATTACTAAACTACTGCAATCTGGTGTACTTTACAGCATTACTAAACTACTACACTCTGCTGTACTTTATAACGTTACTAAACTACTGCAGTCTGCTGCATTTTTACAGCAGTACTAAACTACTGCAATCTGCTGTCCTTTACAGCATTACTAAACTACTGTAATCTGCTGTCCTTAACAGCATTACTAAACTACTGCAATCTGCTGTACTTTACAGCATTACTAAACTACTGCAATCTGGTGTACTTTACAGCATTACTAAACTACTGTAATCTGGTGTATTTTACAGCATTATTAAACTACTACACTCTGCTGTACTTTACAGCATTACTAAACTACTGCAATCTGGTGTACTTTACAGTATTTTTAAGCTATTGCAATCTGCTGTACTTTACAGCATTATTAAACTACTGTAATCTGCTGTACTTTACAGTATTTTTAAGCTATTGCAATCTGCTGTACTTTACAGCATTACTAAACAACTGCAATCCAGAGACTTGTATTCTGAAATCACGCTCAACTACATTCTATTTCTTTATATACATTTATAATAAAACTAATTTGCATCGTTTACAAACGACTCCTGGCTAACTTGATTTGAGCAGTTCGCTAACATCTATTTTCTTACAGTATAGCAATCACCCATTGGTGAATAAGTAAATGGAGGTTGGTGAACTGTCTACACAGATATGCTACACTCAGTGGTGGTGTTAATGGTTAGTGAATTCACCTGACAGTTGAACTTTGATTTATTGAATTTGATTGTATTTTATAAAGATCAAGAAGGCCTTTCATAAATATATATCTGCTGTCAGTCACAGATTGCTTTGTTCTGTGATTTAAGGACATAGAAAGACTGTAGTGCATAGACCAAACACAAAGACTGAGCACATGCAACAGAAAACACCTATATATGTTTAACATCACAGTGAGAGACAGTGTCTAGCCTGGAACTCAGAACAGGTGAAGTGTTAGATTAGTGTTAGATTACTGTGAAATGTTTATATGGTTTGCCTTATAGAAAGGCTATTATACCATACAACATAATGTGCCAAATTGATAATATTACCACTGTTTGAGAAGTTAAAGCAGAAGCCACTCAAAAGAGATAGATCTAAAAAGACGATCTTCAATAGGAGAAGTTACGTTAATATAAGTTTTACTTCTTCATGCTGAAACTGGGGCTGAAGTTGCTTAATACTCACATTTGGTAGAGGTAGCCACTGAGTTGTTTGGTTTTCATGCTTTGTGTTATTGTAAAAGTTTATTGTCATGCTTCTGCTGGCATGCGGTGCAGCATAGCCTCCAGAGTACAGCATGCCGAAGTTTACTGTGTTGTGCTTAAGGACAGCGCTCTGATTGGAGGGAAACAACCACATGACATGAGTGAATGGGAATGCCACACAGAAAGGTCAAAAGCCTGTAGCTGGGGTACACTGGACTGCACATTGCTGTAACAGAGTGAGTAAGCTTGACAAACAGAACAACAGTACGTCATTACCGCCGACGTGGCACATTAGTGATACGCAGTGGTTACGTTTACAGAATATAAATAACAGCAGTGTGGGACTAAATTACATGAACAATGGAAGTATGCTGTAGTAATGTATTCCACTTACACAGAAACAAATGCTCACCACCGAAAGCTGAATACATAAGTGGGTGAATCTCAGGAAAGAAATGGCAGGGTCATATTTCACCACAATTAAAAAAAAAGAAAGAAAGATATTCTGCATAAAGAATTTAAAGCCATTTAAGGACCATTCAATACTTTTTTGCATTGTTAAAATTTTTTAAAGGTCTTTTTTTTTTTTTCAAAATTTCCATTATTGGAAAAGTGAGAAAAAAATCTGAGAAGCGAGAATCATTTTTGAATAATAATAATAATAAATGTATTAAAAATCATTTTCATCATTCAAATCATCAGTTTTTGAAAAAGGGAATGGTTTGCTTGAATTTAGTGAAAATAATGTAAACATGCACAAAAATCATAATGAAAAAATCTGCTAAAAAGAAGCTTAATTTTATTTATGCAGAATTTCTTTTGATTTTGTAGTGAAATATGTTCCAGGCGCTTAATGTTTTATGATTCACCCAACTGTTCACGTGTCTATACACTAAAAAGTGGCCTTCATTTAAGATTTGTCTTTAATATATAAAACAAGCATATTATGTAAAATACAGATGTAGGTATTTAATAATATAGTAAAATATACTGCACTGAGAAAATTTGTTATTAAGATCTTAATTATTAAACATAAAGTAGAAAATGTGTTAATAAGATCTAAATTATTACAAACAAAGTATAAAATGACTTATAAGACTAAGACAGAATAAAGGTCTTTGCACACCGAAATTCTCATCGGGAATTTTCGTTCTTTAAAAAATAAATACGACCTCACGTTGTGCCAATCACGTTTACACAAAAATTGGGATCGGGTTTTTTTCATTTTTTGCATTTTGAGGTGTTTTGGCAATTCAGAGCCACTGTGACAAATACAAAAAAATGCATACAAAAATTTCGGACTCAGTGTTCAAGGACCTTTAAAGAACAAATTAATTTATTTCTTGTAAATACTGAGCATTTAGATAAATTCCAAGCCAACAAACACTTTTGTAGAAGAACAAAAAGCAAAGCTTGCTTACTCACCCGGTCTAGCCTCTTCGCTTCTATGTGTCTAAGCAGCTGCTGTCTCCAATCTACTGGCATTTTGGAGTTCGGGTCCTCTTGTTTTTGAGGGACAGATCTCAGCTTCATGTCACTCTCAGGGCTCTTCTCAGTGCATGTACTAAGATTGTAATCTGAAGGCATTTTCTCTAGCAGTGCAGCCATGGTGGGTCGGGCAGACACTGGCCTTGCCTGAGATGCCCCATATGTCTCTGTGCTGTAGCTCCGTGCAGACAGGGGGCGACGTTGTGTCAGACTCTTAGTCGGGTAACCCATAATGGGCTTTTTGGGTTCTTGATAAGACGAGTAATCTTCATCATACCTACCATTCCTTTTGTGGAACTGGGTGTCAGAGATGGTAGACAAGCTGTTCTGTTGTTCCAGCATGCTTTTTATCTGCTGAGGCCTGTTGTAGTGCTCTGCCATCTGCAGCTCATGGTTCTCAGCTACTCTGCGGAATAGCGCCATCTCTGTCGAACTTACCAGAGAGTCAGCTCGCCTCAGGAAGCCCGGCCTGGAGCGCTGGGGCTGGACAGAGAGCTGTGGATTGATGGCATCGTCAGTGACTGCATTCTGAGCAAATGAAAACATCTGTTCCATCGGTGGATAGCCTCGGTAGCCTCTCGGGCTCACAAGTTCCTTTGGTAATGTCTTCCCAGGTTGGTTTATGTATTCAGGGGCGTTGGGGAATGGTGGAGGAACTCTCCTGTCTGCTTTCACAAGATCCATGGCTCTTTGCGGGTTGAAGCTTTGGTCAAAATGGTAAACTTTCTTTGGGATGGCAGGCTTCTGCTGCTGAGAGCTTTTATTTAAACCGTAGCCATCCATGTCATCGTCCAGCATTGGAGCTGATTGGCTCCTGGACATGCTCTGTTCTAGTGGTACAGGGAGGTCTGCTCTATCAACACTTCCCTGATTTTCTATGCTAGAACTGTAGTGGTCCAAGGGGATGCTGTAAACCTTGTACGACCCAGTATCCATTTCATCTATGCTCTGAGATTTCTTAAATTTCGCTTTTACCTCCTTCATCATTGGCGAAAGTCTCTCAGAACTCTTGCTAACAACCATGGTGTTTCCTTTGAGTGGGTCTTTTCCACCCTGGACATGTGAATAAATGTTGGGATGACCTCGTCCCGGCCCTGAGTCCGTAGAGTCCAGAAACCCCCAGGCTCTAGTTGAGGGAAAAGTGCTGGGTAGTTCTCCCATCTCCTGTTCAAAGTCCTTGCGGTCAGGATTGGGGCTGTTGGCTGGAGTAATTTCCAACTTGGAAGGGAAAGCTGTCCTGTCCTCGAAGGGACTGGGAGTCCTCGTCCAGTTCTGCCAGGGGTTAGAGGAAGGAGGCACTTCAGTTTCAGGGTTGGTGCGGACTGTGTGGAAAGTGTGTTGCGTCTGATCAAGCTCTAAGGGAACTCCCACAATGCGCTCTTGTCTCATGAGAGGCCGTCGCCCATGTGCCATCGAGGCACTCCGGGGCTTTGAGCCTAGCATGGGGTTTCCAGCACTACTGCTTGGAGTGTCAAGAGGTGTCTCTTCTGAGACAAAACCTGTGTTATCATAGTGGGGGGCATCGTTCCAGCTGTCGAAGGTGTCGCTGAGTGGTCGCCTCTCACCTCGCTGCTGCAGGGTGCTGGAAGGAGGTGTTTCCCTCTGGCTCAGAAGGGGCTTGGTTTCAATGGGCTTTGGGAAAGACTGGGCCAGCCTGTTGACATATTCAGATAAGTATATATTTGAGATTTTATCAGTGTACAATACGAAAAAAAATCTGTACACAAAAACATGGAGATAAACTGGATATGACAAGCATATTCAATGTCATAAAATTAAAACTCAGTAATGTAATGTGGTGCATCAAGAACTATGCAGGAAAAACAAAAGGAAATCCATGTAGTCTCTCACGACTGTGTGTCAAAGTCAATAAGCCTCTCAAAATATCAAAACATTTACCTTTTTGTGACAAGGTAAGGGTAGTTATACAGGTAGTATTATATTTATAATTATATATTCCTGAAAAAACTTAAATTATATTCATATATTAATACTCTATGATAATTGAATAATAATATTAAATAAACAAATAAATAAATAAATATAAAAAATAAAATAAGACTCAAAGTTACTCAAAGTAAACGGTTTAAATTAAAAGGTTTTTACTTAGTGTATATGGCATAATATCCCTTGAGCAAGTTCAGGTTGAGTACTTTGCTCAAGGGCACAATAGTTTAAACACAGGTTTGCAATCTTAGTTACTGTCTATTGCCTTGTTCATTTAGGACTGAATCTACAACATTTGTGTACAGCCCAAATTCCTTAGGCAACCAACCACTACCCCTCATTGTTCTATGTGCTATGCTTTATTTTAGCTGATGCTCACTTTAACTTGATGTCTTCATTCGAGTAATGTTGGGGATGAAATATTGAAAATTAAAACTAACTTTCTTAAAGGGACAATGTGTACATTTTTAGGCACACATTGTCCCTAAAATCAATATTTTTATTCATAAATATGTCCTCAATGGTGTACAAATACCTCTGCCAATTATCTGACTTATCCTCATAAACGAAGAATTCTGCCATCTTGAAAAACTATAATAGCAGAGAGGGACAAAAAGCACTAGGCCAACACATTTCCACAACACGTTTTCATTCGGAGCCAGCCCCATGTAACAAAAAGCAAAAACGGAGGAGCAGAGTAGTGAGAAGCGCTTGTTACTAGCCCAGCAAGTTTCACAGTCAGTAATTCATACTGTAACATTTGTTTGTTCGTTGTGTCAAGTTGCAGTTTGTTTGAAATAAAAAACTGTTCACCCGAAGGAACACTCGACAAAGTGCTTTTAGAAGACATCCTGTCATAGCTTTTTGGTATATAACGACTACCGTTGAAAAAGCTAGGCGCTGGAGAGCACAAATCGTTTGAATTCAAAATACAATTTCACCGCTAGATGGGAAAAATTCCAACACATTGTCCCTTTAATATGTAAAGCGTAAATGTAAAGCGCTTTGGTGGCCATTAGGTCTATGAAAGCGCTATATAAATGCAGTCCATTTACCATTTTTTTTACTCAATGTGAGACAAAAAGTCTCACATGAACAACTAACCCAAAATTGACCATAAGGACTGCCCAATGGCCAAGAGTTGACAGAACTGTCACTGTTTTGAAATTCATATTTTATATTTATGTTTTTGTTTTTGTTTGTTTTAGTTTTTTTCACAAATTTGCATTGTTCTTGTATTCCATGTAAAAAGTCTGGAAAGTAAAATAAAAAAAAATGTACTAGCCAATTAGCGACTCAAGCTTTAGTGTGTCTGTAGAGGGTTGATGCAATTGATTGGTTAAAATTGGCTTAAATAATTATGTATTATAGCCAGAGATATTTATTACAATGACACAACATCAGTTTTGGGCCACCCAAAAGTCAGTGAGCTGGATATCTAAACTGTTTGATCAACTGCCATGTCATATGAAAGCACAGATGGTCTATTAGTCGATTACTAATAGTGGCAGTGATTAAATTCTTGCCAACCTGTTGGTCCAGTGAGTCTGTGGTGGCCCCTCTTTCCCAGATGTTTGCAGATTACTGACATTTCCAGGTGGGTTGGAGGAGCCAGATGATCCCTGGGAGGGCGAGTAGTCTGAATAAGTGGCAGATGATCCGCTGTTGTTCAAACAATGCATTTTGTCTGGTTCAGACTCATCTGTGGACTCTTAAAAAAGATAAAATAGGCATAAAGGTATACAAGGAAAAATAGTTTAATATATGCATCAACAACAACTATTTTTGTCTAGAATAAACCCCAATTATTGTGCCTCTCACAACAACTATTATCCCACAGTGATCCCCAGTGCAATTACACAATGCATCGTTATAACAGAACATCATTTTAGCTTTATTAATAAACATTAAAAGAGAATGGGGAGATTTCTTGAAAAATGGAACCAAAATAAAATAAGATCAAGTTATGATATTTTGGTCCACAATAAGATCAATAACATGCATTTGGAAAATAAAAGATTTTCAAGTCATGCCATCTTGAACGTCTACAGGCTTTTTTTTTTTTCTCACTAACCTTTTTTTTCCTTGCCCAGTAACACAACCTTTGGTTTGTACATAGATGGCTCTACCAAAGTTGGCCTCATGTCAGAAATTCGGATATCATTGGGGGAACCTCCCATTGAGTCCTGGAAAGACAGGTGTCAAATTCACAGTGAATTAAACACTAGACAAAAGGAATACAAAACAGGCACTAGGGCAGTGAGGAGGTTCTCTTACGAGAGGTTCTCTCGTATTGCATAAGTTTAGCTTAGTGAAAGCTTCTATTTGAGATATTGAAGTCCCTTAATTTTATATTCATTGTCAACTCAGTGTAGCTGCTAGCAGACCTAGAGGAGGCTGTCTAGCGTGCTCATAGGCTTCCCTGCGGGAACTACATGAGCCCACCACTGAGCCCGGCGTGACACTACGTCCAATGAAGTACGCTCTCACCTTCACAGCCTTATAGCCCGCCAATATAGGCGTGGCTTAGCATATATAAGCAGGGCTTGGAGGCTGTTTCTCCGATTTTCATCTCTTCAGCGAAGCTCTATGCATCGCTGGATCTAGAGAGAAGTCAGCTTAGGACTGCACCTGAAGAAGCCGGCCGTCTTCGCCACCTTCAGCCATCTTTCAACATCAGCTCAGTGACGGAGACCACCATGTGATCTGCGCTCTATGCCTGGGCCAGGAACATCCATCTCTCGCCCTCTCAAGGGGTTGTAAGCTCTGCGACACACTTCCGATGTCGACCCTGCGGGCTCGGCTCGAAGTGTTCAACCCTCAAGTCGTCACTTGCCCTTTGCATAACCGCGCAGAAGATGTTCTCAAAGACTGCCGGAGCCTTTGGCCACTGCGACGCGCTCGCCGGACTCCCTCCCTTGAGCTTTGCTCTCGCCTTTACCGCCTCCCCTCACAGATGTGCACCTGCCGCTCACAATCCGCACTGCGTCGTTTCTAAATGGGGGCGTGCTGCTGACAGCTGTTCTAACCGCGGCTAGCTTTTTTTATGTTACAAGAAAGCTACCCCGCCTCGGTGCGCATGCGTCTGCAACTTGATCTCCTCTGCCCAGTCAGGGCGCTGAGGGTTTACACTGCATGCTCCGCCCCTTTCAGGCGCTCGGAGCAGCTTTTTGTTTTGTGTGGTGGGCGCACCAAGGCTCTTGCCGCCTCGAAACAAAGCAGATGGATTGTGGACGCTATAGCTGCCGCTTGCGCGTCGAGAAGTCTGCAATGCCCCATGGGCATCAGGGCTCATTCCACTAGAGGCATGGCCTCATCGTGGGCGTGGTCCAGCGGAATTTCTATTGACGACATATGTGTGGCGGCGGGCTGGGCCTCCCCGTCCACCTTTGTCAGGTTTTATAACCCAGAAGTTCCGCTCTGCAGGCAAAAGTGAGATGTACGTCCTGTCCAGATGTTCGTACGCAGGCTACCCTCACGTGTCCTAGCTCTTCTGTACTAATGGGTATGTGCTATGTGCTTATACACACCAGCGGTGCGCTCTGTATTCCCTATGAGTTCTTACGTACAAGTGCTGCGTTGCTGGTCGCCTTATTTTCCCACTTATCTGGGTTCCCCGGGAAACCCTGGGACTCATAAATGAATGCTTGGTGCACACGAGGTTGACAAAAGGTTTCCCATAGCGTAAGCTAAACTTGCGCAATACGAGAGAATCTTTTGTAAGAGAACGTACTTGGTTACCTAACGTAACTTCGGTTCTCTGTAGAAGAGGGAACGAGTATTGCGTAACCTGCCGTGCTCACGCCACAAGCGATTTTCGCTTCAGTTGATGAAAACCAGAGAAACAGCTTCCGAGCCCTGCTTATACTATATGCTAAGCCACGCCCATATTGGCAGACTAAGGCTATGGTCTGCTAGCAGCGGCACTGCGGTGACGATGAATACAAAATTAAGGATTATTTTTTTGCTTCAATATCTCGAAAAGATTAATCTTTCCTGTTGCGTAAGCTAAACTTACACAATACCCGTTCCCTCGTCTAGAGAGAACCGAGGTTATGTTAGCTATGTCAAGCAAGACGAATTGTTTATAGGCCCACTAAAACATACTAGGTGATACTTGTAATCCAATTTTAGATCACAGTGTCAAAATAAATCAAAATAAATTTATTTTCAAATCCCAACCTATCCAATTATATTGAAAACAGTTGCTATATTAACAGCAAACATTTTGGCTGTATTAAAATATGTTTTCCTAATTGCATATTGCATAAAACTCTATTAGGCAGGATCAGCTTTTAGAAAAACTAAGCCGTTAAAACACAGCAGCATTATGTTTAAAAAACAAGATTCCAGTTAAAGACGTTACAAAAGGATCAGAAAGCTAAACCGGAAAATACATGTATATACAGTATATTAAAATGAGTCATTCATTAGAAAATGCTTAAACAACTCCCTTATTACATTACAGTGACAGTTTCCTGATTATAAAACACAAACATTGTCCCCAAATGACCTCGAAGTTAAACAAAACGGAAGCTGAGAACTATATCAGAAGTAACAGAGTGTGATCTCACACCTCAACATCAAGTTAAGATTCATTATTAGCAGACTAATATGTAGACTGCAAGGATTCACAGGCCTTGTCCTGGCTTGTCTGGTCAAATCCCCCAGGAGCAAATCAGATGCTTCAAGGTCTCCCACAGCTGTCTCACACTCACACCTCTCAGACCTGACTGTACATCAGCAGGCTGGCTCACACAACCGGCAGCAGAGCAAGAGAGAAGTCACATATCAGAACATTCTCTCAGAACAACGTCTCTTGTTAATTATTTTACTCCTTTATAGCCGCCTCTCCCCTTACCTGCCATCATCTTTTCTATTTGGCTTTTTTGTTCTTCATTGCTCTGGCACAATTGGTCAAAAAAAAATGTGACTGTGTAAATTGATGCGGCAGACCAATGCTTTCATATTTCTTTTAAATTATCTGGGAACCAAATTCAGCATGTGGGCAATTTGATTCGAATTATACCAAAGATTCCAGGGATATTTGGAATAAAATAGCTCTTATACACTACCATTCAAAAGTTTGTGTTCAGTAAGTAATATAATTAATACATTTATACTGTTATTTAGTAAGGATACATTAAATTGGTCAAAACTGACAGTATTACAAATTTACAATATTACAAAATATTTCTATTTCAAATAAATGCTGTTGTTTTGAACTCACTATTCATCAAATAATCTTGAAAAAATGTGTCACAGTTTCCGCAAAAATAATAAGCAGCATCACTGTTTTTAGCATTGTTAATAAGAAGAAATTAAGCGGCAAATCAGCATATTAGAATGATTTCTTAAGGATCATGTGTCACTGATGACTGGACTGGAGCAATGATGCTAAAAATGGCTTTGCCGTCACAGGAATAAATTACATTTGGAAAATATATTCACATGGAAAACTGTTATTTTAAATTACAATATTTCACTATATTAAAAAATAGCTCGCTTTCACCCACAATGGGGGTGTCTGAGAAAACAAATTGAATTTGCTTTGAAGGCAGTTGAAATGAGCCACCCCATATGCTTAGCTGATTTTTTTGCTGTCTGGTCTCTCAGCCACTTACTATGAGGCAGAAACAGGAAGAGGAAGTAACGGCCAGGCTTGTATTCTCTGGCTGTGGCTGCTTGGGGACGACGCGATGTAAAGAAATCTAAGCAAAACAAACATACATACATATATACAAACAAACAAACAAAAATGGATTCTCATGGTCTAGAAAGAAAAGAATGTGTAAGAAACATGAGGTTTATGGCACTGGTACTCCCAAGGTCCCAATAACCCTGATAATACTAATAATAATGTTGGTAGCTCCACAGTTTGGCCGGGGGTTGGTCTCTGAGACCCTGGGGGAAAGCAGTGTAAGGCCAAGCTGCGACGGACACAATACACCATGCACTTGTATGCTATTCTAAACAAAGAGCTACTGCACGCATAGAGAAGCCTGGCATCAATGAATGGATTATGAATGTAGCTGTGTTTGCGTAATTCCTTGATTTATTCTGGTTTACTCAAATCATCTTACCATTCCTGAATTCGATTCATATTTTCGTAAAGGGACCTTTAATGGGTCCTCTGAGTGTTCTTGACATTTCACTCTGACCTTTATTTCTGTTTACTGAAAGATTTTCAGCTGTACAACTGAGCAATGCTACGGGAAATAAACCTGAAGACCGAGCGAGGGTAAAAACACTGTAGATCTAGATTTCTAGTAAACAATTGTAGGAAATAGGTGAGTTACCAAAAAAATAAAGCATCCTACAAGGTGATTGTGACATTCATTACTAATTGTACCAGCTCTGCTCTAATATTCATAGGCAAAGTTAATGACTTCTTTGTTGTCCTGTGTCCTAAACAACACTGCAGCTCTGGCGGTTGGGGAGGGGGGTTGCTGGCTGTGAGAGATGAAACATTTGCTCTGATCTTTGTGTATTTTATCTCCACAGGTTCAGCTAACCTTTAACAAACACTCTGAGTACTACACAACACTCTATACTGAACATACAACCAAACTGACTCAGACACAGAGGATACAAATACCTTCAAAAACTAAAGCCTAAATTTCATTACACACGCTCATCCTTCTCTTTTAAAGGTATTGACTTCATAAATCCCTTATGTGTTTTGTAGTTACAATAATGAACCATTATAAAGGTTAAAGGGGGTGTAAAACAAGCTGCTACCCCGAGGATAAGAGGATAAAGCTAAGGCATTCAGCATTTAAAAGAGACAAACTTAAAAGAGAAAACTTGGCATACTTCCGAGCTCTCAGTCAGATCCTCTTTGCGTTTTGGGATGTCAATGGCTGAGTTGAGGAGGACACCTTGATCAGACATTGGTGGTTTAGAATAGTCTTTGACCTCTCGCTCCATCACCTGCAGAGAACATGCACTAATCTCATTGAATGGTGTCTCATGATTCAATGACAAAATACGTAAACCTATCCAAGTGATGGATATTCAAGCAATGTGTCACATTTTTCATTTTACCATGAGTAATCACCGTGATATATTACCTCTGAATGTTTATAAAACTGCAGTAACCACATTATAATGTAAATATATTATTTTTATAATTATTTTACATAATTATTATATAATCGTTATTATAAAATTATTAAATTGCAAACGGAAATTAACAAAAAATCAATTAGGATGAATAATACAATCATAAGGAATATTAAAGGTGCCCTCTGGGATAAAAAATCAAATCATACACCATATTCCATACCAGATGGGGGCAGTATACCTCCAGAAAAATACCTCCGCGGCCGCGCGCACTCATGTCTTCAAACAACACGGGCGAGCGCTCCCTCGTGCATATTAATCAGTAAAACTAATAGTAAAAGGTTGGAAGGCCGCAGTTTCACGTGGATCATTTGGAGATTTTCAGAAATTAGAGACTAAATGAACAACATCTTAATACTAAATTATAAAGGCCGTCTCATAGACAAGCCGGTGCATTTCGACGATATGGGAAAATTAAAGCCATTTCTAGTTTATGGTATTCGTTTTGTTCATGTTACATTTTTATCATTAGTTTGAATTAATTTGACAGACAGTGTTCCCTGATGTGGACCAAGCTAGCGCCATTCAGAGCTGCCAACTCTCACGAATTCACCGTGAGACACACAACTTTTCACACACTCTCACGCCACATCCATTTTGTCATGCACAGAAAAGGACACAGAGACCGATCTCAGCTCTCAGATTCTGTTCAATTCAAACAATAAATGCAGTTTTGGCGCTTGTAAATGTTAGACGACAGATCCCTAGCGCACGTGAACTGATCATCTCTACTAGCTAATGGTAAAAGAACACGAACACTGTTGAAAGATATGTTACAACTTACCTAAATGTATTCCTCATGCATAATATCGACCAATCATTTATTTAACTCATCCCTGAACTGAAATTTAGTAGTGGGCTGTATTTCCACACGACATCACGACATGACATCAGGTTCAAGTACACACAAGCCGGCGCGACTTACTCGTGTTATTGCAGTTTGGCTGGTGGCAATGTTGCCCGCCCGCATACCGCCTCCCATGGCCGAAACTGGTATTACGACACCTGCCGGGCCGGGGCTAGTAATTTAGCATGCTAATTTAGGTTATATCTCGGCAGCACTATAACTTGTCCGTTTTTTAATGACGTCATTGCACTTATTTCTTCTCATTCTTTTGATGTGTGTAGCTCATTTTTGGGATATTTTTACCTCAATTATTCCATATGGCACCTTTAAAGAAAGTCTGGCATCCCTACAAAACCTGTTTATTTATTTATTTTTTGCAGCTGTGAACTGTCACATTATTGTTATTTTTGTCCCTAAGGTGGTCCCCAGAGCCTATTTTGAAATATTTTGGTCTACCTGTAAACTTGGATCATAAATATAGTAGTAACAGTTATTTGTTTAACTGCATTCCATTCAAAATTCAGAGTCTGATCTATCCTTTTTATAAAACAAAAAAAAGCACATTGTAAGCCAAATTGCAGAGACATTGATGTATGAACCCAGGTAGGCACTGTGGTAAAATAAGATAAGAAGCATTACCTCCTTAGGAGCAATGGGCCACTTGGGCTCATACTTGTCTTGGCTGTGGAGCTCCATATTGGTCCCAGAAGAGCATTTTTCAGTGTTGAGGGGGTGAGTGGTCTTACCCACCAGGTTCTGCACTGACTTCACCATGTTCTTTAGGTCTTCTGGGTAAGGGGTGGGATAGCGCTTCAGATTAATCTCAACCTGCAGATAGAGGGAAGAGGATTTAGCCCATATGGCAACGCCATGACCTTTTCTGTTGCTTAAAGGTTTTTTTCATTAATCACAGCTAACCAGATACTGCAGTCATCCTGGTTACATCTGATATTAACATCTGTGATCAGATCAGATCACGTGAGATGGATGTTAATGCCAGGTGTAAACAGGGCTAAAGAGGCTGACTGTTTCACATTTAAAATTCCTAAGGGGACCTTCACTTTTCCTGAGTTGTCCTCTTCTTCCTTCTTGTCCTCAAACTCAAATGCCACCGTCATCCTCTGTTGTCTCTGCTCCTCCCAGAGAGTGGGATTAAAGCTGTCAGTGTCAGACTGGTAATCTGCAGAATGGAAAACCCACATCCATCCGAAAAAAAAAAAAAAAAAAAAAATCTGGTAAAATGTAAATAAGAAAAGAGAAACGGCTGATTTACTGTATTCTCACCCTCATCATGCCGGGGCTGCTGAGGAAACATGTAGTTGGTAAGGACTCTCTGTTTGGTCTCAGGGTGAGCCTCTGTTTGAAGGGGGATAAGGGCCTTGGACTGAATAACAAAAAGAACTGTTGTAAACAAATATAACTGTCAAATCAAATTTATTAATGGCAGTATGTTTTATGATTACTTTTTTAAAGGGATGCATGATATACCGACCACCATATTAGCATTGGATTATATATGAAGAGTTCAGATGCAAAAGCCTCTAAGTGCCATTTGAAATTTTCTTCTAAAATGATCATTTTTATCAAGCTTGTATATTCAAGTTCAATAATTTCACTTAAATGGCAATGAAGATTACCTATTATTGTCATTTAAGTGAAATTACTGAACTTAAATATACAAGCTTGATAAAAATGGTCATTTTAGAAGAAAATTTCAAATGCCATTTAGAGCCTTTTGCATCTCAACTCTTCATATGTTCATTTTGTTATATTATCATTATCGTCCCAATAAAAAAAATTTGGCTGATATATTAAAGTCAATAAATAATGTATAATTTCATTTTGCTGAGACACTTCACCATTATGGTTTTGAATTTCTTGAAATATGATTGGAATCACTTCAAAATAGGAAAATGCAGTAAAGTGCAACAAGTGCTGTTATATAGGCTACATAAAATTATAATGAGAACATTATAATTGTGTGCTTGGGACATGGCTTTTAATGGTGATACTTTTATTCTTGTAATCAGGCTCTCAAAAAATTGGATTTAGAATTATTGGCCAACATAACGGTTATCAGCTTTCGAATAAACCAGTGCATCCCTACTTATTAACCACATTTAACAAACAATTAAGTGGATACATCGATGTATGAACCACTGTATTACTATATAAAAATAAAACCGTGGCATTTGCTTCTAAGTAAGTAAAACCATTTTACTTGCTTACATTTTTTGGAGGGGGGGGTGGGGTGGAGGGTTCATTTAGTTTTATATTTTGTTATATAATGCATTAATCCAATGAAATTCATACATTAAGTTGTATATGGCCCAAACACTAATTGGGGGCCAATTGTATTAAATGGTTTGTAAAATGTGGTTAAAAAATGGTCCAAATACTGTATAGACCATTTTGCAAGATGTAAACAACACTGGTCCAGAAACACTTCCTGTTTCAGTTTATAACTGTTTTCTTTATTTCACATGTAAAGAAAACATCTTAAAGATGTCTGTTCAACATTCTGATTCAGTTTTATATTTTCTGTTGGTTGTATTTTATCCCAGCTTTTATGTAGTGTTAAAAAAACTGAAACAGGAAGTGCTTCTGGACCAGTGTTGTTTACATCTTGCAAAATGGTCTAATACAATTTAAAAAGGAGGTCCAAATAACAACCTGATTGTCAGATAACCACAGTGCAGCAAGATCTTTCAATTTAGTGAATGTGAAGGGAAGATTCTTTAACCTACAACAGAACATAAAGAATTAGTTCATAAGAATTCAAAAAGGTAAAACATGGATGTCAAAAGCCAAATGAGGGAAAACAAACTGTTGCAGTGAGTTATTTGGTGTAGTTAAAATGTTATGAAGACCTGTGGTAATTCTCTCCATTTAACGGGCCCATTAACCAAGGTACTCTAATGTCTATGTCGCATTTAGTCTTGGTTAAGTTTAATTACTCAGTTTCCAGGTAATCGTATTCAGAGCATCTAAACTGCCCACATAGCTCATAAAGAGCTTTTTTTAATTGGCCTATGGGCAGGCCAGGCACTTTTAGGATGTCATGCCCCATTACTGTGCCATTATGGAAAATAATAATCACCATCCTCACTGCTTTACATAAACCGATCAAGACTGCTCAAAACAACCTATAAGAGGTTTGAAGTACTTTCTATGCTTTGAACAGATTTTCATGTCTCATCTTTAATTTAGTAAACAATGTTGAAGATCATAGTGTTGGTGTGATTAATGTGTGCACAAGGTGTAAAATGAGAACAAAAAGATAACTACAGGAACACAGGTGTTACCTATTGTCACTTAGATTGAGAACACGTAGCTTTGTCATCTGTCCAATTTCATCAGGCAGAAACTCCAGTTTATTGGAGCGCAAGGACATGACCGTGACATTCTTGCAGTTTCCAATCTGCAGCACAGGACAGGATATGATAGCTCTGGTAAGGTGCAATTTTGTCAGCTTTTTTTTTTGGGGGGGATATCAGCATCCTCTCTTTCTCTCAGGTAAAATGACTCTTGTAAACTGTCAATACAGTGTGTTATGTAAGTGAAGGTCAGCAGGGCATTACCAACCATTTGGTTTTACAGATTTTAGCTTTGCTGTATTAGGGACTGTTCATTTTTTATTTAAGGGGCTACCGGAGGAGATTTGAGATATGTAGTCAAAAAGTCAAAAAAGTCTTCGCCAGGAATATTTTTTTCTATGACCCTCCAAAATGATTGTGAAAAAAGGCATGACCCTCCCTGATAATTTATTGATTAACTTCTGTACTGGTTTGCGCTTGACAAAGATATTCAGATACACTCTCAGAAAAAAAAGGTACAAAAGCTGTCACTGGGGCTGTACCTTTTCAAAAGGTAAAATTTTGTCCATTTTAGGTGCTAATATGTACATTTTAGGTGCTAATATGTACATTTTAAGTGTTAATACTGTATGTACATTTTAGGTGCTGATATGTACATTTTATGTGCTAATATGTACATTTCAGGAGCAAATATGTCCATTTTAGGTCCTAATATGTACATTTTAGGTGCTAAGTACATTTTAGGTGATAATATGTCCATTTCAGGAGCTAATATGTACATTTTAGGTGCCAATACAGTATGTACATTTTAGGTGCTAATATGTACACTTAGGTACTAATATGTACATTTTAGGTGCTGATATATACATTTTAGGTGCTAATATGTCCATTTCAGGAGCTATTATGTCCATTTTAGGTGCTAATAGGAACATTTAGGTACTAATGTATATTTTAGGTGCTAAGTACATTTTAGGTCCTAATATGTACATTTTAGGTGCTAATATGTACCACTAAGGTACCAATATGCAGCCTTTGCACAAAAAGTGTACCTTTTGAAACGGTACAGCCCCAGTGACAGCTTTTGTACCTTTTTTTTCCTGAGAGTGTAGCCATTGTTTTTTTTTTTTTTTTTTGTTTTTTTTACAACCATGACAAATTACTAAATTCCTGCTTTCTCATCTTACTAGGGCTGTAATGATAGACCAAACCTACAATTCGGTTTATATCACGATTTTTGATCGAAAAATGTAAAAAAAAATGTTTTCGGTGTTGATGCAGTGGTGACGCGTTCATGTAACATGTAAGGGTGGTGCTGCCAATAAAGTATCTAAAAGCTGCCACAAAGATCAGGCAAAAGTAATGATTATGAATATGTCAAATATAGCAAAGAGACATTTTAATTGTTTATTAATAAACAAGTCCTTGTCAGTTTCGGCTGCAAAGATGAAGTTGATGATGCTGAATTGTGATCTTCGCAGTATAGTGAATGCGCCAGAGAGAAATGTGCATTTCATAAGGATTACATAAGCAGAGAGCAGTCTGTAGTCTGTTTTCTTTCGTTTTTAGTTGTTCTGTTAAAAAGTAGACATTTCAAGCTTTCTATATATTTGTAGGTCTGTGAGGCAAGTAGCCTACCTTAGGCTATACGCTGAATTTCAGTTGAGTTCGAGAGTCCAGTTCACACGCAGGTGCCTATGTTTCGTGATGATCTATTTTCTATATATTTCCTTATTATTATTACATCCAGGCAATTGGTTGATAAAACATTGATTAAAATTAATATGCAATTAATAAAAAATGAAATTCACTTTAAAGAAAGGCCTTTTGCTTTCTGTTTGAGGTCTCTGAGAAAGTTTTACAGTCACTTTCAGAGCGGTCATGTCTGTAACATTTTTTTCCCCCCTCATAAATAAGAATATATTATAACATAATATTTTATGTTATGTGGAGGCCGACCCTTCTTCATTCGGTGGGTAGTATTAATTTTATTTTGTGCAGCGTAGTTCATAGAAATGCTAAAAAATATTTTGCCACCTAAAAGTTAACGATTTTTTGTATTTCCCTCATATTAAATATAAAACGTCTAAAACGTGTATGTGTAGACTGATATTTTTATAATGTCTGGACTCATTTAAGGGAGTATGAATATATAAACAGAAATTTCAGTATTAAATGCATTTTCTGAGAATTTTATATTTCAGGTTTTGACTGCAAATGTCACGTCCATAACGCAGGAATTGCCCAATTTTTATAGAATATATCCTCAACTAGTTTTTTGGGAGGTCTACGTATTTTATTATGTTAACTTAAAAAAATACTAATAGTAAGTTAAAAATGTGGTAGCCCTTCGTCTAACACATCACACTCCACTGTTATGGTGGCAATTTCAGTAGATTTACTCCCTAACATTGTTGTGGAAACAACACAATAAGAATGAAAACTAAAATGTCGTGCTAACTGCACACATTATATCAGCAGCAGTTCTGGCGCCTCAGTCCCAATACTGTAAAACTCGACGTACATTCACATCATATGTTAATGTAGCGGAGTTACACTCACAGGATACTGCACTTATTCGCAATCACAAAAGTTCATTATTTGCTTGTGCTTTAAAGCTTTGCCGGGTAAACATTTCATTGCATTCTGTTCTAATGCACTTTTTCTGAGCGCGTACTGAAGTGCGTCCGCACTGTCAAACAACGGCAAACTGGTATGGATTTTTGTTGGGTCATTTTTGTTGGGTTTTGTTGGGGGCCGCGACCGAGAGAGCTACATGGAAGCTACATGGAAAAAATATGCACCAAACAAGCCGCTTTGAAATTTTACTGTTTTCATGAATACAAAAGTTAGGTGACCCTCCCCCTAGACTAAAAAAAAGTTGGATGACCCTCCCCTCAACAAAGAATAAAAAGGCATGACCCTCCCCCTATTTTCCTCCGGTGGCCCTTTCCATAAATACCGAACAGTCCCTTAAGCCACTTTAGTGGCTCTCAAAAGGTATGTGAACAACCAGGTGTACACTGAATGCTAAAAATGTATATCCTATTTAAATATATCAATTTTAAATGTCTTATTTAATTTGATTCGTCTACTACAGCCTTAATATTGCTCTGTGTGTTGTGTCTACACACAGTAAACATTATTTCTTTGGGATTGTGGGAAGCAAATACTGTACACTACCATTCAAATGTTTAGGGACAGTAAGATTTGTTTAAAAGAAAGTACACATTATGAAATAAATGCAAAGAATCTTAAAAAAAGAAAATATATCACGATTTCCACAAAAATTATTTTCAACACTGATAATAATAATATAAAATGTTTCTTAAGCACCAAATAAGCATTAGAATGATTTCTGAAGGATCATGTGACACTGAGTGGAGTAATGATGCTAAAAAATTCAGCTTTGCCATCACAGGAATAAAAATACATTTTAAATATTATTTAAATAAGAGTTATTTTGAATTGTAATAAATGCAGCCTTGATTAGCGTAAGAGACTTGTTTCAAAAACATTAAAATACCCTACCAACCACAAACTTCTGAACGGTAGTGTAGGTGTTTAACAATTTTAAAGCTGTGGCCCTGTTGAACAGTCTGCACACCATGATTTTAGACAGTGCAAAATAAAGACAGCAAAACAAAACAAAACAAAAAACAGAGAGAACCTTTATAAAAGGTATCAGGATATCATGAACGTATTCATATCAAATCTACATGACCCCAAAATTCTAAAGGTGAGTTAAAAAAGTTGACACATTTGGAAGTATTGCAAAAACCCTGTTGAATAAAAAATCCTTTATGGTCTGGGTTTAACTGGTTTAAGCTGAGCTCATTAATGTTGTAGACAGACATGAACACATTTTGTACGTTGTTTAACCTTTGACAGTTTTAATGGTTTTGAACAGATTATTAACACAAACGTAGCTCAACAGTAGGATGTATTTTCATCACAAAGAAAGGAAAAGATTTCCGTTATTAATTCTGTAGAAAGAGCATTAGGTCCACTGATACTCACTTCCCTGGGCAGCTCAGCCAAGAAGTTCTCATCGGCCGCAAATGTCCGAAGATTGTGCAGGTAGCCAATGGTGGGAGGCAGGGATTCCAGTTCATTACAGCTACAGTCAAACTCCTCTAAAAGTGATAAACTGGCAGATGTAAGAGAAAGCAGGTGAGGAGTGTATAGTTACGCAAGGTCGATTAATCCCTATTGAAAGCTTAATGAAAACACTTAATGAGATGATAAGATAAACGTATGCATCATGTGACGTCTTTTTAAAGTCCAGCAGATAAAGACATAATTGCCTCAACTGTAGAGGATAGCTCTACTTGTTAGTTTGGGTTGAGTAGCAAGTTGTCCAGACCAAAGGAAGAATTCACATTTATTTTTTATTTTATTTTTTAGCTTACCCTCATGTTGTTCCAAACCCATTTGATTTTCAATTTGTAAAACACTCTTTTTCATGTAATTCAAATGAATGACAATACAGATAGTCAAGCTCCAAAAATGACAACAACTCAACCATAACCATAACCATGTCCACTGTTTTCCAAGTCTTCTAAAGCCATTTAAAAGCTTTGTATTATTTACAGATAATCTTATATGGCACAATCTACGTCAATTCTAAGTGGGAGGTAATCATACATTGTAAGAAAAGAATCCATAGAAGAAGAAAAAAAAACGTAAAAGGTAAGGAAATTTATAGACATTAAACCCAAAAATATGTCATTCAAATGTTTAAAAAGCATAGTTCAAAATATGGGTAAAACACCTGTAAAAGATATTCCTTTATATTAGCACAGTACATTAGTCCCTATTCTCCCTATTCTTAGCTCGCGTGGCTTCATAAGACTTGAAACATGTAGTACCGATGTCAGTTTCTGATTCTTATGGTGGTATTTTGTCATGTTGGAGTTTGCCTAGCTCAGTTCCCATTCATTTTCATTGGAAAAGAGAGCACAGCACATTTATCAACATATTTTCTTTTGTGTTCCATGGAGGAATAGAAAATCATAACAGTTTGGAAGAAAATGAAGGTGTGTAAATGATGACAGGTAAACTATTTCACATTCAAACATCCCATTCAAATGTTTACAATGTGCCTACAAAATATCCAAGCCTGAGTACATCTAATACAAGTAGTATGAGTGTAGGGCTCATATCCTTTTTAAACAAGGAATACGTTTTGTTAATGGAAAATGAGAATTGTGAGTTATGTGGGACCATTGTCTCCACGTAACAAAGGAATGAATTAACAGAAGAAATGTTAAAGGGATTAATGATGATTTTACTAAAAAATATATTACAGTACTGCAATGCTGTTCTGGTGGTTGTACAAAACACTCTTATCCTATGAAATATGGGCTCTAAAAAAACCTTATGTTAGTTTATAGCATTTAACAATGGTCTGGTATATGCCACAGTGTTTATTGAGTCAAACGAGTTTCAGTACTTTTAGTAATGAGTGTATTTGGACCTCACATTAGTCATTTAAAACATGTATTTTGTTTCTTAGTTGCTTTTCCCCTTTATGTCGTATTTTAAATTAATGAATTAGAAAGAGGTCAACATATGTTTGTTAAGCTAAGTAAGGTCATTAGTACAACATTTGTACTAGCAGACCGGTCCAGCTGGCCTTCCATATGTAGGGCTTTCATTGTGTCTCTTTAAGCGAGATATGGATGCAAAGGTATGCCCTTGCCTAAATAAACATGCTGTGGCAGACGTGTGGGGAATACAAATGCTCGCTGGTCTACTTACCCGGTTTTGCCACGTGCACTGAGGTGCCCATTTAAGATGCATGTTTGATTAACACAACACACAGAACCGAGCAATGACAAACCAAGAAGAGAGATGCATGGAGTATAGTATCACAGGAATGAGGTAGTGGTGACAGCTTTGATAAATGAAAAAGGCAGTCTGCAGAAAATATGACCTCTCAATTAACATATTCTGCGAATTATGGTGTGTACACTTCGTCCCTGAATTTCCCATTTGATTTTGAATTAAAAATCCAAAGTCAAACTTGCGAAACTGTTTTGATAAGGTCATTTATAAAATTAAATATAATAACATATTTTAAACAGTTAATTAGACCAATATAAGGGTAATATTTTTCAGCGTTAATTGCATAGTGCCATCTCAAACGAAATTAAAACATCTTAATGTACACTGCGATTTAATTGTTCAGAAAGATTACAGTGTTGACAGCTTAATGGTTTAATTTGATAAGTACAAGGTACTAGCCTGCTTTGTCCCACTTTATATTAAGTGGCTTTACGTGTACTTACATTGAACAATAAGTACAATGTATTATTGTGTTCCTGTCATATTGTAAAACACTTTTGCTGCTATTGAGGTGTGATACGGGTAAGGTTAGGGACAGGTGTGGTGGTATGGGTCGGTTTAAGGGTAGGCTAAGGTGTGAGGGGAGGGCCAACTTTGTAATTACAAATGTAATTACATTAAGTAATTATAGCTGTAATTACATGCTGGTATTTTTAAAATATAAGTACAATGTAAAAACATGTATGTACACAATAAGTCCATTGTATCAAATTATTAATTTCAATGTAAGTATATAGTACTTAAAGCCACTTAATATAAAGTGGGACCCAAAAAAATGCTGATATCTACATATATCTACTTTCAATGATAAGTTGTTTAGAAAAGATAACACTATAACAATGTGTAAAAAAGTTGGCATCAGCTCTTCATTATTAAAATATTTTTTTTAGGAAATTTTTTCTGTTTAACAAAAATATATTTTCTGTCTTTACTGTCATTTTGACCAATTGAATGCACCCATGTTAAATAAAATTATTATGTCTTGAAAAATTATTTTTATTGACCCCAAACCTTTGAACAGTAGTGTATGAAAGATAAAAATGGCAGTCATTTTGTAGAATAACCAAAATAGATCAACCTATTAATTTACAAGTTATCAGATAGCAATGCACATTTTAGCTAAACAATATATTGACTCTAAGGAGGTTTGTTCTAATTACTTTTTTAGGGGTTTAAATGAATTGTACATTTTAGTCCCTGAATCTCATGTTTTTCCCAATCAGGAATCTACATACAATATCCCTCAATAGATAATAAAGATTGAAAGATACTGCTTGAGCTGAGAGTCACAATGAAGTTGACAGTCAGCATTTTCTCATGCTGGGGTGTGAAAAGCTGTCAGAATGACAGCAGCAAAGCTGCAGAATTGTTATATCATGCCCCAGATGGCAATTCAAAGTGAAATCCAATACAGACACTATAAGCTAGAATTCAATGTCACTGAATGTCAACTTATATATATATGTTATATTATATATATATATATATATATATATATATATATATATATATATATATATATATTAACAAAAGCTCAGGTCAACTAAAATAAAAATAAAAAACTGTGCATTACAGGAATGTTCAGGGAATACAATCTAAGACATCTCCGAGGTATTTTCTGCCTTTGTCATTTTTCCTTTACACAGCTGGATGAGTTGTAAGTGTGTTACTAACCTTCCAATAGTGTTAGGCAGTGAGGTGAGCTGGTTGTCATCAACTTTTAATGTTGTCAACTTTTTCAACTTTCCTGTAACATTATAAAGATGCATTATGCACAAGTAATCTTATATACTGAAAAACCCCTAAAACCCCAAATATTTCCAACAAAGCAAGCAGTGGAGCTTTACCTATTGAATCAGGTAACTGTTGCAGCATGTTGGAGGAAAGAAGTAGGTCCTCTATGGACTCACAGCCAGAGATATCTGCATCTAGACTCTCAATCCTGTTCTTGGCCAAGTCTAGATATCGTAGCTGCCTCAGTTTCCCAATAGACTTCGGCAGACAACAAGAGAGATAAATTAAAGAAATCATATATTTTACTTTATACATATATTATAGTCCAGTATATATGTTAAAATGTCATGTCAACTTTTAATAGTTTACTCAAAGATTGTGTCATCATTTACTGCCACTCAAGTACTTTTAACCCTAATAATGATATGTCCGAATGACAAGGAACTGATTATATAATGGTAAAATGTTAATTTAGCCTTACTGGTATTATAAATGTATGAACTCTATAACAGGGTTGGCAAGGTATGCTGATATTTCATACATGTAGTAAATGCTACTCTGGATATCTATTCTACTTTTGAAATTGTGAGTGGGTGTATCCTGTGCTTACCCCTGGTATAGTTTGTAATGAATTGTTGTCCAGCCACAGCTCTTTTAGACTATGAATCTGCTCCAGCACTTCTGGCTGTAAAATAAAAGAGGGTCATGACTCATGACCAACAAAAGAACAATATATAAAGCATCACAATTGAAAATCCATAAAATCTGTATGGTATACACTCTTAAGCTGCTTTTCCACTGTCTGCTTTTCCACCGTTCTGATTCTAAGAAAAGTAAGGAACAGTTCCAGTAATATTTCCACTTGAACTTGGTTCGGCACGGCACAATTACACACCGTGGCCAACTGTGCTGTTAGAATGCATGTAGTGGATCAGGATTGGTCTCTTGTCCGTTGCCTGGCAGCCAATTTGTCTGTAGCGGGCCAAGCACACTATTTGTTAACGCAAGTTAATAATAAAATTAAAAGAAATATGTGATCATCCTCCATAATATGGTCGCTATTTACATTTCATATTGTCTGTTATCTCATGCTTTACCAAGACAACTGAAGCAAACAACTGTGTGGCCTCACAGTGGAAAATAAACCATATAAAAACTTTATGCCAAAAAGGTTCTATATAATTGGAAATATTTTAAATGAGTTCAAAATACTTTCACCTTTAAAAGGTAATTTCAATTTTAAACTTACAATTTACTGTATCTAGTGATACAGTATGTTTACAAGCTGCTCTATTAAAATTAAAAATGAATCAAAAGAAAATGTATTAATTAAAAACTAAATTCATAAAATAATCCCATGATGGAAGCCCCAAAAGGTGTTATATGAAGTGCCGAAAAAAACCAAGCTCCTCTGGCTCCTCCCAGTGGTTCTATTGCCATTTGCAGAAATACACCGCTCCTGGTCAGAAACAACCAATCAGAGCCAAGAGGAGTGTCTTAGCAGTGTCAATCTCGCTTGTTTACGTGCTGATCACACCCCTTTCTTGCACAGTGGCCGGCGTACCGTTGTTCAAACTCAAGATTGCGGGTGTGCTAATGGTGGATAAACAACCTAAACTGCCAATTTCTTGAGTGGCAACTGCTCATAAAACAAAGATGGATAAAAGGAAAAAGACTGATTGTGATAAACAAGCAAAAAAGAAAGAATTAGACAGAGCCCATTGACTTGACTTAACGTAGATAATGTCATGCACTGTGCAAAGCAACAATGCTACCTGCTAATTAACTAGCTTGTTATGTTGCAGAAATAATGTCCTAACAAACCTTATCTATCATTAGGCCTACATATTGCTAGAATAATTACTTACATACTGTTACGTTAGTTACCGTTATATTATCTTACTAGCTATGTATAACTTATAGAAAGGGTGCAATGTTATAAAGTTACATTACTGCAAAATAAATGATTTGAGGACAGAGTTTGTAGTCAAAGTATGGGCAGGCCGTAGTCAATGTAAAGCATATTGTTGATGTTTCGTCCCTACTAGTGAATGTGCCATAACTGTTCATCCGCCGTCATCGGTGGTCCTTCTTACTAGCCTGGGGGTGCGTTTCCCATACAACGACATAGTTCACTGTTTCACTACTATAGTACGATGTATCGTTGAAAAAATCAACTAGCTTGTCACGACTGTTTCCCGAAACCCACTGTCGCAAAGTATCGTTCAACCACAATGGTTTCGCACGTGGTGGAGTAATAACTACTTTTAATGAAACTGTTTGAGATCCAATTAACGCTAGATTTGTTTTATATAAATTACAGACATGTCATCTGAGGACTATTTCTAATTGTTCTCAGTTGTTTTGCTTTATTACCAGACTCAATATTTGGCTCGTTCTTACGTAGTAGAGCACGTTCGCACATGCTCACTCTTCAAACACGTTACTTCACATCTTTTGAAAAACTAAAGATGCTGAATAAAAGGCACCGGTTGTACTGAATGTCAGCTTGCTTATTTTGCTCAAGATATGGATTTATTACTTGTCATGAAATATAGAAACGATGCCTCTAACCACAGGTCAAGAGCTGTCGTTCAAACCACACAACTTTGCGATGCTGTTTCCGAATGTTCGTTGGAACGATGGTTTCGGGAAACACCGATTCGTTGAACTATGCTGATAACGACGGAACTTGCGACCATAGTTGGCTAACGATGCTTTCGGGAAACGCACCCCAGCACGTTCACGGCAGGCTCCGCTGTGGGGGAGGAGCTGTGAAGGGAGGGGTGTAGCGGAGCAGAGAGCAATTGGGGGTGGGACCTGTACGTTGTGCTTGTTAAATTTTTCAAGCTAAACCAACGTTTTCTTAAAACTCCCTACTGCAGCTTTAAGGTTTTAACTATTTTGAAACATTTTCTTCTAAGAGAGAACCTTTTCTAAAATCTTTTTCGTCTTAAAGTCGACATGAAATCAAATTTGACAAATCTTCTTTTTATATGTAATATTGTAGTGTTTATTATAAATGATTTATCTGTGCACTTCATTATTTTTTAAAAATTAATCTACCCTTATAATCTTTAATCAAAGACATTACCCCCTCCCTCCTCCATCGAAACGACCTCTCTATTTCGGTCACGTAGAATGGAGAAAGGGTGTGGTCAGATCTGATGAGGGTGTGGCTATCGGTGAATCGCCTCTCAGAGAATCGCATTCAAATTTGCCTCCATTTTGTATGTAACGCCCAACCTCCAACGATCCAATCAATTCCCGAAGGACGAAATCAAGCCCTGCCCTACATTTTTTTTCTAATTTCAGAAGCAGATATACGTCACGACAAGGAAAAAAATACAATCTCAACTTCCGTTTCACGCCGACTTTAAGGTGGATTATATAATAATTTCCTTGGCAAAGTATATATACATATTTTTGGTCTTTAACATATAATAAAGCTCAGACATTTGGTGAAAAATGTAATGGTTCTGGGGCTTAAAACTGCTTCTAGACAGAAGCTGATACACGTAGCTATTGTAAATCCTTTGAGAACCTTAATTTACTTCATCCAAGATATTCAAAAAGCAAAACCAAATAAAAATCTTACTTTGCAAAGGAAAAGAAAATCACTTTAGAGTAGGTTTTATATTAAATCAAACCACTTTAGTGCACATCATTTGAATCATTATAGGCTTAAAGCATAAATATGATGATGAAACCAATAACCAATTGTTTTAAAATAAAAGCAAGATCTTGACAAATCTCAACATTCCAGAGGCCACAAAAACACATTATTGTTTTAAATTGAGTTTCAAAAGACCCAAATCCTCTGTGTGCTGCAGTCTCATTCAGTTTTTAATGGCTTCTCACTGATTTTCTCTATTTGAGCCTCAGCATCTGTCCCTTCATGATCCCCTCAGCAAGGACTTCAATTAAGAAACTATCAGCGGCTCAAAACACCACCCCAGCCAACATCTGCCAACATCACAGAAAAAAAAAAAACAGATATTCTGACAAACGCCTCATGCCATCAGTGCTCCATTCTCAACAACCATTGTTTGAGGACTGTGAGCTGTTAGAGAGAAATATCTCTGTAAAAGAACATGACGCCCACAGAGCTATAATAAATTAAACTTATGGTTGTTTTCAGGCTGTGGAACTGCTATTCCATGATTCCCTGACATTATGCACCAACAAAATACTTGAGAAAACCGCTCTTGAGTAGTTTCAGTTGAGGATTATTGCTTGTTAATGTGCTGCTGTTTTTCTTATTAAAGATTTGGTACTTTCCAAGAAAAAGTACAAATCAGGGCCTGAAATCTTATAGAAATTAGATGCTTAACCTTCAGATAATGTCAAACATCAACCAGAGAAGGTGAAACTAAATATTATATGAGCTTTTTTTTTAATTTTCTAGTCATTTTACGAGGCTTGCAAATGTTTGTGTCTGATTCTGTCATTTAGTAATAAAACATGGAATGAATGAATGAATTATTTTAGTCACTGAAATTAGTTAATAATGAAAAGAAGTTACTACAAGAAAACTAACATCAATTTCATAGATTATGTAAAAGTTCTATGCAAATGTTTAAAATTGACACAGTCAAGGACAATATCTCTGAGGTGAGACAGACCAAAAATCACCATTATCACAGATATTTAAAACTAGCCATTTTTTTCAAGCTAGATTATTTTTAGGTTGGATTATAGGTTACTTTTATAGTTTATAGTTTTACAAGAAAACACTGGATTTGTTCCTTTAACGCCTTCAAAAAAGTAATGGACCTTACCTACCACTTCACCAAAAGTGGTATATAACTATTAAAGGGGCTTATCAAGAATGTAGGGAGCTGAGCGCAAATTAAAATAGCACTGATGGGGCTGCCAACAGGAAAGGCCAAAAGTTATTTGAAAAGTCACCCTGAAATGGGAAACAGAGATTGAAAGTCCAGACAGCAGAATCAGAAAGTGTTGATGGGTGTTCTCTTATTACTTTGGGGCTTTGAGCAGTAAATAACACTTACTGCAATGCCAAACCATCTGTTCCCTTTGGAAGCATTGAATGCGCGCATGCATTTTTTTCATCACCCAAGGACAAAGTGCCCTGGATATTCCAAATGAGTGTATGACACCGATACAAAGTTTAAAAGTCATTTCACAGTTTTATAAACTTCACCTGTTTGGTACAGGAAATCTTAAGATTTATTGCTTCTGATAAATGTCAATATCGATTTATCACCCATCCCTAGTTTAAAATGTTTTTCAGCCATTATTACAAATGTTTCCAAATTGTGTTTTAAAAACAACAAAGTTGTTTCTCCTTATCGAATTGTCACAAAGCAAACTCATTATTGGAAGAAGTCTGCTATTAATGGCTAATTTGGAGTTCAACTGCCACAGTTCCTCTAGACACAGTAACTTGCCCACTCACAGACCTGTTCATTGATTTATACTCAAATAAACGAATGCAATATTGCCAGCATCAAGCACTGAAAGAAACTGCTATAGGCATGTTGTGAGTGGGGCTACTTGGGATACGTATGATAAATTCCCTGCCATTGTTTACTCCAGCTTGGGTGAGCCAATTAAATGCAGCTCAGTGGAGAACGTTCTGTCATGGCAAGCGCTACGTGTTTGAACCAATTCATGAATAATGGATCAGGGCATGATGCAACCAACGCAGTGCAGCACCAGAGATCTGACAGGAGAATCTGGGAATGGAGGCAATAACATCCCCTACTTCTTCCTCTATCCCCACTAAAGCCAAAATCCATGCTGGGTAGAGACTGAGTGAGGCAGCAGCTGTCCCATTGATAAAAAGTGTTCAATAGGAGAACATCTTTCTTACCAGTTCAGAGAATTCATTGCTTCCCAAGTCTAACCGCTCCAGTTGCGAAAGCCTATGAATTGACCTGCAATATGACAAGAAAAAAAAATTAAACCTTTAATTTTAGAATTTCAAAGACTAGTCCACCCAATAAAGAATTTACTCGGATATCTGTGATGACATAGCCCACATTTAATTTGCATGTGGGCAAACACCTCTCTCCCAATTTGGAGAACATTCCTTCATACAGTCTGGTTTGGAAAGAAGGCTGAGTGGTATTATTGGTGGCAGATAAAAATAGTCTTGAACCGGGACATCTGAACAAGTCAGCAAGCATAAACCACTGTGTGCAATGTGTCCCTCTCTAGAGGAGTCCAGAGGTCTTCCCCACTGTGACAAATGACATTGTAGACTCTGCTACACTGACTCTGCTGTTCTAACTCATGCCACATTGCTGAGAAATGAACAAAATGAATAAATAAATACATGACATGAAAGACAAGAGAAGAGTTTTCTATATTCATTTAACACAGTCTCATTCCAAGTCGTCATATAACTGACGTCTTGGGACGTCTTTTGACCATACGTCAACATCCGCCTTTTTAGGGTACCCTTAAACGTCGGTTAGTTGACGAGCCCGGGCCGTCATACAACTGACGCTTTACCTTTAACATCAGTTATGTGACGGGGTAGGGTTAGGATCCGTACCCTAAAAAGGCGGATGTTGACGTATGGTCAAAAGATGTCTTGGGATGAGACTGCGCTGATTAATGCGATTATTTGAAGTAGCATTAAATTCAAACATCAATATTGCCTTATTTGCCCATCTGCTATAGTAGGTGTAATGACAAAAGTTCCATCTCTTTACATTTGAAGGCAGTCTAAGTAAACAAATTCAAATAGAATTTAATCAAAAATAAAAATCTTTGTGAGGGGAAAAACTTGACAAGAAAATAAAGCTGAAGGACACCCTTAAAGTAACACCAGGGAACTTTTTAACCTTCATAATATATTTCCAAGTCTCGAGTGATGGTACATCGACTTACAATAGGTTGAATGACACGTCTGCCATAGCCTGACGGGGTCTGTAGCGTTTTTAATCGTACTTTTAAACGTTGGGTTTCGGGTAGTAACCCGGCGAACAAAGAGAACTCCAAAATTCGACTGCTTGACGGCATATACGTAACTTCCACCACCACCCCACTTCCTTAAAATGCGAGTCAAATGTTATAGTCATGGCCGAAGCAGCACAAAAAAACAAGAAAGCAAAGGTTTTATCGGACGAAAGCAAAAAAAGAAAAAGAGAAAGTGATCGCATTAAAGGCAGAACGAGGATCAACTTTGGGCCAACGTTTTCTGGCGTGAGCTGAAGGAGGAGGAGGGGGGTGAACCGATGCGTATGTACTTGGCTATCATGCTTTTGGACTAGAAAGTACGTTATATTGCTTGCATACTATCTCTTTGTTTTGTTTTTTGTCTGCCTTACTATGTTACGGAAGCTATCTTATCCTCTGTTTATCTTCAAAATAAAGTTAACTGGTGTTTTAACTTCTAAACGGCGTGTACAAGTTTGGTAGGGGCTACATTCTTGCAAGGAAATATACAAGATGTACAAAATCAAATTTAGGATACCTAACATGTCTTTGATATTCGTTTATTTTTCTTGCCTCAAGCTGTAATGCAAATCGATTTGTAAAATTAATTTGCAGATTCATTTATGGTAGCTTGATATTATAATATTGACGATATATGGTTATTATCTACCACTCAAACATTGCATTGAAGCATCATATAGATTCAGTAAAACGGTAACCAATAGACTAGGCTACTATAATGACGTTGGCTTGTAAACGTGAGTATCGCGATCATTTGTCGTTAGAAAAAAATAAAACCCATGAAATTATATTCATATGACATGCTGAAATATATGCCACTGTGTGAAGACATTTCACACACGACGCATGCAGAACACCTGCATGTCACCTCCTCCTACACTGTTCAAGGCTAGTTGTCAACAAATGCGCGTGCATGTAGGATGAAAGAGTTTACGACAGCAGTAGAGGACAATACTGTTTCCCAACTGTAGGGGGACCCCGAGAGCAAAAACTACCTGGTGTTACTTTAAAACAATAAAAAATTAATCTTGATGAATCTAAATAAACAAACATTTCAATGAGCCACTCAAGGTTCCCTTTCGTTGTCACTCCGAGTTCCGTCGGATGACGACGAATGGGATTTTCCGTCTCCGTTCCCTACTCAGGGAACGAGGGTTACATACGTAACCGAGACGTTTTCCTTTTCCAAACAGTTTTCCTTTGCTTTTTAATGGCAATTACTTACTTTGGCATAGTTTTCAGGTGATTCTCACGAAGCTCCAGGATCCGTAATTTAGACAATCTGAAAAACAGCTTTTTTAGAAACTCATCTCAAGATTTTTTTCTAAAGCAAACACAGAGGGATGAATTTACTAAACAGTTCTTCCTCTTCACATGCGTTATTTGAGCACAAAAAATACATATTTACCCATCACTCACAATGCAGTTTAACCAGACGCATTAATGTGCCCTTCTACAGTACGTAGCTATACATGTTCAAACTTAGCACTATTTACACATTTTGTTACCACCTTCTAAAAGAGCATGAAAAGACAGATTAAAAGAAAATGAATCAAATGCTATAACGACGCAGACAGTCCATGCAAATATACAGTATTCTCAGTGAATTCCTCCAGATCCTAAATGCAACAGCCCTTGACCAATCGAGCCCTTGATCAGCGGCAATAATGAATCCCTTTTTCCCCAATGCAACTGAAATAACCATTCCTCATTAAATGCAATATGAGCCGCAAGAACCCATTTATTCATGAAAGCTTTAGGTAAATCACTGCCAGAATCAGCACCATGCTGCTCCTTGGATACAAAATAACATCTAAAAATAAAAACACTACAATGACAACAACAAGAATGAGACCGACTCAGACAGGTGTGTTAAAGAGCTGTTTCACAATTCCCAGCACAGAGGCCCACGATGAAGCTCTTACCTCCCAAAATTGGCAGGCAGGTATTCAAGGAAGGCGTCATTTAAGAACAGCTGTGTCAAGTTGAGGAGCTGGGTGAAGCCGTCCGGGAGCCTGCAGGAACAGAGAGGTGATCAGACCCTCTGAAAGGCCAGTGCCCTTAAGATTTGATAAGCGTTAAGTACTTCAGAAGCGGTGAGAGCCATCTGTAATCCCTCTACACTTCCCCTTCTACTGGCTCTGTTAGCATCCCAGTAAATGGAGTCACTTGAGGGATGATTTAATCATAATATGAAGAAAAGACCTCTCTGCAGAGACCATGCACTGGATCCTGAATGTTTGATTCTTTATCATAAACTTCCGAATCAAAGATTTTAAGCTCAGCTTCCGACTGAAGGCCTAAGGAATAAATTGAGATAAAAATAGAAATGCATGTCTAATCTCTACTTGAGTGGAGTTTGGTTTAAGGCATGATGTCTACTTGCAATATGCAGAATTAATGCACAAATGTGCTTATAATTCAACATTATGTTTAATTATTTAAAACTTTTTTTTTTAAGTATATGGAAATATCTAGAATTTACATATACTGTACGTTCACTTTTATCTTAAGGAAACCAGACAATGAACATAATAAATATAGCAAATCCATATACTGTATGATAAAATAAACTGTAAACAGGAAGATTTGAAGGAAAAGGCAATAGAAGAAATATTTCAAATGACAAGCTTCTTTTTATTCTTTTTTTATAATTATTATTCACATTTTTAGTATTACCAACTCGTATTTGAGGGACTACATGGAATACTTTTTTCCCCAAAATCCATCAACATGAAATGTTGAAAAAATGTAAAATAAATAAACATGGATTCAGCAATAACCCATATGTACATACAGTAATGCAACAATTATCAAACATTTAAGGTTTCAAAAAATGTGAGCACCTCTACTTACTTGGCTATAGGATTTACACTGGCCTCCACAACTGATAGACATTTACAGCATTTGATGTTGTCAGGAAACTCTTGAATACCTGGAATAAAGCCAGTTTTATCATGTTGATACATCAGTGTATAAAGGTACAATCATACCATATGAACGACAAATGAACTAAAAAGCAAATATAGAATAAATTGAGTTAAGGATATACCATTTTTACTAATATCTAACTCCTTCAGATTCACAAGGCTGGCGATGGTGGTTGGCAGGCTGGAGAGGTCATTGTCAGGCATGCTCAACTTCTTGAGCGCTTGACAGTTGAAGAGTTGCTGAGAAAGACGGAAAAATAGAGAGATATAGTTGAAGGTTGTGTTCATTTTATGGTGAAACTCTGACAGAGTATTTCAGTACATGCAGAGCCATCAAGATATGGATTTGTATACTACGCTATATTTGGGTTTTTACTAAATTCTTTATAAACTTACTTAAAAATAAAAGTCTCACAACTTTACATAATAACTTATTACCCCTCACTACCATCAGTAATGTTTGATTTATTTACTCTAATAAATATGTAAGGAATAATTGACAACATATAAAAATTAGAATGACATTGAAAAATTTGAAAATAATGCTCACAGTTGGTAATTAGGTGTGCATTATTTTCTTATAATTCAATGGCCCGGAGTCAATTATTCTGCTTATATTGCATTTACCACACCTCAAGACATTGTTCAGATGTTAAATTTCAAGACATTTCTCAGGTATTTGGCCTTAAAAGGCTTTTGTGTGTTGGCCTCCTTTCCTAATTTGAATGTTTGTCCACCAACCGGATTCAAGTATTCAACTGCCCCGCAGTATAAGTATCTTTAAACGCATCATGACTTTTGTGTAAACATACTCGCCACTTTCGAGTCAAGTGGCGTCTTATCTCTACGCATTTTGAGCTATCCGTGTGTATCCGCGTGTATGCGTGTATGTCTACGCCATTAATGTCGGAGTGATTCCGCGTGTCTGTACACGCTGTCAAATGTCTGAGCGAAACGAAGCAAAATGTAGATCTACATCTGGGGAGCGATCTTTTTTTTTCCTAGGATGGTAAGGGAACAGTCATAAATGCCATTAACCCCAGTGACGGTTAGGTTTAGGGAAGGGGTTGAGGTAAGTCATATATTTATATATACAGTAATAATGTTAAGTCAACGGTGTTCATAAACACGCTGAAAAGCGATTATGCGTGTTGATAGCACGCCAAAAATGGAAATACGAATTGGCGTGTCATACACGCGCTACTTCATGAGATCAGTCTGTTAAACGAAACAATATGTCCTTACAGAAGAACGGTTTAAAAATATCTTCTATGAGGTTTCATAGCTGTGTACAGATAACTATAAAACCATTTTAAAGTCAGCCAATATCAAAGTCATTCTTCATCCTTATGGCCCTTGTTTGATATTTTACTCTAGGAGTTCAATAACATCACCCATGAACTAGGGAGATTTTTTTTTGACATATAATTGTGCTTAAAAATGTTGTCAAAATATGCCGTGTCAACTCTGTCACACAATCTGTTTGGTATTTTTGAGCTGACAACCATCTTTAGTTTCAATTCATTCATTCACTTAAGTGAATACTAAAAAAAGTATGATGGGTTTCCACAAAACCTTTAATCAGAACAACTGTTTTTTAACATTGATAATAATAAGTTTCTTGATCACCAAATCAGCATATTAGAAGGATTTCTGAGACACTGAAGACCTAAATACCCAAGATTAATAACTTAAGCTTGAACAGTGTTAAACATGATTCATGAAACACCTGGTTAACTCTGGGTTTAGAATGGCACTGAGTTCAAGTGTGAACAATTCTGAGTATATCAGAATAAATGCTATAGTATAGACAAAATAGTCAATAGTATTAATACACTTTAATTATGGAACACTTTTAGTGCTTTATAAGTACATCAAAATCAAGCACATCAAAAATCACAATGTCTTGCACAATTTTGCTCTACTGCTATGTAAGATTTCCATTACACAAGAGTAGATGTTAAAACTTCATGCTGATTTGTACTCGGCTTTCGCAAAGATAAGCACAAACTAAGACGTAGCTTTACAGTAAACTATGCTTCCCCATCCATTTATGCTTCTTTCCATATGGTGATGTGACTCCCCTTCTGTCTGGCGTTAATGGCTGCAGTGTACTTGGCGCGTCAGCACACACGACGGCTGTAACTACAGTATGGTCTCCCCAGTGGATAAGCATGACAACCGTCTGCATTGAGCCGAGTAGGGGACATCTCTGGGGTCTTCAAGTGGGCATCTTCCGTCCTCAGTGTTTGTCGACTAGCCCACGACACCTCAAGAGGGCTCGACTGGCGTCCCAGAGTCACCCCCCTCCGTCCCCCACTCAACTGAGCCCAGCTTACTGACCTTTACATCCCTCCTGCTGCTGAGATTTCTCCTTCCTCGTAGTTCACATGTAACCTAACCACAGTCTCACAATCTCACCGCAACCAAACCATACGCGCCAACCCGTTTGACTAAGGCTGTCGAGCCCCACTGTCTTTAAAGTAGGTTCAATGGCAACGGTTCCGTATGGCATAGGCCTACTACCTACCGCAAAACGCAATATCTGCCCAAATACCAACCCTCATTCACGCAATATACACAGGAACGTAATAACTGTAATTAATATGCAAACTATACAACTAAACCAACAGACTCTACAAGTTTTTCAAGAATTCTACGAAACTGTAGCGTGGCGGCCTGTACTCTTTCCGTCTTAACCACAGCTAGTTGCTGCTCCTCTCTGCTGCTTCAGATAAGTTCTTTACTGTGCGACGCAACTCTTGACCACTGAATCCGACGTCTCTGAGGAACCGGGTTGTATAGTGTGCCACAAATCCTCGACAACCCACTTCCACTGGATAAACCTGGACTCTCCTTCCTTGCTGTTCTGCTTTAGTGGCCAGATGAGCATACCGTAGTTTATTCCTCTCATCTGCCTCTTCTACCACATCCTCCCATGGCACTGTTAACTCTATCAGTTGAACCATGCGTGCTGATCCAGACCACAAAACAATATCTGGTCGGAGGTTAGTGGTGGCTGTAAGATGATGTTCAGGAGATGATGTATCCACTGTTAGGAGGATATTATGCATATTTAAGCTGACACTTGACAACTTACCTTAGGCAGCTCCTCAATCTGGTTGGCGTCAAGGTAGAGCTCTTCTAGTGTGCGCTCGAAGCTGAAGATCTCCTTAGGGACCTGCTGCAGGCTACAGTGGGAATAATCCAGCACTGAGATGACCTCCTCCTCCCCCCGGAAGCATCGACATGGCACCAGGCGGCCGATGATCTTCCTCTTAGTAGTCATCTCCAGACACTGCACTTTAGGAAGAGAAAGGAAAACGAAAATGCTAGTTTATAAAGCACATACAGAAAAGGGATTCTCAGTAGCTGATTCAATAAATCACACACATATTCACATTAAAAACCTTCTACAATATTAAAGCTTGTATCGTTTAATTGCACAACAAATTGCATAGTACCAATGTGTCTCTATAATTGGTACCAAAAGCAAAATTGTCTGGATCTTTGTATTTTATTCGAGCTGAGGTTGAGATTTTTATTACCCACAAACCTTACTATAGGCTATCATTATCTTCACTTATTGCACAGCCTTCTGGAGTGTTTGCTTCTCATTGGAAAATTGTGGGATTGATCAGTTAAACAAGATATATTTGACAAGTGCCCATAGCAACAAACCGGTGTTACTTTCATGTTCTTGTATCACTCTATGGTCTCTCTCTTTTCAACGTAAGTTGATATACCCAATTGCTGCCATTTTTTCTGCCAAAGTGATTTTTATGCACAATAATAGATGTTTAGACCTTTTTATACATGGTTAGAAGTTCATGTGTCTCCAGTTAAAGCGTGAGAAAAACAACCAAGCTCTGAAGAAAGGGGAACCAGTAGGAGACACTTAAAACCGACAAAACCATGTTAGCATTGTAGCTAAATGTGTTAGATAACTAGTTCATAACCTGTATCACAGATTGATGATGATAATAATGTTAATTATACATTTAAAATAATAATAATATTGTAATATTATTTCAGTGTCAGATCGTTTAGATAATCGACAACTAAATAATATAATTTCAACTAAAATCAGTATTTCAAATCAGTATGTTTTTTATGTATTATTTTAGCAATATTGGTGTAAGAAACATGACAATCAACAGCCAAATGTGCTAAATCATAATATACTTTTGTCAGCGTTTTAACGTAAGGCATTTTTATGCCTTTTTTTTTTGCAAATAAAAAAAAAAAAAAGACCAGGCCAGACTCAAAACCGGCATCACTTTGTGCACGACAGCTCCAACATTTATGAAAGAATATGCAGAATCACAAAATGTATAATCTATCAATCAGACTACCATAACGAAAAACAAAATCATATATTATTGGGAAAAAACAGCTTCATCCTGCAGGACAGGGTGCTATAATTGAGTAGGAAGACCTTACCAGATCCCTCATAAAACGCACCACATCCCCTTAATTTAAACCATGAGATGGGAATCATAAGGTGACTGATAACATAACATCTCCCCTATAAGACAAAGACAATCTGACATAAAGACTCAATGCTGCACTTAAGTGCGCAGTAACCTGTGTCATAAATCAAAGCAGTTTATTTGGTTTAGTTTATCACGAAAGTTCATTTAGCACCTATGAGAGAAACCCGTCTGGGAGCTAATCGCAAATATCTGTCAGCAAAAAAGGAAGCAGCATCACACAAAATTGCTTATATCAATCAACTGTGACGAGATTTGTCTCTGCTGGCTCTGACCTGACAAGAAGCCAAAGAGAGAGAAGAGACATGGCGGGCATTGTAATGTTCTTCTGGGATGAAAACGCGCTGCTAAAACAATGTTCGAGAGGGCAATTGGGAATAATGTCTGAAATGAAAGAAGGAGCTGCGTTAATGCAAAGTGCCTTTGTCCCTTGCACATGCAAATGCATCCCTGATAATTAAAACATCCTCCACTCAACAAAGACAAGCAGCAACTCTGGATGAACGACTACACAGAGGATTCTGGAGATTAAAATTTCAGGAAGAGTTAGTGTAAGAGAGTGGAAATTTTAGGCTGCTATTACTTGAACACAGCAATCAAACAGTATCCTGGTGCTCAAAAAATATATCTAAATTTATTCTAAATTTAATTGTTATGTATTTGAATTGCATACATAATTACCATCTATTTGGATTTACATGGTTTGCATGTAAAAAAAACTAATAAACGTAATAAATAAACTTATTATAATCTCATACAGTTATACATAAATAAAAAAATATATATCTGTGATAATACTAATAAACATTTTAAATAGACAATATACTGTATAAGTATCATCAATAAATCTAATTTGTTTTGATTTCATACATTATAATTTATTGAATATTGCTTGTTCCACAGCTAACCATATTTTTCATACTTTTTAACAGAATAAATGTAATGGTTTTTGCAATTAATATGCTGATTTTAAGCAATTAGAACAAAATATGATTAAGGCATAATCATTTTTAAAACCTGATTTAAATAAAATCAAATAGAAGCAAATGCATCAACTATGGGATAATAATAAACTATGCCATAATTTTTTTGTGAGCACAGAAATCTTACCGGTTTCATTTACCATTGACTGACAAATATGCATCACATTATGTTTATTAGTTAAAAACTCAACCTCAGAATTTTGACGAGTACAATTTTATACAGTATTTACTTGAATTCAAAGCGAAGATATTTGTTCTTCCAGACTGAGCAAAAATGTTTTACCATGAAGATGCATAATTTGCTGCTCATTTGAATAGTTGGCATACCCTTTCATTATGCATGGACTTGCAGAATGTAAAACATTTATATGCATTTTCAAATACAAATACAGTACATCATGAATTCAGCCCTAAATATTTTTTTAGTCTATGAAGTTCCTCATATGAGAAATACAAAGTTTCTTGTGTGAACATCTCTTCCTCTCACTGATGATATCATCTTGAGAGGTGTTGCATAGTAACTAAACCAATAGGCAAGAATGATGCAAGAAGAGGGAAGAGTTGCAGGACAGGTGATACTTGAAAACAAACTAAGTGTCTGGAGGGGGCATAATTATTTCACAAGACCACTCCCAAAAAACATTAAATATCGCTTCAGATGGGCATTATCATGTCTTCTTACAGACTTGAGATGCAACATCTTTCCATCTGAATGGCCGGCACATGCAGAGAACTGTCAGCTACCATGTGAAAGGGATTGTGTGATAACAAAACAATGGCCAGAGATAACTGGTTTTCTTTTAGAGATGTGCTTGGAGAGAGAGATGATCCGTTCTGATAAGATAAAGTCATGTTCACCCACAAGAAAATATAAACGTCTCAGATAAGATAGCAGTGTTTCCTCATCTGATTCCCTTGTATGTGAACCTTAACCATTTGTAAAGCTCTTATGGGTCCTTCAGTGTCCTCTTTTTTGATCCTGAGAAAAGATAATGCCAAGGTGCTACTATAGTCATCACTGCAGGATGAAAATGAGTTTACATAACAAAAGCCTGAATTTAACTGGGGGAAAAAATATTGTCATTATATAATACACTCAAAACATGCATATTAATGTTCAATTTCTATGCATGAGACATTGTGAAGTGGACAGCATACATTTGACATGCTACAAAGAACTAATGAATTTAAAAAAGAAAAAAAATGCACAACTGTTCATGAGGTTTTGTTTGAGGTCACTAAGATATTTTGAAAGGAATCAATAGTTTTATTTAGTAAGGATGCATTAAATTGATCAAAAGTGACAGTATAGACTTGTAATGTTACAAAAGATTTCTCTTCCAAAAATGCTGTTCTTCTGAACTTTCTATATTCATAAAAGAATCATAGAAAAGAAAATATATCAGTTTCCACATTCTAGTGTATATCAAATCAGCATATTTGAATGATTGACAACTGGTGTAATATTACTTTTAAATTGCAATAATTTTCACATATAGGCCTATTATGATTTTTCACAGTATTTTGATTAAATAAATACAGCCATAGTAGGCAGAAGATAATTCTTTCAAAAAACAACCTCAGACTTTTTAAGGGTAGAGTACAATATAGTATATTCATGAATTCAAAGTAAATACATCTGCTCTTCCTGCCTGAGCAAAATTGTTTTACAACGAGATATAATGTATAATTTGCTAATTTGAATAATTTGCTGGTCCAAACATACCCCTTCATTATTAGTACACAAACACTTTTTTATTATAATTTTTTATTACATTATTAGTACACAAACACTCACTGGTCAGTCGCACTAATATACACTTTGTGATGTTTAGATTCAAATTGTTAGTGTACTGTATTACAATTTCGGACTACTTTTTCTGAGCACTATAATATTAAAATTACAACTATATTTTAAGATAATAAAAAAAAAAGTTGTTTAATGTCTTGTAAAGACATTATGTGAAAAGATATCATCTGTTTATTTGAATATTCTTCTGTTCTGTCAACAGTTAGTTTAGATTTTCTTCATTAAGTGCATTTGAAGCACCTTCCTCTTGTTATTGTGAGTATTATCCCTCAGGAAGAAATGTTTGGTTGATTGCTACATTAGACAAATTAATTACTGTAATCATCCACTGTTTCATTTGCCAGTTTGCTGTGGGTACAAACATGCCACAAGTCGGGTAAAGAGAGCACCCTCAACTTTGGTTCAGGGGAAAAATTGAGAGCAAATCTGTTCTGACTATCATTGTTGTCTTTCATTTTCTAAAATGAAAACTAAAGTATGTTTAAATTTGAAAGGAAAATTCCTCCGTCCTCGCTTCCTTCCATCGTGTCTCAGCTCCCCTCCCTGTAGGACGCGAAGGAAGGGTGCGAGGAAAGGAAACGAGGATGGAGGAATCGAATAAAAGTGTTTTTTTATATATATACATTGGAATACTTGATCACTCGAGCATCACTCCACAGTGTCATCAGCAGCGCTAAAAGGATCAGCCCTTATGTTGTTTAAGTTTGGCTAATAAATTAATGGTTTAATAAATCCATAATAAATAATAATACAGATCTACACTGTTGAAATATGTGAGATGTGTGGTTTATATAAACTGCAAAGGTAAAGGATAAATTGTGACTTATGTGAAGGGGGAGGAGAATTGATATGTGCGTCACGTTTAGTCAATAAAACAGTTCCGCATAGGATACATCTGTGTATCGTTGCTCATGACTCCTCTGGAAGTCTCCTCACTCCTCGATCCTTGACTTCTCTCCGTGCAATTAGAGAATTGAGATGTCCTTCAAGATGTCTAAGCTCGATCAGTTTCCGGTTCATATACGATGGAGGACGGAGGAGCGAGGAGACGAGGAGGGATATTGAGAAGCACCCATTGTGTTTATCTTTCGCCGTTTCGCACCTCGGCGCGCACCGTTACGGACTAGTCCATTTCATTGTGAAAGTAGGGGTGTTCTGTGTAGGGACAGATAATTATGAACCATGGACAGTTTAACTACTTCAACGTATTTCTTAAGAATATTAATAGCATTTACTATGCTTTTTGAAGTGTTCACTATGATAAGAGGCTTTTTCATGTTTTTTTCTTTTCTCTCTCTCTCTCTCTCTCTCTCTCTATATATATATATATATATATTTTATTTTTTTTAATTTTTTTTTATTTTTTTTTTATTTTTTTCTTTAGGTTGGTTGGGGGCCCCCCTACTATGACTGCTGTTAGGGGGCCCCAAGCAGCCGCCTACCTATGCCTCTATGTTAAGATCGCCACTTGCGCACCAGGATTCGGGTGGCAGCGTTCACACTTATTCAAATGTGCCACACAAACAGAGCAATTGCACCGGAGTTCGTTTTAATCAAACCAAACCTGACAAGTGTGAACACACCCTTAAAGATCATAAAAGCTATACCTAATAAGTAAAATTCTAAATGGAGTATAGCATGTCACACCACAGGAAATGCCAACTTTCTAAAATAACTCCATGTCTGTTGTCCGACAACCATAGCTCTGAGTCTGGATGGTTCAACACTGCCAACAATTCAGCACTGTTTCTTTTCAAAAGACAAAAGAAAAAAATAATAAATCAAATAAGATACCAAAACCACATAATCAAATAACTTAATGTTCACATAACATAGGTGTCTTATAGCAATAGGTTTTAAATGGCAGATCTATAGTGTATTATATTCACAATACAGCACAGTATCTATAGGGCCTTCTTGGTTTATAAAACAGTTAAAACATAATAAAACCATTAAGGACACCATTAAGTTTTCATTAAAATATTTTTTTATATACAGTAAACTGCTATTATTACACTAGAAACAGTGATTACACACATGACAGCGCAATATGCACCATAAAATAACAATCCACCTAGGGAGATGTGCAGTGATAAGCAGGCCAAAGTTAAATCGTGGAATATAACAGGCTGGATCGATGTACGTCACGTTCAGAACCAGAACTATCCTTAATTACTTTAAATCCAACACAGAGGAACAACATGTGTATCCAATAGGAAAGCCAGCAGCCGTGTACATACACAAGCAAAGTCTTGAGTGATTTCACAGAGTAGCCAGATCTGCCCAGGGTGCTATGGAAACTGTGTGACGTAAGAGCTGCTTCTACAAAGGCGAGAGGACACATTCACAAGTTTCCCAGCTCCGCTCGAGCAAAATGGCTTAATTTCTGTCTTGCAGTCGCCTCATAAAAAAGACATCACCGATTAATTCACTATCATTCCCGTAGAGGATATCTCTGTAATGACTTTGGTGAAGCCAGGCCACATTATGTGAGATCTACAGAGAGCGGAGGTGCCACAAGATGAAATGCTATCAGTGTCGCTCCTCAGCTGGTGAATGAGGTTACCTTTATCCTGCCAAACAGACTTTAGCATCTCTTCTGTTTTATAAAGGTTATTCATTTGACTGAAGCAAGGAGTAAATGCACTCTTAAAAGGAGTAAAAGCAGAACATTGCATAGGGCCATTAAAAATGCATGTATGTAACAACTGCATTCTCAGAGCCACATGCAGCCAGCCTGACACATATTGTTCATTCATAATAGCTGAAAACTGTTTCCTAGGAAACCACCTGAAATGTATTTTCTTACAATTATTTCACACATTTTTCTCACAGTCCGAAATATGATCCACATAATGGTCAAAGTCACCACTTTTATAAAATTTGAACCCATAAATTAAACTAATATACAGTATAGGCCTATACACATCTATTTTCATATTCAGACACTTTTTGCCATTGAGATGACTACTGTACTTTGGACTTGGATACTTGTATATACAGTACATACATGTGTGTGTGTATACCCATATATATATATATATATATATACACACCTCTAAGTCCATCTGACATATATTTTATGTGCTGCTTTATGTGTATTGATCAATGTTAATGTATGAATTTAAAGATAAACAAAATGGGTTATGGGTTTGGAACAATATGAGGGTGTGACAATTGACAAAACACTATTTACACTTTTGTCCAATGATATGTTTTTATAGCAATTTGTTCAATAGAAGGTGACAGCTCTAATTGTTTAATGCATTGATTTCAAATCTAAATATCTTAAATATCTTAAAACGTGTGTAAAAACTATTGTATTCTAAAAAGCACCTGTTAAATAAATAGTAAAATCCTGCAATGTTTAGTGTACTTAAAATGTCCGTTGCTTATGCAAACCACCGTTCTCTGAAGGAGGGAATGGAGGACGTAGTCGACAGTTGACTAAATGGGAATTGCATCAGAGAGCCAATGTTCTTGGAGTACTATTGAACGAGCCAAATTCTATTTGCATCACACACTCCGACCCCCATGGCGCGAGTATAAATACGTAAGTGGATGCACGCACTAGTTGCTTTTTCGCTGAGGAGTCGAGCGTAACCTGGAGTCAGCGGTGGTCGAGTGGTAGTGGCAAGGGGACTGCATACGCAACCAGGACGTTCCCTTTGAGGCGATAACGTCGGACGTAGTCGACGGTCGACTGAATGGGGATAACCTTTGAAAATGCCACTAAAGCTGCCACCTTCCAGTGCCTAGAAAAAATCCTCCTGATGCCCCCACAATTTTAAGGCGGGTAGGGACAGGACTTAGGCCAGGGAAGTCAATGCTGTTCCTACAGGACCACTGGGAAAGCATTCACCGTACATTGGAAGGAAGGGACGCTGTGGAAGCCACATCCAACACGGAAGGAGGTAACGTGGAGAATACATATATGAACTGGATGGAAGACTGGGCAGTATGACATATGGAATGTCACTGGGGTGGCTCCAGCCAATGACAGGGAGGAGACTGTCTGGACAGTGACAGGGAAGACACAGGCTCACGGAAGGGAGTCATATCGTGGAAGAGAACACATATGGGGTCACCGTACTCCCCAATACTAGAATCTGTTAGCAAAGCACTCTGTCAACGCCCAGACGGAGCACACACTCATTATAGAGGAGCTCAACACCTAAGAGGACTTGAGCATCTTGAACCAAATTGAAGGCAGCCACCATCAGTGGGTCACCTTTACTTGGAAACAGCCTTCCCTCTTTGCTGAATCTAATAGATAAGAGCTGGTCTGAGGACTAAGGCTTGCGTTCGGACAAAGAAATCAAGGCTGGGTCTGCCTCCTCCTGGGCAGCGCTTGCAGGCTCACCACCTGCTCCTATTACGGGAGAGGTAGGAACCTTGTTTCCACAGGATTTTTAACACAACAGACAGAAACACTGCGTGAAGATCACTGAGCTTCAGGAGCATTATGCTCAAAACCTAAGTGTGATAAATTTCACTGAGCTACAGGAGCATTTCTGCTCAACACCTGAGTGCGATCAATTTCACAGAGTTTCACAAGCATTTCTGCTCAACATGTGAGTGTGATGAAATCACTGAACTTGAGCAGGCGCCAGGCGACAATGAATCGCAGCCACTTTTTTAGTAGGCTCACTGGGGAATGCATTTCTGCGGAGCCCTGGGTCCAGCTGAGAGCCAGTGTCTGTCCAAGGGTTGTCCGCTCAGACAGAATAACAACTGGCAGAAGGAGGACTCCGGAGAGGCAATCAGATGTTACTGTGCGGCCCGAGATAGTCCCTGCCCAGCTGGACCACCAGGGGATGGAGGCTCATTGGTGGCACAATTGAGCAGGCCGGAAGTATAGTGGAATGAAGCATCCTCAGAAGCTTCTGACTCCGAGGAGGAGGTGACGGGCGAGTTGTGAGATGCGAGGGAAGCATAGCGCAACGGTCGTGATCAGACCAGTACCAGCTCGCTGAGCAACGATGGCTCAAAGCGAGGGAAACTGCAACAAGTGGCTTGGAGGCCATATGCCAGGAGCCTCTGAAAGTTCTTTCAGTGGGACGGGGACCCCTCTTCTAATAACACCAGCCGAACACACTCTTACTTGAAGAGATGTGTTGGACCGAGTCCTTTTACAAACTGAAAAATAGATACGCAGCCCGTAGGTGAGAATACCCTCTCCCAGTTGATCTGACGTATTCAGTATTTGCTTTACAATAAGGTCCCATTAGATAACTAACAATGAGCACTAAATTTGTTACAGTAACATATTTGTAATGTTAGTTAAAGCTACAATATGTTGTTGTTTTTTTGCCACTAGGGGTCGCAAACTTCTTACAACAATAACAAAGGCGTAGGATGATGACGCATAAGCGGAATTATGGAACTTGTCGTCATGCTAATGGAATAATGTTTATGGATGAGGAATACATTGATGTTTTTAACATGACTGTGGGATAAAGTAGGGCGCAATTGCTAATGAGAGACAGATATCAGCGCCACACGCGAGTCCCGCGGATATAAAAGAATAAGGACATTTCATTCTATCGAACTATTTGCAAGTGCTATATTATCATTCACACAGGTCAGTTTTTTAGATGAATGAATATTGTGACTATCACACTAAACTGCATTTGAGTGTGGTGAAAGTTATAGAATAGCAGTGAGCTAGATCAACGTTAGAATAACATACAGATCATATCCTAACATGTCATGTTGATGAGCTATATAACAGATTAGTTTTATGTACATTTGCTCACCTGTCTAATAAATATAGGGGCCTACTAAATTTGGTTAAATGAAAAGACATATTCTTGGCTTGTGGTATCTTAATGAAAAAAACTACACCTTCCGTGATATTTTTATTTATTTTTATTTATTTATTTATTTTTTTGTGAATTCCAGTGTTTTGATAACTTGGCCAGTGTGATTTTAGATTGTTTTGATTGATGTAAACTGAGCCAATTAGAGATCACTTGAAGGGGCGGGAGAAAAAAAGTGAGTCGGAAGAGAAACGCACATGCGAGAGAGAAGCGGCTGTGTATCAATGGGTGGTAAAACTTTCAGCTGAATTCAGAGAGGATTAACATTTGTAGACTTAAGTACACACACAAATATTATCTTGCAGTTAATTTATAGTAGCAGGCTCAGTCGTTTGTTGTTTTCCAGTGAAAGTGATAAGTGTAACGTCAGCTCGGTCCCTCGCTACTGTTTGCAATAACAGAGAAAAGTACTCTGTCGGACTTTTAAACGGGACTTTGGCTTGGACTGTTATGAGTGACAACCAGCTTAGACAGCCAGCGCCGTTTTTATTTGAGAGTCAGAGATAAAGTAACAAGTGGGAACTAGCCGGCTAAGTAGCACTGCTGTGAAGAGGGACCTCGCCCACGGGAGTTACATCGCCGTGCGGACATCTACCAACTGCACCTCGCCATTCTGCTTCATCGTCTACCCGCCTGTGGATTCTTTGAACTGACGGACTGACGGAGTCGCGTGAGTAACCGGATACTTTTCTGAACGTTGAACTGTACTACCAGGGAGTTAAATGATTTTTTTTTTCATATGCACCACCGTATAGGCCCCAACGTTTTCAAATACAAGCACTTGGTAACAATTTGAACATTTTAAAGCCGATTAAGGGTTCATTGTAAGGTTTCAAATTTAACTTTGTTGATTTGGGTATGATACAAAATAATTGGAAACCGTTGGTTTTCAGAGTATAGAAATGTAGAAATAAATGTTTTTTTCCCTTTTTTTCATACTAAATATATTGTTGTTGTTCATATTTGACTGATTCATAGATATTTACCATATGGCCTGTTTAACACATTTTAATATAGTAGCCCGGTGTGATAGTAGGGTACACCTTGGTCTTGTCTGATCAGCTCTACTGGTGTCAACAAGGGGTTACATTAAGTACATGCAAGAGTGGCGTCTCTGTCAAGTTATTCACGGACGTGGAGCTCTTGCCATGGCATCTCGAAAGCGGTAGTCTGTTTTAGTTCTCCTTTTGTCCCAAAGTCTGCTTGCCATGGCCCATTGAAGGAAACAACAACATCAGCGTGAGCTAGAGGACGTAATTATAAGGACGTAACGCAGTTGTCCACGTCTGTCGCCATGGTTACTGCCGGAAACCAGGGATAATGCAGATATTACATCATTGACAAGCGACAAGTGAACATGGACGAGCCATTATTTAAATTTGGAATTTCTCTGAAATTAAAAATCTTTGGGAATTTTTGGGATATTGTAAGTAAACAACTGCAGGAAATGTATCACACTGTGCAAGTGATTTTTGAAAATAACTTTATTACAAAATTCTTACGTACATTTTGTAGCTTTAATACGAACACAATTGTTCATTATTAGCTCAGGTCCATTAAAAAATATAAACAGATACAACTTTTGATTCTAATAACAGATACCTAAATGTAAAATTAACATTAAGATTAATTTATGTCACGGGTGATCTTGTTTTGTGTTTGTTTGGGTTTTTCTTGTGTTTTAGTTCTGTTTTCTGTGTCTGAGATCATTTCTATAGTTTTTCATTGATTTAATTATGTTTTGCACCCGATGTTCATTTCATTGATTAATTTACCTACAGTATTTATACCCTATGTGTTTTCAGTCCACTGTCCTATGTATTCCTGGGTATTTTGGTTTCTTTTGGGTTGTTAAAGGTGCTGTAGGACATCGTGAAAATGCTAACTGTAGCCTGATGGCACTAAAAGCGTACGACCCACCCTTCCTGCAAATCACCGTCCAAAGCCATGCCTCCTGAAAGCACGAACGTGCACAGCCCAGAAGACTATAGACAACGTTACTGCAATGTGTAGTTCACTGGTGGGAAAAACTAGTACAGTTAGTAACACTACACCAAATGTAAATTCTTAAAAACAGAATTAGATGCATCTAATTTTTGGTTTGTGTAGTAAGCAAAACTTGTCAGTGTGTAATAATGTTTCCTGCAAGACAGGGTTTCCACAATGAGAGTCTGTTTGGCTCAGATGAAGATACATAGACGTTTATCCTTTGCAAGTGCCACTTGTTTTCAGTTCAGAAGGAAATTTAGGTTGTTGCTGCTTGCCTGCCATTCTCGCTCTGTCTGCACAACGTACGTGAACTCGCTGATGACTTATTATGTCTGCGTGAACAGCCTGCACAGTGCAAACACGCGTTGACTGACAGGGAACACATACTATAGGACCGTTCGGACAGAACGCAACGAATGAACGAACATTCTATGCTCTTACGCCTTCCTCAGACAACATATATTTATATAAATACATTTAGACCACTTAACAGAGTGATTGCTATCAGGAGACTTTCAGCCAGCATAACAAAAAATGTTTTTTGCAGAGAATCACCTATGGCACCTTTTAATGTATAGCAGCTTATTGCTGGTATAAAACTAAATCCAATTCTTTATTCCATCCCTGATGCAACTCACGCTTAGCCCAAAAATATAGACGCACCCTAGCAGCATCAAAAATGATTTTACAGCCAGTGGGGTCTAGCAACTCTCCGTTGGCTTGCGAGCTGGATAAACCAAACTCTGGTCAGACCAATCACATTGTGTAGAGTTGGTGGGCGGGCTTAACATAATGACAGGAGAGTTGTGATTTACGTGATTTCCATAGGTGATTTCCCTGCTACTTGAAAACAAAGAAGATGCTACTGGCTAACAGCTTTTGCCGTGACTTGGAGTTAAGAGAACGTTACTTAAGTCATTCTTAAAAAAAGGAAAATGTGTTTGTTTTGTCGACCGGATACGGAAAAAAGTTTAATATATCAACTAGCTCTGCTGGTGGGAAACTGCATGGGACTCACTCATCCCCAGCTATTGCGTGCAGAGGGATTTTGAAAGACAACTTTTATCCTGCCCCTCGGATTGAGGCACGCCAATTGTGAGTTCCCAGACCTAATATCTTGATGTAGGTCTGGCTTGCCAGGCTGACTCACGCTGACACTTTAGAAGTATTTTATGTAAGTTCATGTTAACTAATGTTACCCTTATTTCTAATTAATACAGAGCTTCTGATCTCTTCCAGTGCTGCATGTGTGAGTCTGTGGGTTTTGTTATTGTGGGTGAGTCTGACATTGATCTCCTGGGAGTCCTTCCTCAGGACAGTTAAGCTCAAGGGGGAAACAGAGGACTATATGAGCACATCTGCAAATTAGTACAGACAAATATTCCCCAAGATGGTCGTACTATTGTAGATATTTAAAATGCCAGGTTATTTATAAGATTTTCTATTAGGTTTTATTGTTAAAAAAAGAAAAAAAAATGGCAAGCATGTTATGTTCAAATGCCAATTTCTTTCCTACAATTTCATCGTCAGATATATCCGTACACTTGTATTTGTATTGATCTTTTATGCTGTCATGGTGAATCATGCCATCTTCTCCTGTTATTGTCACTTGCACTGCCTGCCATATAGCCTTCTCTGTCAGCGGTGAGGGTTTCACATGTGATAAATGCAGGAAAATAGTTAGGCTGACAGAGAAGATTTCAGAATTAGAGACAAACATCCAAACTTTAATCAAGGATAGTAAGAATGCAAGAGCTCTAGATACGGTAATAAATTAATTAATCTACAACAAATTAAAACAAATATAATACAGATAAACAAATGATAAAGCTCGGCTTGCTGAATATTAAATCCCTTTCTACAAAAACACTTTTTGTAAATGATATGATCACAGTTCATAAACTAGGTTTGCTGAGTATGACAGAAACCTGGCTAAAACCAGACAATCACATAACTTTAATGAGTCTGGCAATATTACTGTTATAAACATGAGCCTCTTCTGAAGGGCAAAAAGGAGGTATTTACACAAAGGAGGTACACAACCCTAGGTATTTATTTGATACAGTGGCTACATTAACAAGAAATTAAGCTTCAATAAGTGTGGAGGTTTCTAAACTTAAAATTAATTTCATTTCAGGGAAGCAACGCTGCATATTATACTGAATATACCCCTGTTAGTTGGGGTATGCAACGCCAAATGCAAAAAAACAAAAACAAACAAACAACTGTAACAAATGATTTAGCTATTAACAAAAGTTTTTAGAAAAAATCTTTGGAGAAACCAGGCTTAGTCTGAGATAATGTTCTTCTGTGGCCAAACAAAGCAACATAGTGTGGTTTAATTCCAGGCTGCATAAGTCAGAATTCAGATTGTGTAATGGTATCATTCCAAATATTAAACCAGTTCTTTCTGCTTGAAGATCAAATTCATCATGCTGGTATCATTCATCAGACAAAACTGGCTATCGGGGTCTGTGAAAAAGTCTTGAAAGGTCTGGTTTATAGCCAAATTTAACTTATTTCAAAATCGATCTTCTTTTAAAGCTGAACTGAATCAACACTTAACTGACTTTAGTTGAAAAATTATGCTTCTTTTCTTTTTAGAGCTGCTTTACAGTCGAATTGAAATATGTTTGCATCAATGAATCACTGGGCCCTATTTTAACGATCTAATGTGCATGGTCTAAAGCAAGTGCACTTAGGGCTTGTCCGAATCCACGTTTACTAGTTAATGACAGGAAAAATTGTCAGCGAGCAAGCCACATGATCTAAAAGGGTTATTCTCTTAATGAGTAATGGGTGTATTTTGGGCATTATGAGCAAAAAAACAATCAGAGTCTCATCTCCTATTCCCTTTTAATGCCAGGTGCGCTTGCGCCATGGCGGATTGCTGTTTACATGATAGAATATGAGAGTGGAAAGACTGAACACGTCTCCAGAGAGGAAACAGATCTGGTCGTGCGTGAAGCTAAAGCGCGCAAGCAGACCATCTACGGGACTAGCTGGATTTCACCATATCTTTATGACCACAATAATAATCTTTTACATTGTAATTTTTAATATTTGTCTGGTTTGTGTTGTGCTGTGTGGGCTACCTGTGTGTGTAAAGTGTAAGTGCGTGCAGCGGGGGGCGTTGCTATACATAATCTCTAATGGGGCACAGGTCCCCCATTGTTTGTCTGAGATAGTAACAGTACAATTCTACAGTGCTGCAGGCAGGGGCAAAAATCAGGGGAAAATTTTGAATTTTTAAGAAGACATACATACTGTATGTGCATTTTAAGGTGTTTGAAGGCCTACAAATTGGATAACAATAGCTTTAAAAGCATGATAGTGGGCAGCAGTATCATAAATGATTTGTCAAGCAGATAACATTAAACATGAAAATGAGGATAAATGTTGCAATGAATGATCCACACTAAAAATGTTAAAGAGTATTGTCAACATTCAAAACTATTTTTACTCATCCAAAAATTGTTAGTAGTAACTCTACACACAAACATAAAATAAATGTGTATATATATATATATATATACAGTATATATATTTGCACTATAAACAGCAATTCAAGGGGGTGCAATGTATGCGTGCACTGCATTTGCTAGAAAACAGACAGGCACGGACATGGATTTCTGTCGTACGGGTCAGCTTCTGTTTTTGGTTGCTTTTACAAGCATTGATTGTTTTATTACTGCGTTGCAAATAGATAATTTCTATTACCCAATTATATAATTTCTATTAAAACACTGACAAATAAAATAAATTGTTAAACTCAAACTTCAGATTTACTGGGACAGCAAATTTATAAAGGGATCTAGCAATGGCCCTCGCCCCGCCTATACATACAGACGATTGGTCTGTGAACACTCCCGGGAACGCCCCGTCACGTGATGTGAATTTAGCCGGTAGGGGAAAACGTTGCCTTGGCACTCATTAAAATACACGCGACAATCATGCTGAAGAGTTGTGTCGTTTTCTGTACTACCAATATCATTTTTTTTAATAAACCGAAGTTCTACATTAGGGCTGGGTAATAAATATCGATTTCTCGATATTAATCGATTCTCATTTTTACGAACCGTTATCGATTCTTAAATCTCAAGAATCGATTAGTCATCATGTTTCATTTGAATGAATGGAACATTGTATCTCGGCTGGGCAAATCCAAAAAATCACAATAATCTTTGTCCTTTGTTACTACTGATATGAAACAAAGTCTCACTTTTCAAATTACGTCCATTTTCTTTAGAAATTCAAAAACATGAAAACCCACATAACTCGTTAGTCAGCTAGAAAATATAACTCTAGAGAGGAGAATTTTGTTAAATATATACACCATATTACATATGCATTATAATCTTAATGTTCTTCAATATTTAATGCATATTTGAATAAATCTGGCAAGTTTTTATGACAGCCACCATTTAAATGTTTATATTTCATATAATCTTCTTATTATAAAAATAAATAAAAGTGTAATTTAAGTGTTTGTATAGCTACAAAACAGTTAGCTTCATATAGGCTAATGAAGCCAGGTAGGCTACAACTAGACTCCCATAGTTTACAGCATTAGTTAAGAGATTTGATTTTCTTGAGAAAATTTGCCATTTATTGTAACTGATATCCAAAGTAATCAATATTGAATCAAATTGGAATCAAAATCGAATCAAATTGCAAGCTTGTGAATCGAAATCGAATCGAATTGTGAAATCTGTGTCAATACCCTGCCCTATTCTACATCCTTCTTAATAAACGCACAGGACCGTGTGAGCTTCCAGGGACTTGTCCATTTTTATATCACATCCCTGTGTGAAATAGTAGTGGGTGTTAAACTCGTATTAGGCAGTGGGCCAGATTTGTCTACTTCCCATACGAAAAAAGAAATAAAGTAATCATATAAGATTTATTTTACAATACTTCTGTGACGTTCTGTAATAACTCTATAGTACTTCTATAGTTTGTCCCAAAATACAATAGTATTCTTATAGGATTACCATAATATTTCATCCTAAAATACTACAAGATTCCAATGGTTGTTTTTCATAAGGGATGTCTCATTCACTTTAGCGTTATCAGCTGAAGATTGGCTTGACAGGCCAATCGCAATGTAATGACACCAGCCGTGAACCTGTCAGCACAGTCCCTCGGCAACTTCGTACTGTACTGATCACCATTTTACAAAAGTATAACTAGTTTGGAGTGAAGCATACGCACAATTGGTGAGTGACAAGGTTTTATGGAGTTATGGTATGCAACATATGATTGAGTTATAGGCTAATGTTACCGGTAGCTATACCGCAATGTCTTACCTGGAGATTCAACCAGATAATAGAATATATCCATCTATTTGTTTGGGTCATTGACCCAGTTTTTAAATAAGGGCATTTTTGTCATTCAAATACACACAATGTTCGCTGTGTTTTACCCCACTCTGACTCCGCCCTCATCACTTCCCCAACTATGACTAGTTGCGGACTGTATGTATAGTTGCACATTACTAACGCACTCTTTAAATAACAAAATACACCTGAACACACAGTTTTTTTAGACCAGCACGGAGCACGCATTTGCTATTTAAACAACGTAGGGCAGGACATGAAAATTATAAACGACACATGCGCGAGAATTGTGATCTCCTTCAACAACTTCAGTTCAGTTTTCGCGCATGCGTCATGGAAATCTCTTGAACTCTCGTCTCAGGCCTCCAAAGAAGAAAAGGAAAAGTCGAATAAAGTCATTATTTTCGTTTGTTTTTTCGCACAAAAAGTATTCTCGTCACTTGACAAACTTATAGTTGAGCCACTGTAGTCACATGGAATATTTATTCATTTTCTTCATTGACTTTCTGGGCCGTCAAATTTCAATCCCTCGAGCCTATGTAGCGGTGATCCACCTCTCAAATCTTCATTTGTGTTCCGAAGACGAACGAAGGTCTTACGTGGTTGGTACAGCATGGGGGTGAGTGGTTGGGCTCCATAATTTGCCAGTACACAAAGAACATTATTCATCTCATGACATGCATCACTAAAATGATGATAAAGTTTTTATTGGAACAGCAGGTAACAAAAACGCATTTATAGAATTTGCTAAAAGCATATTCGTCCTATACAGACTTGCTGGGAAAGCACTGTGAATCTTGGCGTTGTTGTTTTAGAAAAGCTGAAGGTCAATCAGAGGCTGCAACTAAGTACAACAAATATACTGTAGTCATGAAAAACGGCTTGATTTTAAAAACCGTATCCTGTAGAGAAGTGTTTCTCAACTGGTGGGCTGCGACCCAAAAGTCAGGATCAGTGTGTCCTTATGGTATTAACAGTGTTAGTATTGTGTATTTACCATGGTTGTACATAGTTTGTGTAATCATAACCCAAAACACCCTTTAGTGTGATGGTGTAGCTTATGTTTCAACCATTTCAGACATAAATGTGCCTGGTTCAAATTGCTAAAAAAAATTGGGTCACAGCTTAATGACCATGGGAAAATGTGGGTCCCATGGCAAAACCAGTTGAGAACCACTGCTGTATAGACATCTGTCACAAACATTCATGCGTGAAACGCTTGATGAAACATGGATCTTCTGTCCATTAGTCATACTTATAACCCCTCAGAGACATTCGGGTAGGTTCACTGAACAATTGTTAAACCTCTCCAAAAAAGGAGACAACTGTTTAGACATAACTTTGGTGATGACCATTGACCAGTCAACCTGCTTTCCCTCCATTTGGCCCTGCCCCATTTCTCCTTCTCAATGACCATGACTGCTCAGAACAGCCTCACTGCTGCCTCAGCATGAGGCACGGCTATTTGGCAGACACTGCAGCTTTCTCCAATAATCAGAGGCAGAAGACGTGCAGGAAAACAAATATGCCCCTGGGATCTTCAAACCTATCCTTCCCAGAGCAGAGCAAATAAAGAGCCATGGCTTCAAATTTAGAATCAATTAATGATCCGCTGGCAAGGCATCATTTTATTTTTTCTCTACAAAGTGAAATCAATTATGGGAAAGCAAACTCTTTTGAATTAAATGTACTTCTCCAGCGATACATTTTAATCAGTATAAATTAGGGGTGTAACGGTACACAAAAATCACGGTTCGGTACGTACCTCGGTTTTAAAGTCACGGTTCGGTACGTTTTCGATACAGCAGAAAGAAAGAAATGCCAGAGAAATTTCCTATTTGTTTAAAGAAAAAATATTTTTAAATAAGTTTGAGTTTTCCTAGATCTTGAAACTTTCAGGTTTATAAATGGGGGTCATCTTTGAAGGATGAACAAATAATGTTTTGGTCATCACATTAAAAATAACATTTAAATATATATTTATTTATATAATATTTGAATTTTGAAGTGCTGGAAAAAGATGTGTGAAGTACTTGAAAGCATTTCACCATTCCAGCCAAACTGGTTCCAGTTAGTGTTACTATATTAAATCCATGGTGAATGTTGCTGGTCTGTGGACGAAAGTATTACTAGTTCATTCACGGCACAATGTTTCTCCTGGTTTCCATGACAGCGCTGTTTGATCTAATAGAGATCTACGGTTAATAACGGAGAAATGTGAATGCATCTCACTAGATCTCGCAGCGATGTTATTACCTCAGTGGCGAATTCAAATGTTTTCTTTACCGGATCTCTCAGCGCTGTGTAACAGTGTTGCTTGGTCGAGATCGGCTCGCGCTGCACAGATGTTGCTGGTCCGAACTGATAAACGATCCATGAAGCACATAACGAGGAGCGCAGTTTCGTTTTGCTTTCATTACGCTTGCCATTTGGATGTTGCGCAACGTTGTGTTGGCCGCGTCAGCACGAATTTTGCCGGCAGGAAAAATGGTCCAAGCAACCGTTCGGTTTGTATGCGTACCGAACCGGAAGCCTCGAACCGAAACGGTTCAATACGAATACATGTACCGTTACACCCCTAGTATAAATGTATGTAAATTGTATGGGAATTTACTGTGAATGATTTGGTTAACAACGTTCTTTTATTTACCAGTTTGTCTTTGTCTGAATGTTCGTCTTTTGAAACCTCAGTCAATGATCCATGGCCTATTTCCCATTCCAGACATGGGACACTTTTTACTGTCATTATTTACTCAGTCTCATGCTGTTCCAAACTCATTTGATGTTTATGGGGCACAAAAAGAGAAATAATAAAGAAAAAATATTGAATAATTTCCATACATGTACACTGTTCGAACATCTAGGGTCTGCAAGTCTCTTATGCTTACCATGACTGCATTTATTTAATCAAAAATACTAAATAAATTCTAATCTGTAATGTTGTGAAATGTTACTACAATTTAAAATAACTGACAAACGTGACAAACGTTGTCAAAAACGACTGAAAACTAGCATGCATTGTGTTTCTGATGTCACTTTGTAAAGAAACACTACAGTGTTGAACATGTCAAATGTATGTGCATGAAGTCACAAATTCACATTTTTGTAGATATATGGAGATGATATTCATGCGCTTTGAAACTCATTTTCAAACCTTTGAGTTCTCAGGCCCCATGTTATTGGGTCAATGAACAGCCAAAACACATAAAAAGTTCAAAATGGTGTTGTGTGAGCGGCCCCTTAGTTAAAGAGCTTCATAGCTCCACAATGATCCTTAATTTCCTATCCTCACATGTCCTGTTTATGTAAAAAAAAATTTTTTAGTTTAGTCCTATTTAGTGTCTACTCTGCGCTTCTTGGCTTGTCACTTGTATTTATTAAATGGAGCATCTCTTGTCCCTGTCCAGGAATAGTCTGTAAGAATTGATTGCCTCTGTTTTCTCCATTTGGAGTTATCTACTCTGTTTACATAAGTAAGAGCCATCTCTGCTCACTTTGGCTATACAGCAATGTGTCCCTTTGCAAAATCAAACACTGACAAATAATAAGAGAGGAAAACATTGTGTGACAAATGGACACATCTCTGCAGAGTTTAGCTTCAACCTGATCAAGCTCACCAAGTCCTTGTTTAACTAAACTCTCTAGGAATTGAGTTTTGCACCCCTGCAGTATGATTTCTAGAGCTGATATAGGGCAATTTCTTCAGCAGAGTGATGTAAGCTTCATTATGATTGTATCATTCATGACTTCTAGAAATAGCATGATGCAATTCTTATCATGTATGAAGCAATGCAGCTTCAGATTGCATCATTCCAACTGTACAAACCCAGTCATAGATTTATTCAAAGATCCAGTCAAAGATGCATTTTAGTCATTTCTGGTTGAAATTGACATCCCTTCCCTTTATCATTCACTTATCCTCCACCATTCCCAAGTCAAAGGACGTATATTGTCCCAATACCATTTCTTAAAATATTTAGGCATCAGTTTCAAGCTCAGTGACCCAGAATTAGTCAAGTTTCACTACATTTGCTTCAGAAGCATTTTGGCTGTTGACCAGTTTAACTGATATCTGGCAACGGTATCAGTTTTTGCCGCTTGGGTGAGCAATTAATATTGCTAACATAAACATTATGAATAAGGAACAGAGATTTAATTTTATCTACAAATAAGGAAGGAAAATAGGCATACATGCGTTTCATATTTTGTTAGCTCAGATTTTGGTCTGTCACACCAGGTAAGAAACGTACTTGTCATTGGCGTGCAGGGCTTCACTGCCTCTTTTATGTTTGGGTCTAGTCAGGTTTGAAAGAGATTGCAGGAACCAACAGAAGGACACAAATTACAACAGTGTTATCCACACTCCATTGGCTTCCAGTCAGATATAGAACTCATTATAACATTTTAGTTTTGACTTTTAGAGCACTAGATGGAAAGGCCCCCCAGTACATCACAGACCTGTTGATCCCCTACTCCTCCTCCCGCACTCTCCAATCGACCAGTCCTCAGGTCAAAACATCGTGATGGTCCCCAAAACCCGCTTTAAAACTCGGGGTGATCTGTCGTTTCTGGCAGTTGGCCCCAAACTCTGGAACGCCCTGTCGCTGTGTGTGGTTGAATATATTGATTCTTTTAAGAAGCAGCTGAAGTCACTTTTATTTAGACAAGCTTTTAGTTGATTGAGCTTTTTTGTTTTATGTTTTGTTTTTAGCTCTGATAGTTTTATCTGCGTTTTATTGTTCTTTGTAAAGCACTTTGTGATTTCTATCTGTCATAGGTGCTGTTTAATTAAGTTTACTTACTTATTTGCAGTCAAGTTGGACTCGGGTCTAATTTTATCGAGTCTGCCTTGGGTTTTTCTTTTTCTTTTTTAATTAATTTATTGGGTTTGGGTAAGTAGTGATTCAGACTACAGGTCGGGTTTAGACTTCAGATCTTAGAACCTAAGGAGGCCTTTAGTCTAGGTACAGAATGTTGGGTGGAAGCATAAACAACATTAGAAAATGAATTAGTAAGCAAGGATATGTCTATGTATTTAATAATTCAAAGTGAAATTAGTTATAGACCCAAAACATCTCTGCTTTGTCCCATAAAGTCAAAACACTTTTGTATAACTATCCTAAAGATATATTAGACATGACAATGATAAAAGAGCCAATCTTGCAGCCAAAAACCAAGAGAGGATTCACAAAACTCAAAGTTTAGGCTAAGCAATGTAGATATGGGTATTTTAGGTCACCTTGATGAAAGGGAGTCCTAGCTGCCTATGTGGATCTTGGGGCCCGGGGACAGTTGCGCTAATGGAGACAGATCCAGGACACAAGGCAGAAGAGAGATAGCTTTTTTTAGACAAGACGGAAAGGAAATAGAACAGGTAGCTCATACTTGGAATCCTGCAACTTTTCACATCTCCTCAGAGTCTGAGAATGGCCAGAGAAAAACAAATGGGTTTGGAATGACATGAGTAAATAAGAATTTTCATTTTGGGCTGAACTATTAATTTAAGACAAAGTTATATTTTTTTAAAAACTGCTGCTTCTAAAACAATGTGTGGGAAACGTAGTGTGACAAGCCATTGTCTGGATACAAAAAAAGAGGGAGAAGAAGCACAATCTCATTCAGGCAGCAGCAACCATGTTAAACTACAATGGTCTTGATATGGAAAAGAATAAGTGTGCCACAGGCTCAGGACTGATAAGCAAACAACATCCATGCTGGTGGCTTAAAACCATGTCAACAACCCAGCAATGTAAGTCTGTTTACATGTACAGTAATCATACTAGCATTATACAGTGCTGTGACTGGGCCTTGCGGTTATAGTGGAAGTCGCTCGCAAGCTAGATGATAGAGGGTGACAACGATTAATTTCCCACTTTGTTGCAGTATTCATGAAATTCTAAAGAAAAACAAGTTCCTAAACACCCCAGTAAAAACTAATTAAATGGTAAGCTGATTGCAATGACTTTCTTTTGCCGAGTTAATGGACCATATGCACTGGCAGTGAATGGAGAGATTCCCTGAGCCCTCTGTGCAAGCACAGGCTGGAGATAATGGAAAGCAGTAAAGTTTTAAAATGCTCCAGCTGGAAAACATCCAACAAGCAGCAGCACCTACAACCATTTGTAAAATTACAATCTGAAAAATAACCTAAAGGATAACCTCTAAATCTGCTTCATGTGGTATCTTCTAAATTAACTGGTTTTAAAAGTCAGAAATAATATAATTGATATGAAGATGGTATTTTAAGATAGAAATAGCACCTTAAATTCAGGATCAAACTAAAATAAAGCCAATTTACTTTCTTAATTCATGTTCCTCATCTTATTGTGAACATATTAGTGTCACCAAAAATGTAATTTAAAATAAATTAAAAATGAAATAAACAATAATTAAATCTTATGTATAAAATCAAGTTTATCCTCGTTAATATAGCTTATACTGAACAGTCAGCAAAGTTATCTTGCATTTGGAGCTTGATATTAGTTTCTCACAATTCATTAATTCCTCTTTTTTTTCCAACATTATATCACTGATTTTACATCACCTTCATTTAAAAATAAAACTCGAGTCTGTGCAAGGTACTGCATTGCTTGATGAGATAATATAATCAAGAGTTTGCCATTTCAGCTTGTTATGATGATACTATGCTATCAAAAGCTGCTCTTCTTGTATAATATTTTGCTATTTTGTCTCTTCGTATAGCATTGTATGTGCATTGTGTATGAGATCAGTGTGGGATATATTCATTGTGGCTTTTGGTGATGATATGTTTTTACATTTTGCGTTGCAATTTGTAAAATTCCTATTATGATATGAATGATATCATAATATGGTTCGAATTATTATTGATGATTTAAACTTAAACAAAAACCATAAATTATTAAACATTTTCATACTTGAAACAAAATAAGTGTTAACTGAATAATAAAAAAATAAAAAAATCCCTAGGAGCTATGTTGTCCGGGGCTATATGCCCCTGGCAGGGTCTCCCAAGGCAAACAGGTTCTAGGCGACGAGTCAGACTAAGAATGGTTCAAAAACTCTTGAGTAAAATGAAATTGAGGACCCGGTATGGCGCAGTCAGGGCCCCACCCTGGAGCCAGGCCCGGGTTGGGGCTCGTATATGAGTGCCTGCATGGGGTCCGGCCAGGCTCTACCCGAAGGAGCGACGTGGGGCTGCCTTCCCATGAGGTTAAGAGGTTCCGACTAGAGATAGTTATGATCACATCTACACACGGTTTGGGCCCTGGAAGCACACTCCTTGAGAGAGGATGGACTCTTCTCCACTCTGGAGTTGCCCATGGTTAGACGGGCAGGTGTGGGTTTGCTTATAAGCCCCCAGTGAATGTGAATGTTTCTCAATAGATCTCGCAGCGATGTTAACTTCAGTGTCGAATTCAAACGTTTCCTTTACTGGATTTTGCCGTATAGTAACAGTGCTGATCAAGATCGGCTTGCGCTGCATTGGTCCAAACTGATAAACGGTCTGTCATCCAGACAACAACACAATAACGAGCAGCTCAGTTTCGTTCCGCTTACATTACATTTGCCATTTGAGCGTCTCTTATATTATGAACACGCGAACACGAGGGGCGCGCCTACTTTTGAAATAACAAAATGTTGGTCGGCAGGAAAAATGAACCAAACAAACCGTTCGGTTCATAAATACGTACCGAAAACCGGATCGAAAGCCTCGTACCGACCGGTTCAATACGAATACGTGTATCGTTACACCCCTAATACATATATATATATATATATATATATATATATATATATATATATTTTATTGAATACATCAAAAATAAAGATTATAAAAAATACAAAAACAACAAAATAAACTAAATTAAAAATGAAATCTAATTCAAAATATTAACAAATATAATAGTATATATGGTGTATAGTACATATTGATATATCAATGACGTTAAGGATAATTTTTATATCTTACATAAAGTCTGAGATAAAGCATGGATACTTACATAGTCAATTGAGGAAGTTTAGAATCTAAAATGTCTTAGTACAAATTTTATTTTTTCATTTCTGAAACCCTTTCTCCATAACAAAAAAATGTCACAACTGAGCATTAAACCATATTGCAAGCAAAGTACTGGCCAGAAATCAAACAGTCTAATTAGGAGCCCACGCGTGACGCAATGAGCCACAAGACTACGACCCAAGTAACGGATTAAAGAACGATGCACTCCATGTGAAATCTTCATTTGTATGGTCTTAAACAAGAAAGAGTAATCCCTTCTGACTCTCTGCACTAAACTGACTTAGACAGTATAGAGTCATGTGGTCACAGGCCTACACATGGGAAAATGGAAATGTCTTGTTCTTTATTGTGCTGAGCCTGATTCAAGAGAGCAATGCCAAAGGAGAAACACCCCCATCTTAAGGTAGCAGAAAAGCTTCTGTGTGAAATACAGCTCACACAAATACAGAAATATACAGCTTTGTATGAGGAAAAAAATTTGAGTAATGTAAAAAGGCATTTTTTACAAATTCTTTTTAAAACAATTGGTCAGAGAAAGCTTTTAGGAAATGTTGAATATCATCTTCAGGAGGTCAAAATAAACATACTGTACTGTGTGAGCTGTTATATTTTCAATTTATTTGAAATAAGTTACCAAAATGTTATAATTTTAAAAAGGTAAAAGTGTTCTAACTAAAAATATTTAATTATTAAATAAATTTAATTCAGTTTATGTATTAAGGCATTGCTGCAGTATGTATGTGTCAGCAATAATTCAACTAGCAAGCATAGAACTAGCGAGCACAAGTGTTTATGCATAACCACATCCTACCACACAGATAGTGCTCTTCTTCATCTGGAATGTTTAAATGGCTGAATTAATGTGTTTAAATTAAGTGCTTTATATCATTTAAGTCCACAGGCTGCAGCAGCCCATGCATGGATTTATCACATCATATTACTTCTCAGGCATGTTTAACATTGGCCTACTTGTTTCTGATTGCTGCAGTATTAGAGAAGAGAAAAAGTACAAGGCTACTTTAAATGGAGTTTCATTTAACAGAAGCTACTCACCTACAGTGAGATAAAATGTTTTTACACTGCTACTGATGTACAAGCTCACTTCAGTCTAGCAAATGTACAGTGGATTAGGGATTTATAGCTCTACTGCTTGCATGAAAGAGAAAAAAAAATGAAAATAGAGTTAGTAGGAAAATTTCACGGCAAGCAGATAAAGGGGATGCGTAAGAGGAACAGCATACATACAAATGTTTTATCCAAAACACTAAATTCATGGTCAGTACACAGGTTTTTTTCAGTATAATAGCAAACTACATACATTCAGAAACCATGCACTATGTACAGTGTTGTAAATGGCATTTTTTTTTACATCGAGTGACACACCACATGATCATTTACTGTAAGAGAAACAGTCAACAACTGCTGAAATTATGATATGTAAGTCAATACAAAAGTCTTTGAGAGCAATAATGTTTGTGATTATTTGTAAGAAAAGTGATATCAGTTATATAAATTGAGAAGATGATTTATGGAAATCATAATAGAAAGGACAATTAATAAAAAAGAGAGTGTTCACAGCAAAATCCACATATCATGCCAGAAAGTGAAAAAGCCCTCAGGTGCAGCCGAACTTCAGCACAGAGACAGCTCAGCAACCTCCATTTATACTTTAAAACTAAAATAAACCATCTTTGAATGCTTATTTTATAAGATCTCAGTTTTACAGTGCTCTATCAAGTTGCTAATGCACTGATCAAAACAAAGGCAATCATCTTTATAAAAGTCAAATTTGATTGTTACTAGAAATGCACTGAAATTAAAAACCGGGCTGAAAAATTCAGGATGCACTTGGCCGGGAAAAAAAAAAAATACTGAAAACTTATTTAATAATTAACACTCAAATAGCTAAAACTGAGTCGTACAAACCTTTAATTGCACATAAGGCACTTTTTATAATAACTTTTTATTATCTCAAGTCCTATCAGGCAGGTCTGTCAGAGTATCGTGGAGGGGTGAGGTGTCTAAATTGCAACATCTAACATCTAGCTACTGAGGTGCCTCAAGTCTCAGTGCTTGGACCACTTCTCTTCTCCATCTACATGTCATCACTAGGATATGTCATTCAGAAACATGTTTTGTCCTATTACTGTATGCTGATGACACACAACTCTATCTCTCATTTCAGCCAGATTATCCGACAATATAGCTGCTCAGCCTAGCTGAAAGACATTTTCTTGCTGGATGCAGAACCACCACCTCCAACTCAACCTTGCAAAGACAAAACTGCTTGTGGTCTCAGCCAACTAAACCCTTAATCACAACTTTTCCAGGCAGCTAGGCTTGTAAACCATACTGTAACTCCATTAACGACACCCAGAAGCCTTGTAGTTTACATTGTTGATGTTCAGTTAAACTTCACAGAACACATTCCTAAAACTGCCTAGTCCTGTAGATTTTGTGCCCTTCCTATCATTGCTTGCTACACAACTCCTTGTCCAAGCTCTTGTTCTATCCAGACTGGACTATTGTAATGCTCTCTTGGCAGGCCTTTCAGCATGTACTGTCAAACCTCTTCAACTGATCCAGTATGCTGCAGCAAGAGTGGTCTTTAACAAGCCGAAGAGAGTGCATGTCACAGTCACACCTCTCTTTATCAATTTGCACTGGTTGCCAATTGCCATAAAATTTCAAAAGGCACTGATGTTTGCCTACAGAACAACCACTGGCTCTATATCCCTATACCTCTACCTATATCCATATGCCTAAACTTACAACTTGAGAATATTAGTCTTTAGCCATTTTCAAGAAACTTTTTCAGCCACACAACACATTGATACTAACACTTGTATTCCGTATATCTATTTATTTTTTATTTACTTAAAACTTGCTACGTGTACTGTCTGTGCAATGTGATTGTGTACTGTGCTAGACTAGTCGCAGCACTTCCATATTGTTGCCCTTGTATACTTGTATATTGTTAGTTTGATTGCTTCTATTGTTCTCATTTGTACAGTTAAGTCGCGTTAGATAATACTGTCTGCTAAATGATTAAATATAAATGTAAATATAAATATAAATAACTTTTTAATGACAGAATTCTTTCTACTCTATATACATAAATTAATACAAACTGTATATAATAAACTGCAATAATGACAGATTTATTTATTTATTTTATGACAGATTTATTCAAACATACATTAATTATGTCACTAATAGGTTAGGTAAAAATATACAAATATGTAATACAGTGCATATATTTTGCAAAATGCTCTTCTCCAGAGTTATTTTTCTAGTTAACTTGTGAGTTTATGGACATTTAGCTTTTCTTGGGGTAAATTATGTTAAGTGACATTGAATAGCCTACAAGCTGTTTCATTGATGTCTGTCCTGGTTGAAACACTGATTCAACAATTAGACAGGAGTTTTTTTGTTAAGCTGTAATGTATCTTTCAACATACCTTCTGATGTTCACTCATGTTTATTTTGTGATGTAGTAAAGAGATTAGATGATCACTTAACGTCCGCTTAATTTGTGCTGCGCTACACTGGTCTGAGCGCCAAAATTACATTTACTGTTTGAATTTCGTAATAAACTTTTTTTTTTAAAAAAAAAACAGAATTTTAAAGTTGAGACTTTGCTTCGTTATAAAAGTAACTATTAGTATTGGAAGGTAAATGGGCTACAAATGTGTAGTGAAGTTTTTTTTCACATTGTGGATCAACAGAAAACAGCACTGACTAAAAGATTTTACATTTAAGAAACCATACAACATTACCGATTATTAAAATCAAGAAATTTATATTGTCAATCCAGAGCTAGTATCCACACAGCTGAGATAATTAATTATTTAATTTTGTTATCGTTTACACAGTGAAATAGACGATGAGCTCAGTAAAAAGAAGGGCTAATTAAACATGATTCGATCACTGATTTCGCCCTCCAAAACCATGTCGATCTAAAGGATTTCGGTAGTCAAAATGTTGGTGCATTCCAACATCCTGCCAGTCCAAAGAGGTTTTAAGCAAAGGTAATAAATTCATATTTTCTTATGCACTTACATAATGTTTTTGAGTGTCTATCAGCATATCAGCAGACTGTTTAGTCTGTACTTAAGTTGACATTCTGATTCTGATGAGGCCCTATGGGCTTTAATTTCTGCATGAGAGACTGCTGGGTTTCTCTAATCTCAGAATGTTATGCTGTAGGAATATTAAATATGTTTTTTTTTTTTTAAATATAATTGCAAAATCAGCAAACACCGCATAGCAAAGACCAACCTAACATTAGCATTGATGTTACACAATGTTATTTCAAATATTTAGAAAATTCAAACTGAGCCTTGTTTAGACATTGAGATGACTGTCAAAATGTGGCCTGATTTGCTTGAATTCACCTTACTGTTGCTGGCTGCTAACGGAAATAACTTCAGTAGACTGTTCTACCGTGGAGACAGCAAAAAGGAGGACACAGCCATGCACAAACGACAGGAGAATTAGAATACACACACACACACACACACACACACACACACACACACACACACACACACACGTATATATTATATATATATATATATATATATATATATATATGTATATATATATATGTGTGTGTAGTTCAATACAGAACAGGTATCTGACAGTTTTATATAAATTGTTTCTACTGTAAACGCACAACTGTACAAACCAGCTTGCAACAGAAGTGCTGGGGTGAAACATAATCTCTGTTTGTACTGTTTGCACCTGTGCTCTTCTAACTCAAATGCACTTCAGTTCCTCTTAATTGCATCTAGTTGGTACTAATGTGGCAATATGAGCTGTAAAAATGTTTTGTCAGGTAACCTAAATGTGGAAAATTAACTGTTTACAGAAAATGTGCACTATATCACTGTAAAAAGTGGAAACCCATTGTTACCTTAATGGGTTAGTTCACCCAATAATGGAAAAAAAAGAAAAAACTGTCATGAGTTACATACTCACCCTTTTGTCATGTTAAACCCGTAAGATTTTCAGTAATCTTTGAAACCCAAATGAAGATATTTTACAACATGAGGGTCAGTAATTGATGTTGGAATTTAAATTTGTTCATGAACTAACCATTTAAAAGGTGCTCTATGTATAATTCAGAAACCCTTGTGATCAGCGACATCGCTGGCCGTTGAGTGAACTCTAGCCAACAACTTATTGAACGTGCTCCCACTCGTGCACACATGATTTCAAGAGTAGATGTTAAAACTTTCTTGCTGATTTGTACTCGGGTTTCGCCAAGATAAACAAAACTAAGACGTAGCTTTACAGTAAACTATGCTTCTCTATCCATTTACGCTTCCTTCCATATGGTGGTGTGACTCCCCTTCTGGCGCGTCAGCACACGCGATGGCTGCAACTACAGGACCAGTGCGACAACCGTCTGGTTTGAGCCGAGTAGGGGACATCTCTAATGTCTTCAAGTGGGCATCTTCCGTCCTCAGTGTTTCGTCGACTAGCCTAAGAGGACTTAACAGTGACTCTGGTGTCCCCCCCCCCCCCCCCTCCGTCCCCCACTCAACTCAGCCAAGTATACTGACCTCTACATCCCCCCTGCTGCTGAGACCTAACCACAATCTCTCAACAACCCAACCATACGCGCCAACCCGTTTAACTAAGGCTGTCGAGCCCCACTGGTGCATTAATGCAGTTTCAGTGGCAACGGTTCCGTATGGCATACCACCTACCACAAAACACAATATCTGCTCAACCACCCATCATTCACGCAATATACACAGGAACGTATAACTGTAATTACTATTCAAACTACACGAATAAACCAACAGACTCTTCAAGCTTTCAAGAATTCTATGAAACCGTAGTGTGGCGGCCTGTACTCAGCCAGCTAGAATCTTTCCGTCTTAACCACAGCTAGTTGCTGCTCCTTTCTGTTGCTTCAGATAAGTTCAAGAGTGCGACGCAACTCTTGGCCACTGAATCCGACGTCTCTGAGGAACCGGGTTGTATAGTGTGCCACAAAACTTTGACAACCCACTTCCACTGGATAAACCTGGACTCTCCTTCCTCGCTGTTCTGTTCTTCAGTGGCCAGATGAGCATACCACAGTACAATGCTTCATCTACCGCATCCTCCCATTGCACTGTTAGCTCTATTAGCTGAACCATGCGTGCTGATCCAGACCACAAAACAATATCTGGTCGTAGGTTAGTGGTGCCAATCTCAGGTGGAAAAATAAGCCGTTGATCAAGATCAGCCAGCATCTTCCAGTCCCTATAGCAGCTGCCAGTTGTCCTGTGCGAGAATTGGTGTTAACACCTTTTCTTGGTGGTTGCTTGCCTGAGCGGAGGAATATTGTTTTCTGCGTGTAATGTTTTGCTATTGGTCATGCTACGCTTGCCTTCCAATGCTAAGGCCAAATATCGCAGTACTTAGTCATGGCGCCAAGTAAACCGACCTTGGCTAAGAACCACCTTACATCCTGTTAAAATGTGCCTTAATGAGGCAGGTGATAAACACAAGAGGGATCCTCTCCTACCCAGAGGTTTAGGTTCTGTGGTGATGGGAGAACGTCATATGTTGACCTAATAAGGAAACTGAACCTACTCTCTTCCATTGACCAAAGGTCTTGCCAGCCCATCTTGCGTTGTTCCACTCAATAACAAAATAACACACAGCAAAAATACCAGGGTTGAGAAAACAGCAGTTAGAAAGCATCTGATCATAGCAATGTGGATATGTTTGGATATGTTTGAACTACTCGGCAATTCACCTCTCGTTTTTTAAGTTTCGATACAAGCTGTTCACACATTGGCAATAAAGCAATTGATGAACATTCTTACATATACAGTAGCCCCTTTAAAGATTCAAAAAACCTGATATTTACCTCTTTCGTATAAATTAGTGTATTAGGTTGATGTAGTGAGGGTAAATAATATTTTTGACTTAAAATTAGTTGATTTAAATGTTACCATTTTTTTGGTTGTTTTTTTCAGTACACAAAACTTTGGTGTCTCAATCACCATTTGTGGTTGAAATGAACCACATGAACAGACAAAAACCTGTGATGATTATATCTGAGCAGACCTGATGGTCTACACTGGCAGTAAGAAGAGAGTCCAAGCATGTTTCTAAAAATATTGATGTCTGAACATCTAAGCGAGATATCTTGAACCATAGTTGCCGAATTATTTTCACTCTTTGCGGACATAGCATTAACACATACAGAGGATGACAGTACTCACCAAATGTGACCCAACCACTCAAAATATAAATCAAATATAACACATGCAATGCTTGTACTCTTTGCATCAACTCAAATGCTATTATTTATTTTAATATTTCTAAAAACCTTTTACTTTGGTTATGCAGCAAACAAGGTCTTGACTCCAAAGTTTTAATCTAAACCACAGCAGACTGCTATAATTAATATATGTGTGCGTGAGGGGGCTTGGGGGGTAGAAAGTGTTGCGTCATGTCACACTGCTTATAGAATGAACTGTTTCTCTTGTCTGTCACTGCCTACGGGCCAATGAATGGCTTCTGACAATGTTGCATGAAACCTCAAACAAAACATAAAAGATTCAAAGAACTGAGACTATTTATGCAAATATAAAGCCTATTTACTAATCACTTCTATTACCATGAATATTTACTATTTTAAAAATCATTAAATAAAAAGTGACAGGGGTCAATTTAAGGAATATGATGAATGGAAATTACAGTTTGGGTTTTCTAAGTACATCTAGCTCTTTAGTCCATGGAAAAAATAGAATGGACCTACATGGACTGGACTCATCATATAAGCCACTTTCATGTTTCATGTAATAGTAGCCTAAGGCTGTGAAAATGTCTTCATTGTAAAAAACCATCCGAAAACAGAACTGCATACAGAGAAATGTACTGTAATGTACCTTAAGAGCAAATTAAAGCAGTGGCCTGCGGACCACAGGGCAAAACTCTGGGCAGCATGAAGAACAGCATTAGTCTTCTTATGTTGCACTAACATACAAAGAGCAAAACTCTAAATGTTACTCTAAGGATAGCAACATTACATAACATTTTGAGTATCTGTCAAAATCACTAAGACATCAAACATAAGTATATAAGTAAGTAGTATGACATATTGCAAAAATAAACAGAAAATACCTTGAGACAAGTAATGGGAGACATGTACAACAACAAAAAACTAGAAAAACTGTAAAAAGTATAAGACTGCTTACATACTGCAAAGCTGTTACTATTATAGTTAACTAAAACTGAAAAAAAAAACAATAAAAAAATGTTACTTGAAATAAAATAAACATCTGAAATGAAATACAATAAAAGGTGACATGTTTCCCTTTAGTTTAACTAAATCATTAAAATAATTATTTTATAAACATGTAATAAAAACCAATGGCGCCACCAGGGGGTGGCCAGGGGTGGCCATGGCCACCCCTGGCCGACTCCTGGCCACCCCATTGGCCACCCCAATGGCTAGTATTAATTTTTGTAGCATCAGTTATGCATTTTATAAATAAGTCAAAAATATTCTTAAGTAAAAGAAGACGGGGAATTATGTGTCGTGACGTGCTTTTTAAGTGCCAAATGGTATACTGTTACAGCAGCTTTTTGATGTGTTTTTGCCACGTTTGGACAGGCAGGGATGCAAACAGCGCGCTTTTCGGCGCCTCCCGCTTTTTTCACGTCAGTTTGGGTGACAAAGTCATCTGAAGTCATTCCATAGCTTAATGTGAGGGACAGAAGTATAATTACATCATTAAAGTATACGGAAACCCGTTTTCCATCCTCTGCGGCTGTCAATCATTCTCCATTCATATTCAATCAGCACGCGCGCCTCT